>OX183140.1:27501336-27817562 GCA_945261195.1 Cryptosula pallasiana | reverse complement strand
TATATATATATATATATATATATATATATATATATATATATATATATATATATATATATATATATATATATATATATATATATATATATATATATATATATATATATATATATATATATATATATATATATATATATATATATATATATATATATATATATATATATATATATATATATATATATATATATATATATATATATATATATATATATATATATATGTATATATATATATCTTCAAATTGGTTTGAAAAAGAAATCAAAAAATCATAACAAGGGTTTTTACTTTATCTTTTAGAATGTCGACACAAGACAATACAAAACAACTGAAGAATAAAGAACCAAAACCTTCACAAGACAAGAAGGTGATTGATGACAATGTACTTCTTCAACGCACTACAATTCCCTTTCAAAGTGCCAGTCTGAATACTCTGGCAACTCTCATCATCAAAAGTGCCTCTCTGTTAAGTACTCTATCTCCAGCTTCCAGAAGAAACATTGAAAACATAGTCAAAGTTGAAGATTTACCAATACCTACAATTTTGCAGGTGTTAACCGTTGAGTTCCATGATGAAACGAACTGCACCATCATCTACAGCTATAAAAAGGATGGAAAGATAATTAGAGTGAAGAGCACTATTCCAGTAGCAGCAGGATTACTTGTTAATGAAGCTTCGCAGATAAGGCCACTGGTTTTGATCTACATTCGTGTTGAAAAGACTGGAAAAGCAATTTTTCGTGCAGCTACAGAAACAGGATCTACTTTGAGGTGGAAGAATGCGTTTGATGTATTACCAGAAAAAAGTATGAGACAAATCAATGCTTATTTCGAGGTAGCTCATCTTCAGGATTTCCCAACAGATAGTGTCATATGTTTCCAAAACCCCGAAGTGATAACAAAATCTGACAGGCGATGGAATGGGAATGAAGAGACTCTTCTAGTTCAATACAGAAGTGTTGTAGATGAAGAATTACTGATCGGAGATATGCGCATTCCTCATCAAATAGCTTCTGCTGTGACATTGGAAAGATTTGGAGTGATTCTGTTCAAGGGTCTGAGTCGAAACGCAGACAATTCAATTTTCTACAACATCAGTGTACTCGCAGCTCATCAAGCCTTCGTCCAAGCCTCGGAACTGACTGATAATCCAAAATCCAAAATCAACCACTTCAATGATGCTGAAAAAGAAGACTGTGGAGAACAAACTCTCGAAAAGCTAATCTATAACTCAAGGGATTCATATCACTATAGGTAAGTTTTATTAATTTTTACCATAACTTAAGAAAAGTTGATTTGTGAAAATTTTGTGTATTCTTACAATGAAAAACCGCTTAATTTCTCTTTTTCACGTAAATAACAACAGTAAAACTATTTATCACGTAAATGATCAACTCGTGAACATTTTTTGTAAAACATTTTTGTAAAACATTTTTAAATTATACATATTTTGGATTAAAAAAGGATTTTTTTGTGTAATCAGTGTATTTTTTTACATAAAAGTTGAAAAATAATGTAGCGGACGGCGCTTGACCGTAACATTTATCCATTTACCTATTTTGTTCTATGCTTACACTCTAACACTATTTGTTCTATGTACATTATCCTACCGTTCTACTTACACACAATTTTATATAAACACCATGTGCATGCACTCAACCATAGCTGTAAAGCCAGCCCATGTATTTTCTTATTTGTCCAGTCTTATTGTCAGGCGTGGCTTACAGCATTTTCTTTGTCTTGTCTTGCTTACACATTTTATATTACATAACTGTCAGCATAAATACCCATGTCATGTGAATAATAAATCAGAGTCAACTTGCACACTCTCAGAAGTTTCTTTGTTCTCTAACAATAATAACTTCACTGCGCTAAGTACATGCACGTACAACGAATGCTCTATTACTCGAGTAGTAATAAACAAGCAGATCAGCCTGAACCTCTGCTGGCCGAACCTAGCTCCGACTAGTTTGCCTTCAAAGTTCGGTCACTGACTTGCACTAAGCAGAACAGTTCAAACCTCTGCTGGCCGAACCTAGCCTCGACTAGTTTGCCCTTCAAAGTTCGACCTCTGCCCTGCATACTGAAACAGCTAACGCAACCGACAGCTAGACAGTAAACTAAGATGGTCACACACCACTCCCAAGAATACTAGTCGATCTGTGGGCGGGTTGTATTGCTCAGCGATAGACACAGTTGCCATCTCAGTTCGGGAGGTTGTGCAGGTAGGCCGAGCTACCAACTCACACCCCCACAGTGAAATCCTGCACATTGGTGGCAGCAGTGGGATTGGAGACACTCACAAGCAGAACCCGACTGAAAGATGGCGCAGAGGAGAAGAGCGCTCAGCATAGACAGAGACCCATCCGGCATGCAGATGATGAACACCCTCACTCACATCTTGGACAGGATAACCATGGCCTCCACCAGAAGCAAGTTCAAGGTGCCGCAGTTCGACGGCACAGGAGAAGTAGACTACTTCTTGCAGCGGTTTGAGGAAGTGGCCGACGCCAACCAGTGGCAACAAGATGACCAAGTGATACACTTACGGCAAGCCTTGACAGGCATGGCCGAACAGTGTGGAAGAGGAGAGACAGTGGAGGAGGTGACCATGAAGCTACGAGCTACCTTTGGACTCACACGTTCTGAGGCACAGGCAAGACTGCTGAGCTACCGACGAATGAACAAGGACAGCCTACGAGATCATGCGATCACCGTGGAACGCCTCATCAAGGCCGCCCACAACAACCTCCCCAGGCAGAATCGAGAAGAGTTGGTGCTCCAGACGTTTCACAGCACGCTGGGACACACCTACCTGCAGCGACACCTGTTGGCTGTACGCCCCCAGAGCTTGGAAGAGGCGATACAAGCAGGCAACGAGTTGTTGCAGGTGCCACACCAGCCGCAAGGAGGACCACACATTCGGACAGTGGAGACCGACCCCTATGACTTAGCTCCGACCCCACCAGGAGAGACTGCTCGTTCACAAGAGGTGCAAGACCCTCTTACGCAGCTCCTCCGCACGGTGGAAGGACTAAGCAAGGAGATAGCGGGCCTCAAGGCGAGGAAGAAGGAAGAGACTCCCAAGAGATGCTGGGGTTGCCAGCAGGTTGGACACCACCGGAAGTCATGCAAGACTGCTCCATGGCCCAGCCACCAGGGAAACGACTACCGCCCGCAGCAGTAGGGAGGCCTACTGGCTGCGTACGGGCACCTCAAGAGAAGGCGCAGGCACCTCCTAGGAACCAAGACCAAGCACGACGGGTGACTCCTACTTTGGACCTCCTGACCAGTCTTCCGATTGCTTTACACAACCGATTCTCCAGTCTGTCGACACTCGACAGCCCTGTAACACTGGAATCGGAAAGCGAGGAGACTCTTGAGCAGCAGGAACCTACCAGGCCCAAAAAGAAGGACAAGCAGACCCAGACGCCACCACTCAAGGAGGAACGGTTCACACCCAAGCCTGTAAACCCTCAGTCAAATCAAGTGGAGCGACCTTACCGCTCCAGCTACTACCTGCCAGGACGGATAGAGGGAGAAGCAGTCACCCACCTCATCGACACGGGATGCAACACTAATCTGTTGGCAAAACGTGTCTTTGACCGACTACGCTCTCACCTACAGCAAGATCTACAGCCGTACGACTCTCACGGTCTCATGGCAGATGGGACGAGACTACCCTTTTACGGATTGCTTGCCCTGAAAGGACGAATACGGCATGTCAAGTTCACCGAGACCTTTGTGGTGAGTCAAATCAACGAAGATGTCATTCTCGGGATGCCATTTCTGACGAGCCAGGAATGCCAGCTAGGGTTCGACTGACCTGTATTGATGATACAGGGGAGAGAGCTGGCCTGCACAGATCGGCATGGAAGGAGCCTAGTCTCCAAAGTACAAGTTCGGCAAGACACCAGTCTGCCCCCACAGACGGAGGTCACCATACACTGCCACCTGAGTTCCAGAGAAACCTGTCCTCAGGGAGTGATAGAGAGTCTGCAGGGTGGGTTATTGATCGCCACAAGTGTCAACAGGCCGGACGCACGAGGACGAGTGTTGGTGCGATGTCTAAACCCGATGCAGGACACTCTGAGGCTGTCAGCAGGAGAGGTGATTGGCACCTTCACAGGAGTAGATGAAGGTGGAATCCAGACGCTGAACGAACCCAGGAGAGCAGATGAGTGAGCAGCGACAGGAGGAAGAGTACCCCCCCCCCCCCCCCCCCACCTGCAAGAACTCTTTGACAAGGCCAAAAGAGGGTGTCAGACACCCCAGCAAGAAAGACAGCTCAAAGAGTTGCTGCTCCAGTACCAGACGGTGTTCAGCAGCCACAACGGGGACTAGGTCCAAACCACACTGGCCAAACACTCCATTCCCACCATAGAAGGAGCTCGACCCATCAGGTGCCCCCCTCCCCCCATCGGCTGGGACCCAAAAAGGAAGCAGAGGCAGAACAGCAAATCAAGGACCTTCTGGAGAAAGACTTGATAGAACCCGCAGTTGGAGCTTGGAGTTCCCCCGTTGTCTTGGTCAGGAAGTAGGACGACTCGTGGCGGTTCTGTGTCAATTACAGGAGGTTGAACGACATTACCAAGCAAGACGCTTACCCCATTCCCCGCATAGACGAGTCTCTGGACGCCTTGGCCGGCAGCAAGTACTTTATGACGCTGGATCTCACCAGCGGGTATTGGCAAGTGCCTCTGGATGCAGACGCTCGGGACAAGTTGGCCTTCACTACGCGCAGTGGACTGTGGAAGTGGAAGGTGCTGCCCTTTGGATTGACGTCGGCTCTCGCCACCTTCCAAAGGCTGATGGAGAAAGTGTTGAAGGGTCTACACTGGAAGACGCTGCTGCTGTATCTCGATGATGTCATCATCATCGCCCCGGACTTCGAGACACACCTGCAAAGGCCCGGAGAAGTATTGGGACGCCTACAGCAAGCCAACCTGAAAGTGAAACCCTCCAAATGTGAGTTGCTTCAGAAGGAAGTGAAGTATCTGGGCCACGTGGTGTGCGCCCAAGGAGTAGCCACCGACCCAAGCAAGGTCGAAGCAGTAAGGAAGTGGGAAGCGCCCAGAGAGGTGAAGGAACTGCAAGCATTCCTCGGGACGGCCGGATACTACCGACAGTATCTTCCGGACTATGCTACGATAGCCAAGCCGTTGACGGTGCTCACCGGAAAGGAGATGCCCTGGAAGTGGGGAGATGAGGAACAGGCAGCATGCAACCAGCTCAAGGCACGACTGACGCAGGCTCCAGTGTTGGGATACCCCGACCCCAGTCTACCGTACACTCTCGATACTGACGCCAGTGCAGTAGGAGTCGGCGCAGTGTTGTCGCAGGTCCAGGCGGGAAAAGAACGAGTGATAGCCTATTTCAGCAAGACCCTAGCCCCTGCAGAAAGAAAGTACTGCGTCACTTGGAAGGAGCTGCTGGCTGTGATCAGAGCGGTCAAGCACTTCCGCCCCTACCTCTACGGACGGGAGTTTAAGCTCAGGACCGACCACGCCTCCCTACGCTGGTTGTGTTGGAGGAAGGAGCCGTCAAACCAGATCGCCCGTTGGCTGGAAACGCTAGCTGAGTTTCGATATAAACTGGAACACAGAGCAGGAGTACGCCATGGGAACGCTGATGGGCTCAGTCGCCAAGGAGTGTGCACGGACTGTCGCCAATGCAGTTCTATTGAGCAGAGAGACGGAGGACCCTCACATGCAGAGCTCGCCCAGGAAGTCCAGTCGGACCCGCCGAAGAAGGAGAGAGTCAACATTGCGGTGACCAACCCAATGCAGACCACCAGGGACTTGGCTAAAGAGGAGCAGGGAGGAGGAGGACCAGTGGCTTGGATCTACGCCGAAGTGAAGCGGCCAGGGAGTGTATCCGAAAGAGAGCTGGTGGAAGGAGAGCTGGAGCTGAGGACCCTGCACGAGAGACGGGGAGCCATGAGTATTCGGCCAGATGGCATACTCACCATAACGCTCGCTCACCCCACCAAGCCGAAGCAGTGCGTGATCTGCCCCCCAGTAGGAGAACACAGGTTGTCTGGGAAACACACAGGATGGCACACACAGGGATACACCGAACCAGACAACGAATCCTTTTGGATTGGTACTGGCCGGGTATCTCTCCGTTGGTGAGGCGACTCATCAAAGATTGTGAGGTGTGTCAGGTGGCGAAGAATGGCAGAAGGACAGAGAACCCCGGAAGGCAGCGGATGTACGCAGGACGCCCCTTTCAAAAGTTGGCAGTCGACCTGGTCGGCCCCTTGCCACTGACGAAGAGGAAAAACCGCTGGGCCCTGGTCTTAACCGACCACTTCACCCGTTGGCAGGATGCCATTGCACTGCCGGACGCAACGGCCCCTACTGTTGCAACAGCGCTTGACGAGAGGGTATTTGCATACTAGGGACTACCCGAACAGCTGCACTCTGATCAGGGCGCGCAGTTTGAGTCAGTGCTCTTGGAGGAACTGTGCAGTCTCTGGGGAGTGAAGAAGACTCGCACCACACCATACCACCCGGCAAGGGAACGGAGTTGTGGAGAGACAAAACCGCACTTTGGGAGACGCCCTACTCACGCTAATTCTGACGAAAGGACAGGACAATTGGGACAGCCTACTCCCCCAGATTATGCAAGTATGCAGAGGCACATCACACTCTGCCACAGGAGAGACGGCCAACATGATGATGATGGGACGAGAAGTACGCCTTCCCGACCAGTTGACAGGAACACCCCCTCCGCTGGACCCCCAGAACATCACCAAATACACGGCCGAAATACAAGAGAACCTGCAGAAGGCTCACAGCTACCTCCGAGAGCGTCAGCAAGAGATAAGGAGCCAGCAGAGCGAGGAGCCCCCCGCGGTCCAGAAGGGAGAGCTGGTGGTGCTGGAGAACAAGTGCAGAGTCAAAGGAAGCAACCCCAAGCTACAGCCACGGTTTGTCGGACCCTACCAAATCGCCGAGGTATTCCCGAACCACACGTACAAGTTAGAGCGGAATGGGCAGTGGTCGATCCAAAACGGCCAGCGGCTGCGACCCTACCGCACCTGCAAAGAGCCTGTGGGGCGAGCACCCCCTTGTCGAGAGCCGGCACTGATGCCGAACATAAAGGGAGCCAGGAGAGGTCACCCACCAAAGACAAAGCGTCCTCCAACAGGACCGACCGAGGATATCGCCCCCTTGCCGCTGCCGTTACATTGGGTAGAAAGGCCGCCCACCCCTGAGGAACGTGCACCAACACCCCTACACACCAGTGAAGAGGAGCCCCCAGCGACAGTCGTCGAAGAAAGGAGGGCGCCAGGAAGAGCCGAAACCCTAGAAGAAGGCCGAAGGAGCATAGAAGAAGAGACACGGCCGATAGAAGAGGAAAGGAACGAAGTTTCACCCCCCGAGGTCACCAGAAGGTCAGCAGTAACCCCTGACCTAGATGCCAACGAGTGGCCACCACTCAACCCCAGAGGAGAGACAACCTCCCTTTTAAACCGGCCGACAAGGGAAAGAAATAAACCAAAGAAGTTAGATGACTATCATTGCTATCAAACAGCAGGTCATTCTAGTCCAAAGGCATCACCTAGCCAAGCCGAAGGGGGAAAGAGAGACAAAATACTAGGAGACGCCAACCCAACCGCCCAGACTGCAGAAAGTTGCGAAGAAAACGGTTGGATAATGGTGAAACGAAAGAAAAAATGGAGAAATGATCAAAATCAACAAAACTGTCATCAAACAATTGCTGAAGGACGAAAATTCGGTGAAACACAAGGGTAGACAACTCCCAAGACAACCACCGACAATTCACACGCAAACCCCACCATACCACGTCACGAAGCGCCAATCTCAGAAATTGCGCAGGAGAAGGTAACTCACGAGGAAACCGCCGGCGAAAACTCTTCAACAACCGCGGTACTACGTCACCAACAACCCGTCACGTGGGAGGCGGTACTGAGAGAACACGTGGGAGATGGAGCCAATAATGTTAAAGAGCGAGGGCGAGCCCGCCATCGTTTAATGCACAGTCAGCAACAGAGTAAGCAACAACCACCGCACAACATCGACCATCAACTGGAAAAAATAATATCTGCAATGGCAAGAGCTACCGAACAGTACGAAAGGATAGACATCACCTCGACTACTGGTGAGCTGCTACCTAGAGTGTCAGTGCAATCGGTAACTCAGGCGCTCGACCAGCCAATGAAAAGACTATCCAACCGAACTCCACACAAGGAAGACATGATGAAGATAACCACAAATGTCAACCGCATCCACCTTGCCGACGAGCCGCAGCAGATTGAGCCACTCAGAGAAAAAATAAAGGAGAGCTGGGTCGGTAGCCAAACGATAGCCAACATCGAAGAGGCAATGGTGCCAGGAGATGGTGAATTGTGGAAGTGCGGCAAGTGCGAGTTCCAGCAAGTAAAAAGACGTGTGGCGTATCACACTAGGCAGCACTACACCTTCTTCTTCTGTCGGTGTGGGAGAAAGAGTGCATCAAGAGACACGATACTCAAACATATTAGGACACAGGGAGATTCATCGATTAACCAGAGAGGCATCCGAGATGTTAGAGAAAGCAGAGAAGGTGAAGGAAAAGATGAGGCAGCTGAGTACACAATAAGCAGGTATCAACGCCGCCGACATATTTCATTGGCCACCGTCGCCAATGGGGTGGAGAGTGTAGCGGACGGCGCTTGACCGTAACATTTATCCATTTACCTATTTTGTTCTATGCTTACACTCTAACACTATTTGTTCTATGTACATTATCCTACCGTTCTACTTACATACAATTTTATATAAATACCATGTGCATGCACTCAACCATAGCTGTAAAACCAGGCCATGTATTTTCTTATTTGTCCAGTCTTATTGTCAGGCGTGGCTTACAGCATTTTCTTTGTCTTGTCTTGTTTACACATTTTATATTACATAAATGTCAGCATAAATACCCATGTCATGTGAATAATAAATCAGAGTCAGCTTGCACCCTCTCAGAAGTTTCTTTGTTCTCTAACAATAATAACTTCACTGCGCTAAGTACATGCACGTACAACGAATGCTCTATTACTCGAGTAGTAATAAACAAGCAGATCAGCCTGAACCTCTGCTGGCCGAACCTAGCTCCGACTAGTTCGCCTTCAAAGTTCGGTCACTGACTTGCACTAAGCAGAACAGTTCGAACCTCTGCTGGCCGAACCTAGCCTCGACTAGTTCGCCCTTCAAATTTCGACCTCTGCCTTGCATACTGAAACAGCTAACGCAACCGACAGCTAGACAGTAAACTAGGATGGTCACACACCACTCCCAAGAATACTAGTCAACCTGTGGGCGGGTTGTATTGCTCAGCGATAAACACAGTTGCCATCTCAGTTGGGGAGGTTGCGCAGGTAGGCCGAGCTACCAACTCACACCCCCACAGTGAAATCCTGCACAATAACAAAAGGTTATAATTATTTTACAAAAAATGCCTAATTTCTCACATAAATGATCAACTCATGAACATCTATTGTAAAACATTTTTAAATTATTTATATTTCGGATTAAAAAAGGACTTTCTTGTGTAGTCAGTGTATTTTTTTTACATAGAAGTTGAAAAAATAACAAAAGGTTATAATTAATTTACAAAAATGCTTAATTCTCACGCAAATGATCAATTCATGAACATTTTTTTGTAAAACATTTTTAAATTATATGCATTTCGGATGAAAAAAAGACTTTTTCGTGTGTAATCAGTGTATTTTTTACATAGACTTTGAAAAAAATAACAAAATTTTTATAGTTATTTTACAAACAATGCTTAATTTCTCACGTAAATGATCAACTCATGAACATTTTTTGTAAAACATTTTTAAATTATATACATTTTGGATTAAAAAAGGACTTTTTTGTGTAATCATTGTATTTTTTTTACATAGAAGTTGAGAAAATCACAAAAAGTTATAATTATTTTACAAAAATGCTTAATTTCTCATGTAAATAACACATTTTATCACATAAATGGACAATTCATGAGCGTTTATTGTAAAACATTTTTAAATTATATATAAATTTATATATATATATACTCCGGATCCAGATGAAAAAAAGGACTTTTTCGCGTGTAATCAGTGTATTTTTTTACATAGAAGTTGAAAAAACAACAAAATTTTATAATTATTTTACATTATTTTTTAATCATACATACTAACACATCAGTTTTTACTTTTAGTCCATTATATCGTAAAAATAACGCAGAATAAGGGACTTGCTTCCTACAAAAAAATAATGAGCTGAATGATGTAACTCAGTGAGTTATTTTCCTGTCATATATAATGCAAACTATCTAATGTAGCTAAGAGTAAAATTCAAATTCGGTAAAATTTATTTAAATAATGAATAACTGTTGTATTTTAGTTCATTATGGAATCAAAAAGAATACGGAATACAGGAATTCCTCCCTGAGACTAATAATATATCACCAGAACATCAAGAAAAATGCATTGTAACCATTGATATCATAAGCTATAGTAGTTTGTATTACACAAAATTTACTGTAAAACCGTTTTAAGAATGTAAAAACTAGATATGGTGTTTTCTATTACAATTATTTTCCCAATACTGTAAATTTTATTTATCTAGAGGAGTAATTTGATGATTTTTGACGGTTTTATAAGAAAATATCAAAAACTATATATTTCAAGGATTGTTTTTTAAAAAAGTTAAAAAAAGGTATGTAATAAAACCCTGTTTTGAAACTTAAAAAAAATTTAAAAAAAGGAAGGTGTATGATAAAATACTCACTCAAAAAACTAATGAAAATTGACTGGAATAAAAGAATATTTTCCCAAATACCAAATCTTTTGTAAACATAAAGTGAAAATCTCTATAATATCGTTGGTATTACGCAAAATCTACTGTAAAACAGTTTTAAAACAGTCAAAAACTAAATATGGTAGTTCTTTTGCAATTATTTCCCAAATAGTGTAAATTTTAATCATCTAGAGGAGTAACTTGGTAATTTTTATTGATTTTTTAAAAAAATAATGATTAGTTTCGAAAAGGTTAAAAAGAAAAGCTATATATAAATTTTTAGAAAAATATCGAAAACTATATATTTTATTGATTATTTTTTTAAAAAAAGTTGAAAAAACAAAAAAAAAAGCTATGTAATAAAACCATGTTTTAAAACATAAAAAAATTTAAAAGGATAAAAACCTCGCTCAAAAAATTAATGAAAATTGAATGGAATAAAAGAATATTTTACCAAATACCACATTTTTCTTGTGAATATATAGTAAAAGTTTCTGAAACATTGTTGGTGAAATTTACTGTAAAATGGTTTTAAGAGTGTCAAAGACTAAATATGGTGTTTCCATTGAAATGTTTAGTTTCAAAAAGATCCATATAATATCATTGAATCAATTAGTCAAATTTAACACTCAAATTATTTATTATCAAGTAGACTTAATGTTTCTATTGCAATTAATTCTCAAATATTGTAAATTTTAACTATCTAGAGGAGCAATTTGTCGATTTTGATGTTTTTTTTTACAAAAAAATGATTATGTAATACCACATACTTCAGTTCTAATTCGTTTGAACAATTTCATGGGAGACAAAGAATGAAAAGTTACATTGATTTAGTTTTTAGAATTGAAGTTGCCATCGAAAATGGATTGTTCTTGAATGGGTAAATCCATAGCCTCCTCATCATCATGACAGAAGTTTTCCGATGATTGCATTTTGAAAAACAAATTACATTGATTTAGTTTTCAGAATTGAAATTGCCATCGAAAATGGTTTGTTCTTGAATGGGTAAATCCATAGCTTTCTCATCACAATGTCTAAGCTTTTTGCCGCAATATCTCCAACCTCTCAGAGATAGAGATTGTTCTGTTTAAAAAAATAATGGAAATTGTTTTGAAAAAATGGTAAATTTTTAAAAAAATTCAAAAGAAAAATGTGGGATAAAACCCTCACTCAAGAAACTAATTTTGTATGATTGATTGTTAGTAGTAATATATGAGCAGATCTCCCTACCAAGTGTTCTTTTGTAGATCAGACTTTGGGGTTGAGGCAATGGGTTACGGCGTTGAATGAATTCGCCGAGTTGATATTGTATTTCATTTGAAGGGCATTTGAGTGGCATTTGAGTGGCATTTAAGTGGCATTTAAGTTTTGATTATTTTTTTACTTAATTTGAACTCATATGGCAGCTAGATTTTGAATGTATGGCATTTAAGTTTTGATAATTTTTTTACATAATTCGAACTCATATGGCATCTTGAGAGAGAGGAGAGAGAAGAGAGAGAGAGGAGAGAGGAGTTTTATCTACATTGAATAAATATTTTGATCAAAAATGAAACATTATATGATTATATACATTGATTACATAATAAATAGGGAAAATCTTCCTATATAATATAGCTAGAGTCAGTAAATACTAAGTAATACAAAACATTACAACTTGTAATGACAATCAATGCATACATACATACATACATACATATGGTATCTTGAGAGAAAGAAAGAGATAGAGGAGAGAGGGAGAGAGAGGAGAGAGGGAGAGAGAGGAGAGAGAGATTTTTTAGTTTTCTATACATTCATATATATATATATATATGGTTAATTATGTACATTTTTATGGATATATTTATATCTACATAGAGAGAGAGAGAGGAGATATATCTACATTGAATAAATATATTGATCAAAAATGAAACATTATATGATTATATACCTGATTACATAATAAGTAGGGAAAATCTTCCTATATAATATAGCTAGAGTCAGTAAATACTAAGTAATACAAAGCACCACAACTTGTAATGACAATCAATGCATACATACATACATATGGTATCTTGAGAGAAAGAGAGAGAGGAGAGAGAGAGGAGAGAGAGAGGAGAGAGATTTTTTTAGTTTTCTATACATTCATGTATATATCGTTAATTATGTACATATTTATGGGTATATTTATATCTACATAGAGAGAGGAGAGAGGAGATATATCTACATTGAATAAAATTATTGATCAAAAATGAATCATTGTATGATTATATACATTTATTACATAATAAGTAGGAAAAATCTCCCTATATAATATAGCTAAAGTCAGTAAATACGCACATGTTCATATTCATGTACATGTGCATCAATTGATATGAATACGTACATATCCATATTCATGTCCATTTATGTACATGTCCATATTCATGTCCATTTATGTACATACCTATGTTCACATTTATGTACATGTGCATGTCCAAATTCATGTCCATAATAACATTTTATAGCTATGTACAGAGGAGAGAGAAGAGAGGAGAGAGAGAGGAGAGAGAGAGATTTTTTAGTTTTTTATACAACCATGTATATATGGATAATTATGTACATATTTATGGATATATTTATATCTAGATTGAATAATATACATTTATGACATAATAACTATATCGAATGCTATAAAATAAGTTGGAAAATCACCAAAATAGCTCTCTAGATGGTTAAAATTTACAGTATTTGGGAAATAACTGCAAGAGAGGAGTATTTGGTAGAGGAGAGAGGAGAGAGGAGAGAGAGGAGGCTTGAGCGTAAATATTTCTTTTAGTTATTTACATAATAAGTATATTGAATACTATAAAATATCTTGGAAAATCGTCAAATTAGACCTCTAGATGGTTAAAATTTACAGTATTTGAAAATAACCGCAATAGAAAACATTATGAATGTATGGCATTTAAGTATTGATAGTTTTTTACATAATTCGAACTCATATGGTATCTTGAGAGAACGGAGAGAGGAAAAGAGGAGAGAGGAGGGGAAATAATTGCACTCAAATGAAAAAAAAAGATGAAGCTAGATATTCATCTATTTGTATATATCCACAAGAAAACTGGGGTATTTGGTGAAATATTCTTTTATTCCATTCAATTTTCCTTAATTTTATTTGAGTTGAAGTATTATTTACAATGGTTAGAATTCATTAAAATTACTGCTCAATCCTTTATCCAACACCTACAATAATTCTTAGTAATAGTAGTGTAATGAAACTGAGTAATAATCTACACACACCTTGTTCACTCTGTATGCTGTAGCACATGTTTTTCCTTTAGTTATCTGCAGTTACTTGATTTGGATCTTATCCAGATGTTTTATAGTCTTTGCTGATACTGCGTTTTGTCTCAAACAAAAGTCCAAAGTAGGCATTGTGTCTACAAAATACAAAAAAATTGATTGTTACAATTGATTCATTTATTTTCATTGACTTTGTCTACATATACATAAAGTAGCGAAGAAACAGTTTGTGTATGAAACTATCTAGTAGAAATAAATTTATATCTAGGTTCAACTAGCATTAAATAAGTACTTATTATTTTGTTAATAATAAACAACTAAAGTCAGTTATTTTACTAGTGCTCGGACAAACACACAATATTATTAATGTCAAAGTCTGTGATCTTACAAAGAAATAGCTTAGATATTATTAGCATAAAATTATCTAGTAAAGATAAATTACCTAGGAGTGAATTCTAGTTGAGGTTCGATTTTTTTTAAACATAAATAATTAAAACTGCTTGGACAAACAGACAGATTTGTCAATGTCACAGCTTGCGTTCTTGCGAGCGAATAACTTAGACACTGTGCGTACAAAATTATCAAGTAAAGTTGAAATTATGTGTAGAGGCGAAAATGGAGGACAACTCCGTATCGCAACTAGTTGAGCTTTTCTACTAGCATTAAATGATTGTTTATTATTTATTTTAAAAATAAATAATTAGAGCTTTCTACTAGTGTTAAATTATTATTGAATACTTTTTACCTTATCACCACTTAGAGCCAGATGATTTAATTAACTAAAGACAAATAATTATTTGAGCATTTCTTACCTTGATGCTCTCCTAGTAGCTGTAGTAAATGATGCTTCTCCGCTTGCTGTTGAAGAACTGGATGCTTTCTATGTGAAAACAGTGGCTCTTAAATAGCTAAAGTTGCACTGATTAAACCCTATGAATTAGCATTTTTTCCAATGCTTTCGCGGGAATAAAAACTGTTTATTCCCGCGAAAGCAACGGTTTCCATTCGCGTGAAAATAAATTATCGAAAGCAACGGTTTCCATTCCCGTGAAAATAAATTATTTATTCCGGCAAAAGCAACGGTTTGTGTTCACCTGAAAAAAAATGTTTATTCCCGCGAAAGCAACGGTTTCCATTCGCGTGAAAATAGAGTAATTATTCCCGCTAAAGCAACGGTTTCTATTCGCGTAAAAATAAATTATTTATTCCCGCGAAAGCAACGGTTTGTATTCGCGTGAAAATAAAGTATTTATTCCCGCAAAAGCATTGGTTTGTATTCGCGTGAAAATAAACTTCTTATTCAGGCGAAAGCAACGGATTCTATTCGCGTGAAAATAAATTATTTATTCCCGCGAAAGCAAAGGTTTCCATTCGCGTGAAAATAAAATGTTTATTTCCGCGAAAGCAACAGTTTCTATTCGCGTGAAAATAAATTATTTATTCCCGCAAAAGCAACGGTTTGTATTCAAGTGAAAAAAAATAAAGTATTTATTCCCGCAAAAGCATTGGTTTGTATTCGCGTGAAAATAAATTTTTTATTCCCGCGAAAGCAAAGGTTTCCATTCGCGTGAAAATAAATTATTTATTCCCGCAAAAGCAAAGGTTTCCATTTGCGTAAAAATAAAATGTTTATTCCCGCGAAAGCAACAGTTTCTATTCGCGTGAAAATAAATTATTTATTCCCGCGAAAGCAACGGTTTGTATTCGAGTGAAAATAAAGTATTTATTCCCGCGAAAGCATTGGTTTGTATTCGCGTGAAAATAAACTTTTTATTCCCGCGAAAGCAACGGTTTCCATTTGCGTGAAAATAAATTATTTATTCCCGCGAAAGCAACGGTTTGTATTCACCTGAAAATAAAATGTCTATTCCCGCGAAAGCAACGGTTTCCATTCGCGTGAAAATAAATTAATTATTCCCGCAAAAGCAACGGTTTGTATTCGCCTGAAAACAAAATGTTTATTCCCGCAAAAGCAACGGTTTCTATTCGCGTGAAAATAAATTATTTATTCCCGCGAAAGCATTGGTTTGTATCCGCGTGGAAATAAAGTTTTTATTCCCACAAAAGCATTGAAAAAAATGCTGATTCATAGGGTTTAATCAGTGCAACTTTAGCTATTTAAGAGCCACTGTTTTCACACAGAAAGCATCCAGTTCTTCAACAACAAGCAGAGAAGCATCATCTACTACAGATACTAGGAGAGCATCAAGGTAAGAAATGCTAAAATAATTATTTGTCTTTAGTTAATTAAATCAACTGGCTCTAAGTGGTGATAGGGTAAAAAATATTCAATTATTTAACACTAGTAGAAAGCTCTAATTATTTATTTTTAAAATGAATAATGAACAATTAGTTAACGCTAGTAGAAAAGCTCAACTAGTTGCGATACGGAGTTGTCCTCCATTTTCGCCTCTAGACATAATTTAAACTTTACTTGATAATTTTATACGCACAGTGTCTAAGTTATTCGCTCGCAAGAACGCAAGCTGTGACATTGACAAATCTGTCTGTTTGTCCAAGCGGTTTTAATTATTTATATTTAAAAAAGTCGAACCTCAACTAGAATTCACTCCTAGGTAATTTATCTTTACTAGATAACTTTATGCTAATAATGACTAAGCTATCTCTTTGTAAGATCACAGACTTTGTCATTAACAAAATTGTGTGTTTGTCTAAGCTCTAGTAATGTAACTGACTCTAATTATTTGTTATTACCAAAATAATAAGTACTTATTTAATGCTAGTTGAACCTAGATATAAATTTATCTCTACTAGATAGTTTCTTACTCACACAAACTTTTTCTTGGCTGCTTTATGTAGATAAAGCCAATGAAAATAAATGAATCAATTGTTACAATCAATTTTTTGTATTTTGTAGACATGATGTCTACTTTGGACTCTTGTTTGAGACGAAACGCAGCAGTGCAAAGACTATAAAACATTTGGTTAAGATCTACCAACACCAACGATAGATGTAACACAACATGACTTTCTCTCCTACTTATATGATACCAAACCAATAAAAACTCAAACCACATGGATTTTGAAGACAGCACACTTCTCCAACACAGCAAGAATTCCTTTCAAGATCTACCACCTACTTAGATGATACCAAATCAATGAACACTCAAACCACATGGATTTTGAAGACGACAGACTTTTCCGACACACCAAAAATCCCTTTAAAGATGTTACACAACATGACTTTCTCCCCTACTTAGATGATGCCAAACCAATGAAGACTCAAACTACATGGATTTTGAAGACAGCACACTTCTCCATAATAGCAAGAATTATTTTCAAGATCTACCATCTACTTAGATGATACCAAATCCAAATCAATGAAGACTCAAACTACATAGATTTTGAAGACAGCACACTTCTCCAACACCGCAAGAATTCCTTTCAAGATCTACCACCTACTTAGATGATACCAAACCAATGAAGACTCAAACTACATGGATTTTAAAGACAGCACACTTCTCCAACACAGCAAGAATTCCTTTCAAGATCTACCACCTACTTAGATGATACCAAATCCAAATCAATGAAGACTCAAACTACATACATTTTGAAGACAGCACACTTCTCCAACACAGCAAGAATTCCTTTCAAGATCTACCACCTACTTAGATGATACCAAACCAATGAAGACTCAAACTACATGGATTTTGAAGACAGCACACTTCTCCAACACAGCAAGAATTCATTTCAAGATCTACCACCTACTTAGATGATACCAAACCAATGAAGACTCAAACTACATGGATTTTGAAGACAGCACACTTATCCGACACAGAAAAAATTCCTTTCAAGATCTATCACCTACTTAGACGATACCAAATCCAAATCAATGAAGACTCAAACCACATGGATTTTGAAGACAGCATACTTCTCCGACACAGCAAAAATTCCTTCTAAGATCTAGCACCCACTTAGATGATACCAAACCAATGAAGACTCAAACTACATGGATTCTACTTCGATGATGCTGAAAAATAAAACTGTCCGGAACAAGAGCTCAAGAAGCTAATCTATAACTCAAGGCAATCATATCACTATAGGTGAGTTTTACTAATTTTTACCATAAATTAAACAAAATACTGAATGTATACATTTTCCAGGTGAAAAAAAGACTTTTTTGGTGAAATTAGTGTATTTTTTACAACAAAATGCTGAATATATACATTTCCAGGTGAAAAAAGGACTTTTTGATGTAATTAGTGTATTTTTTTACAACAAAACTCTGAAGATATACATTTTCCAGGTGAAAAAAGGACTTTTTTGGTGTAAATAATTTATTTTTTACAACAAAATGCTGAATATATACATTTTCAAGGTAAATAAAGGACTCTTTTGGTCTAATTAGTGTAGTTTTTACAACAAAATGTTGAATATATACATTTTTTCCAGGTGAAAAAAACACCTTTTTGGTGTAGTTAGTGTATTTTTTACAACATATTTATAAAGCAAGTATTTTTTGTTTTGTTTCAGATAGATGAGAGAGAATCAAAAACACTTGGTGAAAATAATGCTCTAGAAAGAACAAGCTGAACAATGTAACTTGGTGAGTTATTTCCCTTTTCTAATAATGTAAACTATCCAATGTAACCCGAACTATAATTCCAATTCATGTAATTATTTTACATTTTTGCTTAATCATTCTATACTAATACATAACTTTTTTATTTTAGCTCATTACGAAAGTAAAAGCACATAGAACAGAAGTCTTCCTTCCTAAGATATAACATCAGTACATCAAAGACATCATTGTAAAGGAACAAATTATGCATTAACTGTTATTACTTTGTATTTATTACAAATTGTAGTGCTTTGTATTACTTAGTATTTACTGACTCTAGCTATATTATATGGGGAGATTTTCTTTACTTATTATGTAATAAATGTATATAATCATATAATGATTCATTTTTAATCAATGTATTTATTCAATTTAGATTTATCTCCTCTCTCTCTATGTAGATATAAATATACCCATAAATATGTACATAATTGACCATATATACATGAATGTATAGAAAACTAAAAGATCTCTCTCTCATCTCTCTCTTTCTCTCTCTCAAGATACAATATGTGTGTGTGTGTGTGCGTGCGTGCGTGCGTGCGTGCGTGCGTGCGTGCGTGCGGGCGGGCGGGCGGGCGGGCGGGCGGGCGGGCGTGCGTGCGTGCGTGCGTGCGTGCGTGCGTGCGTGCGTGCGTGCGTGCGTGTGTGCGTGCGTGCGTGCGTGCGTGCGTGCGTGTGTGTGTGTGTATAAATGCATTGATTGTCATTACAAGTTGTAGTGCTTTGTATTACTTAGTATTTACTGACTCTAGCTATATTATATAGGAAGATTTTCCCTACTTATTATGTAATAAATGTATATAATCATATAATGATTCATTTTTGATCAATATATTTATTCAATGTAGATATATCTCTTCTCTCCTCTCTCTATGTAGATATAAATATACCCATAAATATGCACATAATTAACCATATATACATGAATGTATAGAAAACTAAAAAATCTCTCTCCTCTCTCTCTCCCTCTCTCCTCTCTCCTCTCTCTCCCTCTCTCCTCTCCCTCTTTCTTTCTCTCAAGATACCATATGTATGTATGTATGCATTGATTGTCATTACAAGTTGTAGTGCTTTGTATTACTTAGTATTTACTGACTCTAGCTATATTATATAGGAAGATTTTCCCTACTTATTATGTAATCAATGTATATAATCATATAATGTTTCATTTTTGATCAATATATTTATTCAATGTAGATAAAACTCCTCTCTCCTCTCTCTCTCCTCTCTTTCTTCTCTCTCCTCTCTCTCAAGATGCCATATGAGTTCGAATTATGTGAAAAAATTATCAAAACTTAAATGCCATACATTCAAAATCTAGCTGCCATATGAGTTCAAATCAAGTAAAAAAATAATCAAAACTCAAATGCCACTTAAATGCCACTTAAATGCCACTCAAATGCCACTCAAATGCCTCTCAAATGAAATACAATATAAACTCGGCAAATCCATCCAACGCCGTAACCCATTGCATAACCCCCAAGATCTAATCCACAAAAAAACACTTGGTAGGGAGATCTGCTCATATATTACTACT
Source organism: Cryptosula pallasiana (assembly GCA_945261195.1). Lineage (NCBI taxonomy): Eukaryota > Metazoa > Bryozoa > Gymnolaemata > Cheilostomatida > Cryptosulidae > Cryptosula > Cryptosula pallasiana. The sequence continues at coordinate 27,797,395 of OX183140.1, read as the reverse complement.
TTTGTTTACCTAACAATAAGAAAATAATGAATAATGTATATTTAAACAATTATTGAAAAAATTAATGAAAATTGAATAGAATAAAGGAATATTTTACCAAATACCCTGTTTTTTTTGTAAAGATATACAAACGGATAAAATTTGACGATTTAGAGGATGATTTCTTTTTGCAAAAAAATTAATGGAAATTTAACGAAATGAAAGAATATTTTACCAATTACCCTGTTTTTTTTTGTAAATTTGTACAAATAGATAAAATTTAACCATTTAGAGGGAAAATTTAATGACATGAAAGAATATTTCACCAAATAGTTTGTTTTTTTTGTAAATTTGTACAATTAGATGAAATTTGACCATTTAGAATATGATTTCTTTTTGCAAAAAAATTAATGAAAATTGAATGAAATTAAAGAATAGTTTACCAAAATTGCCTGTTTTTCTTGTAAGTATGTACAAATAGATGAAATTTAACCATTTAGAGGGTGTTTCTTGTTGCAAAAAAATTAATGAAAATTGTATGAAATGAAACAATATTTTACCAAATACCTCTTTTTTTGTAGATGTGTACAAATAGATGAATATCTAACTTCATCCATTTTTTCCATTTGAGATCATGTTTGAAGGTTTTCAAGATATTTTTTTTCAGTAAAAGCTTATACATTGATTGTCATTACAAGTTGTAGTGTTTTGTATTATTTAATATTTACTGACTCTAGCTATATTACATGAGATTTTCCTACTTATTACGCAATAAATGTAAATATTCACATATTGTTTCATTTTTAATCAATGTATTTATTCAATGTAGATATATCTCCTCTCTCCTCTCTCTCCTCTTTTCGTCTCTCCTCTCTCTCAAGATATCATATGAGTCGGAATTACAAAAAATTATCAAAACATGAATGCCATACTTTCAAAATCTAGATGCCCTATGAGTTAGTTAAATGCCATACATTCAAAATCTAGCTGCCATAAAAGTTCAATTTGAGTAAAGCAAATTATAAAAAATTATCAAAACTTAAATGCCATACATTCAAAATCTAGCTGCCATATGAGTTCAAATTGAGTGTAAAAATTATCAAAAACTTAAATTTCATATAAGTTCAAATTAAGTAAAAAAATAATCAAGACTCAAATGCCACTCAAATGCCACTCAAATGCCCCTCAAATGAAATACAATATAAACTCGGCGAATTCATTCAACGCCGTAACCCATTGCCTCAACCCCGAGGTCTAATCCACAAAAAAACACTTGGTAGGGAGATCTGCTCATATAATACTACTGCCGCTCCTCTCGTACCCACCCTACCAGTCACTAGCATTTCAAGCCTGATGTTAGTACCCTGGCTCAGATATCGAATTCCAAAAAAGTCTGCTGCTGCTTTGGCTCCCCCTTCCCATCACCCCCTTCCTCTACCCACCAAGAACTCCCTCCTCCAGCGCCCATGTCCTCCCCACAGAAGATTGTACCCTACCCACAGCCTACAGGTGATTTTCTGCTGAAGAGAGAGATCGCTGCCCAAGCCATCGAAAAGGTCGTTGCAGAGCTAGAAGCCGATCAACGCTTGCTACAAAAGGCATTACTGGAGCATACACACTCCATGGCGACGAAGAGAGATATCAAACAAGGATACCAGGCTACCAAAATGGAGGCCGCCTCACTTCGCCAGATGGCCACCAGTGTGAGGGGCAACTTGTTCGGCGACCTTTAGAGATCCTCTATTTACCCTGTTTTATATATCCTGTAACTATCTATATCCAAGAATTATAGTACCACTTCAGTGAGGTTCACTGAAATCAACAAATATTATTATTATAATTATTTAATTAGAGACTGGGTCGCTAATGAAGTGGGGTATGTGAGAGATTTGTATAAGTATTCACCCTGACAACCCCCCCCACCCCCATACCCCCCCCCCCCACCCCTTGTTGTCCAATGTCCCCCTAATTATAAGCTATGAATCCTCCCCCTTCGGCCTAAACACGAATTGTCCCCTCGAGAGTGGACCCCGAAGACCCAGACCCTGTGTATAGACTATGCCACACCTAGAAGCCTGAAATCGAAGGAACCTAATGCCCTAATCAGAAAGTCGATAGGAGCAATACAGACATCAGGAGGGCGAGCCAAGTACCAGCATGTCCTAATAAGGACTGGAAGATTACCAGCTAAAGAAAAGAGCGGCAAAGAGTGCCCAGAGCAAATCACCATGTGCTCAAGACTTTAATTGGTCAACTTTGTAAATAACCTTGTATACTGCATTGTCATTTGATTACTTTTACTGTTATGTTGTATGGTTGGCTCACCCAAATAAGGCGGTGAGTTTTCCTTGACTTCTCCTATGAAAGGAACCCTTTTGCATGATTTGGAGCAGAAGTCAAGTGGAGTTGTTAGATATCATTATATCATGCTAAATGGATTGTGCATAAATAAAGTATTGTTAATTAAACCTTTGTCATTCAAAATCTAGATGCCATATGAGTTCCAATTATGTAAAACATTTTTCAAAACTTAAATGTCATACAATATTAACTCGGCAACTATAGTCATTGTCGTAACCCATTGCATTAACCCCGGGCATTCATCCTACAAAAAAACACTTGGTAGGGAGATCTGCTCATATATTACTACTAACCCTATATATCTTCATACACTTTATTATATACTTTATTACATTTACCATTAACCTTTCGAAGATATTTCATAGTATAAGCATTCAATATACTTGTTAAATAATAATGTATATAATCATACAACGATTCATTTTTATTCAATGTAGACATGAATATAGCCATAAATGATTAATTTTTGTTCAATGTAAACATAAATATAGCCATAAATATGTACATTAAATACTATGAAGTATTAACCCTACTTATTATGTAATAAATGTATATATACATAAAACGATTCATTTTTATTCGCTGTAGACACAAATATACCCATAAATATGTACATAGTTATACATATATACATGAATGTATAAAAACTAAAAAAACTATTTACACTCAAGATGCCATAAGAGATAAAATTATATAAAACAAAAATCAAAAAATAAATGCCATAAAATATTAACTCGGCTGCTCTAATCAATGCAGTAACCCCTTGCATCCACTCCAGGCCTAAACCCCACAAAAACACTTGGTAGGGAGATCTGCTCATATATTACTACTACCGCACAGAAAAAAGTATGAAAGGAAAGTGATGGAAGGAGTAATGCAGTTATTATTGTTTCCGTAACAACCATCACAGAGCATTCTCTCCTCACCACAAACTGTCTTATATCAACTCTAACAGTCACTGCTATTATTCTCCCACTCACCTTTCTTCTCACTCTGTCTATCTCACCCACAAGTTGGTGTTCCAGTATACATAGACATGCACATAGACATCTACGTCACTTATAAAACACACAGAACTCTTACCTCATTCAAGAGTTTTCTCGTAGTCTGGTAATCACCCATATTCTTTCTGCAGCAAGCGGAGAGAAGCTTCCAGAAGCCAACTTGACCATGTCCAGTGTCTATAAGCCAGCTGAAGTAGTCTGCTGCAGCTCTGTAACACTTGGTATGGTACAGAATGTAACAGCACAACTCCATGTACTTTTTTACTTGATCGGAATCGTCGGCCGTTCCTCGAATTTTATTTAAAAATTCTGAATCTTCTGCTGTTGCTATCTGAGTTCCAATAAATTCACTCAATTTCTCACCGGCTAGTTCGTACTGCCCAGCAAAGTGACAGATTTCTACTTTGAGCATGTGATCGGTTTTGTTAAAGTCGATGAGTTGCATCACAGAATGCATCGTATCGGACAGCGAGGAGTTGTCTGTACGTGATAATGCCCTTTCTACATAACACTTCACTGAACGTTTGATAGGAACAAGTAGACAGCCTAAGATGACAAACATAGAGCTGGGTACTTGGTACATTTCCTTTATGGATCCCTTCTGTTGTGGACTGAGTGAAACGTATTCCGTCTGATATCTCTGATGGAGATAGGCTCTAGTTCTCATGTATATAGAAAGGGCCAGTACAATCCTTATATATGTGAATGTTTCTTCAGACATCTTCTCACTCGAGCGCATCTCAGAATATATCTGCCAAGGATAGCGCAGGTTCCAGCCCATAAACATCTTGATGTTGTTGGCTAACAAAGTCGGATATCTGAAGATGTCATCCTTCACTTTGATGTTCATGTTGTCAGCTGGCTGGTATTTAACGAAAGAAGGTGGAAATGCAAACTTGTTGACATCTTTGAGAAACGACTGCATCCTTTTCTCTTTGACAGCAGCGCTGACTTGGGCCACAGTTAGTTCGTAGGACATCCTGCTCCTAATGAACTGTTTGTGCAGAAGGGACTCGTCTCCCTCGTTGGTGTAGATGACAACTGTAGAAGAAAGCATGTCTGATTTGTCTCCGGCCATTCCAGTAAATGGAGCCTCTGCTTCACTTTTGTAGAGCTTCATCAAGTTATCAACAGTAAATGTTAGTGATTGACCTCCTTCAAGGCCATTTCCAGTTGGAATGTTGCCTGCGTTTTTGCTGATGCCATCTATTCTGAAGCCGACAGTTTGAAGGTCAGCAATAACTGGTGCAGATCCTCTCTCCACTTTCAGTTCACTGATATTAAAGCATTTGAGAGGTGTTTCCCCCATATTGTCTATCCTGAAGTAGCTGTCCATGGCCAACATCTCAAAATAGTCCTTGTCATCCTGCTCTGTAATAATTGCATACTCTACGTCAGAATATGGAGTTGCTTCCCCCTTTGCAACAGACCCCAGACCAATTACTGCAAAGCCACACGGAGGTTCCCTTCTGATACGCTTGAGTAGGTCAACACTGGAATTGATGATGTCACGGGTGACACTCACAAAGTCATCGCTGCTTTTTCTGCTCAGTCCAAACAGTTTGATAGAGAACTCCTGTGCCTTAGCAATGTTTTGATCGCTGTAAATGCTTTCTGCATCCAGTGACAAACCCAGCGTGTCCAGAGGTGTAAATCTAGACCGGATAGCTTCCCTGTATTTTGTCAGCAGCTGTTTGTGCTCATTGGTAAGCCGTTGATGTTCTTCATAGCCAATTGGATGGTTACCTTTGTACCAACTGACTTCTACATCATACACCAATCTACGTCTCTCTGGTGTAGAGTTGACAGCAACGCAATAGTTAGCTAGTCCATGTGCCTGCAACAACAATTATAGAATCCATAACTCACCACAGATTATAGGTAGTTGGCATGTCTGTGAATAATACAACATAGAGTTGGACAAAAATCTTACTCAAGAGGCATTTGGTCGAAAAAATGACTAGCACAAAATAATAGCTCTATTTGATGACTAAAAAAAATGAACTTTTGAGTTGTTTTGTTTTAATAAAAATTTATGTGGATGGCCTCTTTGTCAATGAAGCAGTTTTTAGTGACAGGGACACAATTTCTTGGGAATAAAACAAGTTATATATTGAGCATGGATATTAAGCATTGTACAGTGACTATGGAAATGGCAAGACATAACAAATTTTCTACAGTTGATTTTAGAGTGAGTTTTTAAACTTTAGGTAAGGCTACCATTGCGCAGGGCTGGTAACTGCTGGCTGCTATACTAGGGATTAAATTGCATTCGCTAATGTTGTTACATAATAGACAAAACAACAAGGTTATTTGTTATAATTTTATATTCATTTGGAACAAACAATGGTAATGCTAAAATCATCCTACGGGAATATTTTGTTGGTTTAAGAGGCACACTAATTGGACACCAACACTACAAACCATAAAAGTAAAATGAACACAAACCAAGTGGGCGACATTTAGTTCATTCCCCGACTTGTTTTATTAATTTATGATAATGACAACTAATAATATAAATTGATTATTGATAATAAAGATTATGATTATCTTGTAAAATAAATATATTACAATACATTGATCATCATAACAGAAAGCCGAGCCATTTTGTTAAAACAATAAAGATAATTGTTGCTGTTATCATCAATCAAAGAATGAATTGCTTCAAAATAAATGTCACCAACGGGATAAGTATAATGTTGTGTGTTATAACTACCTGCTACTTCCTGTAACACCACATTATTAACAGCAATTTTATATAATAGTTGCCATTGGTGAAATGCTCACAAATGGAAATAATTATACCCGCTATAACACACACCGGAATTTCATGACTCCACAAACGGATCTGGATCCAACCTCTTATTTAATCTCATGAAATGTAAAAGCCAGAGTCAATGCGTTTGCCACCCATTGATGTGGACCCAAATATAAATAGCAGCTGTTCGTCGATTCAGCCGGCGAATACACATACTATTGGTGGTAATAATTAAAATCTGATTTACTGTGATTTTACTGCAATACGAATTGGAAAAGATAAATTAATAAAAATGAGATGTTCTATTGAGCTCTGCGTATCTGTTATCGACAAATAATGATGTTTTATGTACCTTTTTATCTCTGACCTCAATGTAATGGTCATTTCTACATTTACCTTGCAGATTGCTACATCAATCAACAACCAACTATTTTTGATTATACTAAACTTTGCTACATCATTCACCCTGAAAGTTTCAAATCCTAAGCTAAATATTATTGCTAGCGAGCACAATACATCTAAAAAAACACATAACGTAGGTAAATTCACAGTATAATTCTTTTATCCACCTAAAAGTCATTGAAATCTGGGACTATCAAAACGGCCTGGGGCTGTTGTACAGATCTGTAACAGGGCCTGGGGCCGTTGTAGAGATCTGTAACATGGCCTGGGGCTCTTGGAGAGATCTGTAACAGGGCCTGGGGATGTTGTGGAGATCTGTAACAGAGTCGGGGGCTGGGGACTTAGAGCTGAAAGAGAGTAAGGGCAAACAAACGGAAAGAAGTAGTGACAAAAAGATATAAGGCCTAGTAAATTCTGTCAGCTGTATCTCTTCGTTTGTATCACACTGCTCCCACTAATGCTACGGACAAAAAGGTGTGGTTGAGAAAGCACTCCAAGTGTAAATATGTTAGTAAGGCTTTGATCAAACAATAATTGCCATGTTTTAGGACTTATCTCCCCACAAACTGTAGAGAATTCCAGTATCTTTCCAAGCTCATGTGCAACTGTATTAGGTAGGAAGACCAGCACCGTGAAGGCACAAGTAGTCCGAGAAAATGGGTGGGAATGAATGCAAACAACTAGGAATGCTGTATCTCGGTATTAGATATTTGTTTATGGGTGATTTTTTTATGTGCTTGGGCAAGCAGGATGGAGGGAACACAGGCATGGGTAGCGCACAGGTGGTGGAAGCATTGGGGGAAGGAGTCCAGGGAAGGGTGGTTGTAGATAATATCATTTATATTTATTATCTCCTATTCAAATATTGAAACATATTTTTTTACAATGGTCCAGCAATCACCCAGTTTATTTGGAATTGTTCACACATGCTGATTGTGAAATACAGCAGCATTGTAAAAACATAACTTACAGATGAGACCATCAAAATCTTACTACTACTAGCACAGTCACTGGGTGAGAGTTAGTTTACTGTTTCTTTCAAAAATGTCTAGCAAATGAAACAAAGGTAACTCCTAATCTGTGACCATAAAAGTAGGTAAAACTATGCAAAAGGTGAAAAGTTATGAACAATAATTTTTATATGCCAATGCCGGAATAAGCTCAGTTATCGCTAGGATTCCGTAATGAAATTTCAAGTAGTGGTAAAGGCATGTCCAACAGACACCAGACAATTTTAACCACATCCACCAAACATATAAAATCTCAGAAATTATTATGACTGCCCATCTACAAAGATCATGTAATACCCCATAAGATACCCCATGGAATACCCCATGTGATACCCCTTGTGATACCCCATGTGATACCCCATGTGATACCCCATGTGATACCCCATGTGATACCCCATGTGATACCCCATGTGATACCCTATGTGATACCCCATGTGATACCCCATGTGATACCCCATGTGATACCCCTTGTGATACCCCATGTGATACCCCATGTGATACCCCATGTGATACCCCATGTGATACCCCATGTGATACCCTATGTGATACCCCATGTGATACCCCATGTGATACCCCATGTGATACCCCATGGGATACCCCATGTGATACCCCATGGCATACCCCATGTGATACTCCATGACATTACAAGATGTCTGAGTCCTGCGATGCCCTTGGAGATCATCCTTTAGAGTAAAACCAATTACAAGGTGCAGATTTCCTGTACAACTATGTGCTACAGAGACAACCAAACAAGAACTACTGTATCCACATATCACGTCAGTATAATATCATACACCACAATCTCAGGAACTAATGTTGTTACGTAAAAGGCACTGTCGCATCACCAATGCCTATATCGTTGCAAAAACTGGTAGGGAAAGTGTGTGCAAATGGTAAAATTACTGGTTGAGAATGTAAAGAGCACCAGATTATTTCATACAAAGTTGCCTCCTCTTGTTACTAATAATTGTGAAACACACTTGAGCAACTACTTTTTTAACTTATGAAAAAACAAGAATACTAATAAGAATGTGAAATAAATAGTAACAAGAAGTAACAAATTGTTGTTTTTAAAAATTGTTAACAAGCTTCTTCATATAATACAATGCCAGTTCTTTCATCACATTTGTGTCCAACAATTGTTTCAAAATGCTTCGAAAATTTATTAATCACTAGATGTTCATGCGTCAAAGTTTTGGAGGACTTTTCGTCGTTCAAATCTTTGAAATATGGATGTCTAATAGAACTTTAAAATTTTAAATATTCTGAGCATTCGACTGCTCCAATGCTCAAGGTAAAATTTTTCAGCTCTTTGATGATTTAAAACTACCAACTTTTCATGGTGGAATAACATAAATTTGAAACTTCGTAGTTGTTGTAATAGCAAATGGTTACCAGTAACAAAACCCATAAGAAATAAATTTTTATTTATGTTTAACTTGAGCATCAGAATTGTCCTAAAAAAATTAAAGTTCGTGGTCATCATGATAATATACAATAAAAATAATCAATGGGGGCGATAAAAAATAATAATAAATAATTATTATTTATTTACATCAGATCTTGACAAATAAATACTACTTATAAGCTGCAGTTGGCTATGAAAAGCCATTCATACACTGGCTGCTATGTCATAGGAAACTATCTCGCTGTGTTTTTCAACAATTTTAGATCATATGATTTGGAATGCAAGCAATCTGGTGACAACACACCCTTTGGAAACCAATATATGCTCCAATTGTACAATGTAGGCTAACCATATTGTGACCAGAATTAGACCAAACAATAAATATCAAATTATCATATTGGAGTTGTCTGTTTTTATCAAACTAAATTATTTTGAGAACATAACTCCAAAAATTCTTCCCAGTTTGAAGAATAGTAATAGATTTTTATACAGTCAGTCTACGCATAGTATTGAACAGACAACATCTCACTCAAAACACTCTTTTCTACATATCTTGGTATTATTGAATCTGCTGGCATGTAATTCATATGGATATTCTACAGCACTACCTGCTCCTATAGCCATCAAGGAGCCAGTGTACATACAATAGTGGGAGATAGAGACAACCGTGTCAACAGACACACGAACTCAAGTATAGAATAAACTACCTTTGGTGTTGTAGCTTGTACCTACAGGGGCTAATACCTACCTGCAGATGATACCGACTACATAGACACTTAACCAGAGACTAACATTATTCACGGCTAGACCGGAACCTAATTCTATACGGCATTCCGTAGACGTTGATCTGAGGCAATACCGCTCACAATAAGTGCGCAAGGTGAGACATTAATTCCCCACATTTCCACTCAGATCAACCAGCTTGGCAGAAATTATTCCCACAAATATTATTTGCTTACAAAGCTTTTTCTAAAGTTTCTGTAAATGATAATAAAAAGCAAAAGTAATTTTATCAGTGGAAGCTTCTTAACTTTTGCATAAACATTTATTTCTTATCACGGGCGAGAGTCTACAGTCTTGGGTACTTCTAGTTGCAACGGAAATTTCTTCCTCATGCGTTCAAGAGAGCATCTTTTAATATTCTTGCCAAGCACATGTCCAGAAAGGGGCGGTGCCCACCCATAATGCATTAGAAAAAACTCACCAGTAAATAACTGATAAGACTACAAAGCTAATCTTTACCAATAGGTAAGATAATCAACAGTTCAACTTTGCCAATGTAAAACCAAACCAGATATTTAACAATGAGACCACTACTACTATTTTGTCTACACCCCTCTGGATCCCCCTTGTTATCCACCCCTGTGGCACTCTCCCCCTTTTTACACACTGAAATGTATTCATGAATGTAATGTAACATAGATCAAAGGCTATCTATCAACCGACATTACAGTTGACTAATCTGTCTGACCGGGTGCATCTGGTAGTTGGGTGGTAGAAGTGTTGGTGGTTGATTGAGGCTGTGTCTAGGTCGAGTTCAGGTGGAGGTCAAGTCTAGGTCAAAGGTGAGTTAAGGTCGAGTTGTCTCAAATCACTGTCATTCATACTGATACCAAAACTTTAGCGCTAGGTTGTTTGCCAATAAATTCTTAGCTAATTAAAGCACCCTTCAGACCATATAAAGTCAAAGTTAGTCGAAGAAAAAGTTGAATTTTCTCTACAATATAAAAACGCACAGACCACCCACATACATGTAAACCTGCCAACCCTTCAGTTCATTCACTGACATTCCACACACGAACCCAATATTTACTTTGACTCAATTATCAGCACATCCCCCCCCCCCACTTAATGGTTAACTTTCTCATTGACTTTTACCTGTAAAAGGTGTTTTCTTCTATAGAAAGTATGTGCATAATGAAACCCATACCAACACCATTTGGACACAATATAATATGTTTAGCAAAGTTTTGGCAGTCTTCAGGTTCTTGTCTAAAGATGAAAGATAAAATTTATAAAATCTCTCAGCTCACAATAAAATGTAAACAGAAACAAATTACCTTAAGGAAATCTTTCCAGTCTCTAGATTGCTCTCCTTTAACCAAGTACTTACGAGCTAGTTCTTCTGCATAGTCAGCCATTTCTCTTGATCTCTACACCCACTAACAAACGGTTACAGCCTACAATAATGTATGCTTTTGTTATATAACAAAATATTACAACTATATTAATTACCAGCCAGCGCACCAGTTGTAACAACAATGGAGGGATATGTATAATCAAACATATTGTTGCTCTTTTCCCCAATTAATTTTTCCTCCAGCTCTTTCCATGCTTGCCTCCTGTTGTGATTGCTTCCTTCCGTGGTCACCTCTTCCTGTGGTTGCCTCCTCCTGTGGCTCCCCCCAGTGGTTGCCTACTGCAGCAGTCTGCTGCACCGGCAGTCGCGTAATCTCGCGATGGCCTCCTGTGGTCGCCGTTCCCCTTCCCCCCGGGTCCCCAACATAGAAAAACTACATTGAGAGAAAACACACTAGGTGAGGCGAGAGAGAGTGGTAGGAAGAGCAAGGTGAAGGGTGAGATTTAGAACAGATATGTAGAGCAGGGCAGGTGAGGTGGGAGAGAGTGGTGGGTAGAGCAGAGCAAAAGTAGAGTGTCCACCGCACGCTAATTACAGGAAGTTGCAATGTACATACATCATCAATTTGTATAAACATCTGGTACGGGTGACAAGACTGTTTAACGTATACTACTTACTATATATAAACTCTGTTACCTGTAAGTATTTATTATGAGGTGGTGTTGTGTCTGTATGTAGTGATTTGTATGAATGCCAACTTGATCTATAACATATATAACATATTTATGATATATGTCTTACTATAGCAATGTAACAGACACCCCTACGCTGAAAAAGCTTGCCATTGACTAGCGGTTGTAGTCATGAGTCAGTAAACATAAGATGATCAAGGAATGTAATTGTTTGATGTATCTCATCAGCTCACGGATTAACAATATTGAACAAGAAAGCTTACAATGTAAAGGGTGATTCAAACTGAGTCACATTTAGTTATCACTAAGCAATTTTCCTTAGCGATTGCCAAAGCTCCTAAAAAAGTTGACCAAGTTTTTACTCTAGTCTATTCATCAGCGAGTGCTGCCAAACTCTCTTCTACAAAACTAGCCAACAACTGATCATATGTTCATTGATAGATTGAAGCACTGCGGATGACAATACACTATTGGAAATGAAGAGACAGCATTTGTGATCTGTCATTGGTCAATCAAGGTATCGGCTAACAGTTTTTTCAAATTCTGACACACACCTCAAGCAGAATGCTAGAAGTTGCTTAACGAGGTTTCAGGAAACATGAACTGCAAAATCCCACAATCGCTGAGATAAACGCTTAGCAATCGCTATATGTACAGTTGAGGACTAGTCTGTGCAAACACACCTTTGATAGCCACTCTGGAGTTGTCTGTTCCTGTGACTGCTGCAATAGGTAATTAATCTGTCCAGTGCCAGCAACCATTCAAGCCAACCTGGTTATTGTGTAGCCAGCAAGTCAGCGAATTCGGACTGCAACAGCTGTGCCAGCAGTAGAACCTAACAAATATATTAATAGGTGTCTTTAGCTAAGAATTTATTACCAATGATATATAATACATAATGCACCACCAACCACAACATTCTAAATCTAACATCTCCCTATCAAATGTCATTTGGGTGTTCCACTGTTCCACCCTGTGTGCTAGTGGTTATTGGAGTTGTCCCAGCTCCTCTTTCTGTCACAAAAGTCATACCCCTGGTTCATCACTGTTTGAGCTAGCCCCAGTTCCTTTATTAGGGCTGCCGTCAGCCATTGTCTACTCCCTAAAAGCTAGATAACACTAAAGCTACTAGCAAACCAATGCCTGACTGCATGTGTGACTCCATAGTGACACGAGGGGACAACTCCCCAGTAACAATACCACACACAACTTGCACAGCTACTTTCACTGCTATTATCTGATGTTCTTTGCTAACTAACCATCTGATCCTCTGTAATATCATACAATATTAGCATGAGAGGCACAAAGAGGGCTGTTTGTTGTCTAACATTGTGTAGAAGAATGAGGCAAGTAGTAGGAAACAGAAAACGCAGGCCCAATTTCCAATACTGAGAGTGATTTCTGGTCGATGCATTCTGGTAACTAGCTGACTCACCCCTGCTTGCTAGTGTTTACCTCAGGCGTTCTTATATAATAAGCGCTATACAGAATAGTAAAAGAAAAACAATTTAAAGCTTTTCCACCAAAAAAAACAGCAGCAACCTTTGTTGTGTAGTTAAGGACTCTGTATACGCCGTGAATAGAACCTATTCTGAACCCTCCAAGTTCAAAGCATGCATAGCCTCTATTAAAAACAAAGAAGGTGGACAGTTTAACGTTTACCTCCCAACAAATTTATAAACAAGAAAGCATGAACAACCCTCCTTGAAGCATCAGTCAAATGCAACAGCTCAAAGCAGAGGCACTGGTAAAGCATTCACAAATTATTGTAGCTTAGTCCATGCAGCTATTTATCTCCAAGTGTCAGTGAAACTTTTCTGAGATGAAAACTCATTTACCAGTGGAATGTCACTAGATAGAATTAAGACTATCTGTCATTGTATATAGTTGATAGACAGTGAATGCCAGCAGGGTTGACAATAAGAGTCAATAAATGAGACATCCGCTTTAGATTGTAAAAACTTTCAAATAAAAGCAGTGGCTGGATTATAAAGGACTTCCACCACCTGCAAAGATTTGACAACTTCCTGTAATCAGCCTCCAAGCTGTTACAGAATAGCCAACCTGTATCTCATCTCTCCACCAATGAACTGTGAACACAGGTTGCCGCAGCATGAACAGTTTATATGTACATATATAAGTAATGACACACAAGTATGCAGGGAACATGGCACTGCTCTAGGGCATCCATGGTAGCCGACTGATCTGATTGAAATCCCTGTCTATGTTTTTTTTTTAAATCATGAACAAAAGATTACGTCCTACTTGAAAGTTGTCATCTTTGCAGCACCTTTGTAAGGTTTACGGCTCAACTGCATTGTTGTAGAGTTTAGCAGCCGACAAGGAGAGAAGGGGGTTGTGGAGAATTGGTTGGGAAACAATACTCTACTTTAATCACCACACTGCAGCAACTGCCAACTACAAGTGGGGGAGGACTTTCTACAAATGTTTGGCACCTGAGTGAAGTAAACAAAGTATGGTCAGCCACTTCCAGCCCAACTTTCTATAAGGACAACTCGACTGGAGCCAAGTTTTGCATAAGTTTTTATAAGTCAGCATCGGCTGAAAAAGTGTTTGTGCATGTGTTCAATATGCTCCAAAAAACGAATAATAGCTGTATAAGTATCTTTGGTTTAACTCAGGTACAGATAATTGTACTAAGTTTTGTAGCAAAGACTTGTTTAACATTTTTGAACGTCACTTGAGCCAAAAATAAGCAGGGAATTATCTGTTCTTGGGAAAATAAATCTACCGGTACCAGAAATTGAGATGTTTGCCGATGTGTGTACTAAAAATCATGCTCCCAAAACTACAACAATACATGATTTCATGCCAGTTACATAAATAACTGATATGGCAGTTACTATATATTTGGCAGACACCCAAAATCCTGATATCATTTACTCTGTTGTTTATTTTACTTTATTAGTTATTGTTATATTTTTTCATAAACAAGTTTAAAACCTGTCACTGAATTAAGATCTTGTGATGGTTGGCTACTTTGGTGTAAAATATGAATAATATTAAATATGCTCATTCTAAAGTATTGATCTGTTTCGCTCACACCTGCAAGAAAAACAAGATATTTGAGAAAATTTCTATGCCAATTTTATAATTCAAACTATCTAAATTTATGATTGAATTTTTAAATGGGAATAATGATAAACTATTGGATTATTATATTGATCAGTAATTATTCAAATGAAATGCCATGTGAAAGTTAACTGGTACAATAAAAAATTAAAATTATTTATTATGTAAGTGGTAATAAAAACACTAAGTTTCAGCCACCATTACTATATTTCACATGGCACTTATCTGTTTAAGTTTCACAGAAATGAGCATGAGAGGGTATATGAAAACAGAAAACTAAGAAAAATTGTTCATCTTTTTTGATGATAGTTGTCCAAAGCTGTACCTTTTCAATTGGTCGAGTCATGAGCTGTTGAAAATGAGCTTTGCTTCTATACGTTATAGAATAGTCACTCGAGCATTTGGCTCCTGAGGGTCACATGATCAAGGCAGTTGGCCACACTTTGATTACTTCACTTAGGAGGAGAGGGTAATTGAAGTGTAAATAACAGCATGGAAGGATATTGTGGAAGATTTTGGTGCCTGTCAGCAGTAAACTGCTTGTTTGCTTGCAAAACGCCAACTAGAAATGCGTTAGAATTGTACCCCCCGCCATTGTAAAAGTGCTGTGCCTGTAGAATGACTTGATGTACTAGTGGTACAGCTTGCAGGGCAGGTCTTGACCTCTGACTGACCTGGTGTGGTGATACTGGGCTGGTACAAAATGGCCCCCGTAGCAGAAGATCTCCAAAACTATTTAGGAGCTTACACTAATCATGAAGCCGGAAGTACCCTTCCTTGGATCGCCTGATATATCAACCACAGGCTACGTAGAACCTCGGGACCCTATATAGTCTATGATTGGACAATAGAGATATGACTCCACCCTTTAGCCACTTGGCACCAATTATTTTTAACCTTGTTCTATTGCATGATTTGTTAACTATTTAAATACCTACTAACATTGGTCTGATAACTTCCTGTGCATGCATTCTTATATATAATATGTAAAATGCTTCCTGCAAGCCGGGCCATATAATGGCTCAAGCTCTTGTATTTTTTTGCGTTCATTCGTTGTTTCCTTGGTTCATTCGTTAATTCATTAGTTAATTTGTTTATTTGTTCGTTCATTCGTTAATTCGTTCATTAATTTGTTCATTCGTTCATTCATGTATTTCCAACCACCCTAACAGAAATCCACCCTAGGACTTTGGTACTGATGAATAAAGCCACTATTCAAACAACACTCTGTGTAGTTTGTCTGAGCCGTGGGCTTTGTGCTTGCCAACTGATCCAGCAGTAACTGATCATTAGTTGTCACAGTCATACCGGCACAGTGTCCCCTCTGGAGAGGGGTATAAGACTTGAAATTGGTGGAATTCGTGCAAACCAGGCGGAAATCTCTTACAATATTTAGTGGGGCTTAATCACAAGAAAGGTTATAAGCTAGCATAAAACAAACTGAGTCAAAAATACATGAGAAAAACCGCTCAGTTAGAATATGGAGAACTGAAATAGCAGAAATTAAAATATGACAATGAACAACAACAATTATTGGTTACACCAATAGCTAGTTGGTTCGAAGTCATGCAAGAAAATAGCAAATTTTTTCCCTTGCTGCGTTTCATTGAGGTTAGCTTTGGGCTATGCAATGCCAATCTATTGTATAGACTCTACCATGCCAGTTTATAAACCCTTATTTGAAACTAATGAGTCCAAAGCCAGTTAGTCAAAGCAGAGCAAACAAGCAAACAGAACACTAAATAAAGTTACTAGCACTTAGCACAATATACAGTTAAACTCATTTATAACAACATCCTCTGTTGTTTCTAATTAACAAACCAAAGCCAAGAAGCAGTCAACTATGGTGGCTCAGGACGTTTCGTGTTTTTATAGTGCCTGAACAATTTCCAAACTGTGAGAGCGTTTTTACAAACTAAATTGTTGTAAACCATCTGAATGCTTTGTAAAATTGTTCATACGACTTGACAGTCCGAAACTATTTGCTAGTCCATTGTATCGGCAACAATTCTCAAGTCCATTAACAAGAAATTTTTCTTTCACTAAATACTGAAAAGTTGAGTTTCATCGACATGAATGAAATAAAATCCATTATCATAAATAAAAAATAAAGCCTAGTTATGTTGGTAAAAACTTAATTTGTTCTGTGTTTATTGGTCTATGTCTATGCTAAATAATTTGTGTAGCGAGCGAGACTGCAAAGAAAATAAGGCGATCCTTCTTGGTTCAAAAGTCATGAGCTTTGCAAATCTTTCAAATTTTTCATAATAGTTCAGATTATTCTAAGACTGCTCCAAAATGGTTCATACAATTTGTAAAGCGTTCATACGGCTTGTGAATTTTTAGACCAGCTGAATCATTTCTAAACTGTTCGGATTGTTTGCAAAACAACTATAAGGTTTGTAAAATACACCTGTTGTTGAACAGGAAACAGAGTTTCGTTGCATGAAATCCCGCAACTGCTAAGGCGAGATATAATATGATCATCAAGTTTGTTTATAGACAGTTTCTTAGGCTCTCTACTACATTCACCCTATTAATTTCTATGTAAAAGATGCTTTGCAAACCGAATAGACTATTTCAAAACCATTTATACACTTTGAAAACAAAAGCATTGAATGTTATGAGACACCATATTGAATAATAAGCCATGGATCAATCACTACAAACTTTTTATATGAATTAAAGATCACTCGATGCAGGGGTTTGTTTTGAGGGAGTCCAGAACAAGATGCAAATCTGATACCTACAATATTACAACATGATCTCATTTTACTACCTTTTAGACCAGCTACTATTTCTTCCTCCCTCCCAAACCAAACCAACTGCACTGTATCTTACTAAATACAAGGTTTCATCATAAACATCAAACAACCACATACAAATAACTTGCAGTAAGTCTGCTACACAAACTTAACCAAACAATTGAGTTGGTAACCTAACAAGACTGTATGATAAATGGTTTATACCACTGCTGACTGCTGATTTAATTATAACCACACTAAAACTGGGTTGTGTATAGCCTTGCCTACATTAATCAGGTATGTGAAGTGACCCCACAGGTGCCTGCACCTGCAGTTACTTATTTGGTATGAAGTCATAGCAACAGGTAACTTCCCACAACATCTTGATAAGTTTGTCCCTCGAAATAAAATGCAAGAAGTAACAACCCCTTACCCTCCTGTACGTGGCTTGTATGTTGGCTAAAGTTTGGTTTTCATTGGTGGGTGATTGTAGACAAACACAGCAGATATTGTCAGATTGTATGACCTCAGGCTAACAGTTTATAGACAGGGGACAAACCCTTTTTATCAATAGCTTTTAGCTAAAAGTATAACAACCACACCTACAGCTGTGCCTTCTGTCAGTGATCTCTCCCTACACTCAATTGATTTTGTTATACGTCCAAAGCTACAATACATCAAGAGGTCAAGCTAAAAAACCTGATTTCAAGATCAATAGCTCGCTCTATTCATATGTAAATCAGGCACAAATAGTACAATGCTTCTATTATAGAGTGTACAGATGACGTAGCACAACCATTAGAAACCATTCACTGCATCTATACAAAGTAAATATTGGATATGGAATTGTTTAGCAGCATTATGATGGTTGGCTACTTTGGTGTGAAGTATAAATAATATCAAATATGCTCATTCGAAAAGACTGATCTGTTTCACTGACACCTGTAAGAAAAACATGATTTTTGAGAAAATTTCTATGCTAATTTTATAATTTAAACTATTTCAATTTATGATTGGATCTTTAAATGGCAATAATGATAAACTTGTGGTTATCAATGATTATTATAATGATCAGTAATTAATCAATTGAAATGCCATATTAAAGTTAACTGGTACAATGAAAAATTATAATTATTTGTTATGTAAGTGGTAATAAAAGCACTGAGTTTCAGCCATCATTACTATATTTCACATAGCATTTATCTGTTTAAGTTCCACAGAAATGAGCATGAACACTATTTAAAGTTACAAGCATTTAGGACAATATACAGTTAAACTCATTTATAAAAACATCCTCTGTTGTTTCTAATTAACTAAACCAAAGCCAAGAATCAGTCAATTATGGTGGCTCAGTATGTTTTGTGTTTTATAGCGCCTGAATGCTTTCCAAACCGTGAGAGCGCTTTTGAAGACTAAACTGTTATAAACCATCTGAATGCTTTGTAAAATTGTTCATATGACTTGACAGTCCGAGCCGATTTGCTAGTCCACTGTATCGGCAATAAATGTCGAGTCCATTAACAAATAAAAAAATTTTTAATAAATACTGAAGAATTAAGTTTCATTGACATGCATGAAATAAAATGTATTATCATAAAAAATACAAAGACTTTTTATGTTGGTAATAAAATTATTTTTTTCTGTATTTATCGGTCTGCGCCTATGTTAAATAATTTGCATAGAGAGCAAGGCTGCAAAGAAAATAAGGGCAATCCTTTTTGGTTCGAAAGCCATGAGCTTTGCAAACCTTTCAAACTTTTTAAAATAGTTCAGATTATTCTAAGACTGCTCCAAAATAGCTCATACAATTTGTAAAGCGTTCATACTGTTTGTGATCTTTTTGACCATCTGAATCATTTATAAACTGTTTAGATTGTTTGCAAAACAACTATAAGGTTTGTAAAATATACCAGCTGTTGAACAGGAAACAGAGTTTTTTGCATGAAGTCCCGCAGCAGCTAAGGCCACAATATAATATAATCATCAAGTTTGTTTATAGATAGTTTCTTAGGCTTTTCACTACATTCACCCAATTATTTTCTATGTAAAAGGAGCTTTGCAAACCGCATAGACTATTTCAAAATCATTCATACACTTTGAAAACAAAAGCATTGAATGTTATGAGACACCATATTGAATAATAAGCCATGGATCAATCACTACAAACCTTTTATATGAATAAAAGATCCCTTGATGCAGGGGTTTGTTTTGAGGGAGTCCAGAACCAGATACAAATCTGATACCTACAATAGTACAACATGATCTCAGCTTACTACCTTTTAGACCAGCTACTATTTCTTCCTCCCCTCCCAAACCAAACCAACTGCACAGTATATTACTAAATACAGGGTTTCATCATAAACTTCAAACCACCACATACAAATAAGTTGCTGTAAGACAGCTACACAAACTTAACCAAACAATTGAGTTGGTAACCTAACAAGACTGTGTGATAAATGGTTTATACCACTGCTGACTGCTGATTCAATTATAACCACACTAAAACTGGGTTGTGTATAGCCTTGCCTACATTAATCAGGTATGTGAAGTGACCCCACAGGTGCCTGCACCTGCAGTTACTTATTTGGTATAAAGTCATAGCAACAGGTAACTTCCCACAATATCTTGATAAGTTTGTCGCTCAAAGTAAAATAAAAGAAGTAACAACCCCTTACCCTCCTGTACGTGACTTGTATGTTGGCTAAAGGTTGGTTTTTATGTGATGGGTGATTGTAGACAAACACAACAGATATTGTCAGATTGTAGGACCTCAGGCTAACAGTTTATAGACAATAGGGACAAACCCTTTTTATCAATAGCTTTTAGCTAAAAGTATAACAACCACACCTACAGCTGTGCCTTCAGTCAGTGATCTCTCCCTACACTCAATTGATTTTGTTATACGTCCAAAGCTACAATACATCAAGAGGTCAAGCTAAAAAACCTGATTTCAAGATCAATAGCTCGCTCTATTCATATGTAAATCAGGCACAAATAGTACAATGCTTCTATTATAGAGTGTACAGATGACGTAGCACAACCATTAGAAACCATTCACTTCATCTATACAAAGTAAATATTGTATATGGAATTGTTTAGCAGCATTATGATGGTTGGCTACTTTGGTGTGAAGTATAAATAATATCAAATATGCTCATTCGAAAAGACTGATCTGTTTCACTGACACGTGTAAGAAAAACATGATTTTTGAGAAAATTTCTATGCTAATTTTATAATTTAAACTATTTCAATTTATGATTGGATCTTTAAATGGCAATAATGATAAACTTGTGGTTATCAATGATTATTATAATGATCAGTAATTAATCAATTGAAATGCCATATTAAAGTTAACTGGTACAATGAAAAATTATAATTATTTGTTATGTAAGTGGTAATAAAAGCACTGAGTTTCAGCCATCATTACTATATTTCACATGGCATTTATCTGTTTAAGTTCCACAGAAATGAGCATGAACACTATTTAAAGTTACAAGCATTTAGGACAATATACAGTTAAACTCATTTATAAAAACATCCTCTGTTGTTTCTAATTAACTAAACCAAAGCCAAGAATCAGTCAATTATGGTGGCTCAGTATGTTTTGTGTTTTATAGCGCCTGAATGCTTTCCAAACCGTGAGAGCGCTTTTGAAGACTAAATTGTTGTAAACCATCTGAATGCTTTGTAAAATCGTTCATATGACTTGACAGTCCGAGCCGATTTGCTAGTCCACTGTATCGGCAATAAATGTCGAGTCCATTAACAAATAAAAATTTTTTTAATAAATACTGAAGAATTAAGTTTCATTGACATGCATGAAATAAAATGTATTATCATAAAAAATACATAAAGACTTTTTATGTCGGTAATAAAATTATTTTTTTCTGTGTTTATCGGTCTGCGCCTATGTTAAATAATTTGCATAGAGAGCAAGGCTGCAAAGAAAATAAGGGCATTCCTTTTCGGTTCAAAGCCATGAGCTTTGCAAACCTTTCAAACTTTTTAAAACAGCTCATATTATTCTAAGACTGCTCCAAAATAGTTCATACAATTTGTAAAGCGTTCATACGGTTTGTGATTTTTTAGACCATCTGAATCATTTATAAACTGCCTGGATTGTTTGCAAAACAACTATAAGGTTTGGAAAATATACCAGTTGTTGAACAGGAAACAGAATTTCTTTGCATAAAAGACCGCAGCAGCTAAGGCCACAATATAATATAATAATCAAGTTTGTTTATAGACAGTTTCTTAGGCTCTCTACTACATTCACCCAATTATTTTCTATGTAAAAGACGCTTTGCAAATTCCATAGACTATTTCAAAACCATCTATACACTTTGAAGACAACAGCGTTGAATGTCATGTGCAACCATATTGAATAATAAGCCATTGATCAATCACTACAAACCTTTTATATGAATAAACAGATCCCTTGATGCAGGGGTTTGTTTTGAGGGAGTCCAGAACAAGATACAAAATCTGATACCTACAATATTACAACATGATCTCAGTTTACTACCTTTTAGACTAGCTACTATTTCTCCCTCCCCCTCCCAAACCAAACCAACTGCACTGTATATTACTAAATACAAGGTTTCATCATAAACTTCAAACAACCACATACAAATAATATGCAGTAAGACAGCTACACAAACTTAACCAAACAATTGAGTTGATAACCTAACAGGACTGTGTGATAAATGGTTTATACCACTGCTGACTACTGATTTAATTGTAACACCACTAAAACTGGGTTGTGTACAGCCTTGCCTACATTAATCAGGTATGTGAAGTGACCCCACAGGTGCCTGCACCTGCAGTTACTTATTTGGTATAAAGTCATAGAAACAGGTAACTTCCCACGGCATCTTGATAAGTTTGTCCCCCGAAATAGAATACAAGAAGTAACAACCCCTTACCCTCCTGTACATGACTTGTATGTTGGCTAAAGTTTGGTTTTTATGTGGTGGGTGATTGTAGACAAACACAACAGATGTGGTCAGATTGTAGGACCACAGGCTAACAGTTTATAGACAAGGGAACAAACCCTTTTTATCAGTAGCTTGTAGCTGAAAGTATAACCACACCTACAGCTGTGCATTCAGTCAATGATCTCTCCCTACACTCATTTGATTTTGTTATACGTCCAAAGCTACTATACATCACGAGGTCATGCTAAAAAACCTGATTTAAAAATCAAGACCTCGCTCTATTCATATGTAAATAAGGCACCAATAGTACAATGCTTCTATTATAGAGTGTACAGATGACGTAGCACAACCATTAGAAACCATTCACTGCATCTATACAAAGTAAATATTGTATATGGAATTGTTTAGCGGCATTGGGAGTGGCTCAATCCTATTTGCTTTAGATATATTAGTGACTTGTGAGGTTGGAAAAACTTTGTCAGGTCCCCTTGGTTTAAGAGCTGGGAGACACTGCATAAGTATCCCGTAGTCTAGTAAACCACTTGGACTAGTATTTGATTGCTGATGTAGCCGTAGCATAATCCACTTCCCTTAATTGTGCAAACTGTCAATATAATTTCACTTCAGAGTCTCACTCTGGTCTCCTACGGCTTCTCACTTTGTTCTTGAAGAAAAGATCGCGCTGACTTCCTTTGTTGTTTTTGTGCGTAAGGAAAAACTTGTTGAAATTTTTTAAGCGTTACTGTAGCCAAAAATAGGCAAAAGATCGTCTGTTCTTAGGAAAATAAATCAGTTTTTAGCAGGACTGGAAACTGAGATGTTTGCCGATGTGAGTACTAAAGATCATTCAGCCAAATTTGCAACAAACATGTATATATATACAACATATGCTTTCATGTCAGTGACATAAACAACTGTTGCCAAAAATTGGGAAAACAAATCTGTTTTTAGCAGGACTGGAAACTGGGATGTTTGCCGATGTGTGTACTAAAGATCATGCAGCCAGAACTGCAACAATATATGCTTTCATGCCAGAGACATTAATAACTGATGTAGTACTTACTAAATATTTGGCAGACACCCAAAGCCTGATATCTTTTACTCTGTTGTTTGTTTTACCTTATTGGTTATTATTATATTTTCTCATAAACAAGTTTAAAGCTAACTGAATAAAGATCTTATGATGGCTGGCTACTTTGGTGTGAAGTATGAATAGTTTCAAATATGCTCATTTTTAAAAAATTATTCTGTTTCACTCACACCATTTAAAAATAACATGATTTTTTAGAAAGTTTCCATCCTAATTTTATAATTTAAACTATTTTAATTTATGATTGGATCTTTAAATGGCAATATTGATCAACTTGTGGTTACTAATGATTATTATATTGATCAGTAATTAATCAACTGAAATGCCATATTAAAGTTAACTGGTACAATGAAAAAGTATAATTATTTATTATGTAAGTGGTAATAAAAGCACTAAGTTTCAGCCCTCATTACTTTATTTCACATGGCACTTATCTGTTTAAATTCCACAGAAACCTAAGAAAATGTTTCATGCTTTTTAATGATGGTTGTCCAAAGCTGTAGCTTTTCAATTGGTTGAGTTATGAGCTGTTGAAACAAGCTTTGCTTCTATAAGTTATAGAATAGTCACTCGAGCATTTGGCTCCTGAGGGTCACATGATCACGGCAGTTGGCCAAACTCTGATTACTTCACTTAGGAGGAGAGAGTTTTTGAAGTGTAAATAACAGCATGGAAGGATATTGTGGTAGATTCTGGTGCATTCCAGTAGTAAACTGCTTGCTTGCTTGCAAAACCCCAACCGGAATTGCGCTAGAATTCTACCCCCAGCCCTTGTAAATATACTGTGCAGGTAGAATGACTCGCTATGCCGGTGATACAGCTTGCAGGGCCGGTCTTGACCCCTAACCGACCTGGTATGGTGATACTCGGCTGGTACAAGATGGCGGCCTTATCTGAGGATCTCCAAAACTAGTTAAGAGTTTACACTAATCTTGAAGCCGGAAGTATCCTACCTTGGATCGCCTGATATATCAACCACAGGCTAGGTATAGCCCCTGGACCCTATATAGTCTAGGATTGGACAATGGAGATATGGCCGCTTGGCACCATTTACTTTTAACTTTGTTATATTGCATGAATTGGTAACTATTTATATAACTACTGTCATTGGTATAATTACTTTTTGTGCATGCATTCGTATATACAATATGTAAACTACTTCCTGCCAGCCTGCATATATTATGGCTCGAGTTCTTGTATTTCTTTGCATTCGTTCGTTTGTTCACTCATTCATTCGTTTGTTCATTTATGTATAGCCAACCACCCTAACAGAAATCCACTCTAGGAATTTGGCACTGATGAATAAAGCCACTATTCAAACAACACTCTGTGTAGCTTGTCTGAGCCGTGGGCTCTGTGCTTGCCAACTGACCCCGCAGTAACTACCATAGCTGTCACTGTCATACCGGCATAGTGTCCCTTCTGGAGAAGGGTATAATACTTGAGATTAGTGGAATTTCGAGCAAACCAGGCGGAAATCTCTTACAATAATTAGAGGGGCTTAATCACAAGAACAGTTATAAACTAACATATAACAAACTGAGTCAAAAATACATGAGAAAAACCGCTCAGTTAGAATATAGAAAACTAAAAGAGCAGAAATTTAAGTATGACAATTAGCACAATATACAGTTAAACTCATTTATAACAACATCCTTTGTTGTTTCTAATTAACTAAACCAAAGCCAAGAAGCAGTCAACTATGGTGGCTCAGGGCGTTTTGTGTTTTATAGTGCCTGAATGCTTTCCAAACCGTGAGAGCGCTTTTGAAGTCGAAGTTGTTTCAAACCTTCTGAATGCTTTGTAAAATCGCTCATATGACTTGTCAATCCGAAACGATTCGCTAGTCCACTGTATCGGCAATAATTCTCGAATCCATTAACAAATAAATTTTTTTTACTAAATACTGAAGAGTTAAGTTTCATTGACACGCACGAAATAAAATTTACTATCATAAAAAATACATAAAGTTTTTTATGTTGATAAAAAAACTAATTTGTTCTGTGTTTATCGGTCTATGCCTATGGTAAATAATTTGCATAGAGAGCAAGGCTGCAAATAAAATAAGGGTGATCCTTTTTGGTTCGAAAGCCATGAGCTTTGCAAACCTTTCAAACTTTTTAAAACAGTTCATGTTATTCTAAGACTGCTCCAAAATAGTTCATACAATTTGTAAAGCGTTCATATGGTTTGTGATTTTTTAGATTATCTGAATCATTTCTAAGCTGTTCAGATTGTTTGCAAAACAACTATAAGGTTTGTAAAACATACCAGTTGTTGAACGGGAAACAGAATTTTGTTGCATGAAATCCCGCAGCAGCTAAGGCCACAATATAATCATCAAGTTTGTTTATAAATAGTTTCTTAGGCTCTCTACTACATTCACTCGATTATTTTCAACGTAAAAGACGCTTTGCAAACCGCATAGACTATTTCCAAACCATCTATACACTTTTTTAACAAAAGCATTGAATGTTATGAGCCACCATATTGAATAATAAGGCTTGGATCACTCATTACAAACCTTTTATATGAATAAACAGATCCCTTGACGCAGGGGTTTGTTTTGAAGGAGTCCGGAACAAGATACAAATCTGATACCTAAAAATAGTACAACATGATCTCAGTTTACTACCTTTTAGACTAGCTAATATTTCTTCCTCCCCTCCCAAACCAAACCAACTGCACTGTATATTACTAAATACAAGTTTTCACCATAAACTTCAAACAACCACATACAAGTAAGTTGCTGTAAGACAGCTACGCAAAGTTAACCAAACAATTGAGTTGATAACCTAACAAGACTGTGTGACAAATGATTTATACCACTGCTGACTACTGATTTAATTGTAACATCACTAAAACTGTATTGTGTACCGCCTTGCCTACAATAATCAGGTATGTGAAGTGACCCCACAGGTGCCTGCACCTGCAGTTACTTATTTGGTATAAAGTCATAGCAACAGGTAACTTCCCACAACATCTAGATAAGTTTGTCCCTCAAAATAAAATGCAAGAAGTAACAACCCCTCACCCTCCTGTACGTGACTTGTATGTTGGCTAAAGTTTGGTTTTCATGTGGTGAGTGATTGTAGAAAAACGCAACGGATATTGTCAGATTGTATGACCACAGGCTAACCGTTTATAGACAAGGGAACAAACCCTTTCTATCAGTAGCTTGTAGCTAAAAAATAACAACCACACCTACAGCTGTGCATTCAGTCAGTGATCTCTCCTTACACTCAATTGATTTTGTTATATGTCCAAAGCTGCTATACATCAAGAGGTCAAGCTAAGAAACCTGATTTCAAAATCAAGAATTTGCTCTATTCATATGTAGATAAGGCACAAATAGTACAAAGCCTCTATTATAAAGAATACAAGTGACGTAGCACAACAATTAGAAACCATTCACTTCATCTATACAAAATAAATATTGTATATGGAATTATTTAGCAGCATTATGATGGTTTGCTACTTTGGTGTGAAGTATAAATAACATCAAATATGCTCATTCGAAAAGACTGATCTGTTTCACTGACACCTGTAAGAAAAACATGATTTTTGAGAAAATCTCTACACTAATTTTATAATTTTAACTATTTCAAATTATGGTTGGATCTTTAAATGGCAATAATGATAAACTTGTGGTTATTAATGATTATTATATTGATCAGTAATTAATCAATTGAAATGCCATATTAAAGTTAAATGGTACAATGAAAAATTAAAATTATTTATCATGTAAGTGGTAATAAAAGCACTAAGTTTCAGCCCTCATTACTTAATTTCACAAGGCACTTATCTGTTTAAACTTCACAGAAAACTAAAAAAAATTTTCATCCTATTTTTGTTGATGGTTGTCCAAAGCTGTAGGTTTTCAATTGGTTGAATTATGAGTTGTTGAAAACGAGCTTTGCTTCTATACGTTATAGAATAGTCACTGGAGCATTTGGCTCCTGAGGGTTACGTGATTACTTCACTTAGGAGGAGAGGGTTTTTGAAATGTAAATAACAGCATGGAAGGATATTGTGGTAGATTTTGATGAATTCCAGCAATAAACTGCTTGTTTGCTTGCAACACCGACCAGAAGTGCGCTAGACTTTTACCCCCAGCCCTTGTAAAAGTGCTGTGCCGGTAGATAGCTTGCTGCACCAGTGGTACAGCTTGCAGGGTATGCTTGCATTCTTATATGCAACATGTAAACTACTTCCTGCCAGCCTGTCTATATCATGGCTGGAGCTCTTGTATTTCTTTGCATTCGTTTGTTCACTCGATCGTTCGTTAATTCGTTTGTTCGTTCGTTAATTCATTCGTTCATTCATGTATTGCCAACCACACAGGAGAAATCCAACCAAGGACTTTGGTACTGATGAATAAGGCCGCTATTCAAACAACACACTGTGTAGTTTGTCTGAACCGTGGGCTGCGTGCTTGCCAACTGATCTGGCGGTAACTGACCACTAGTTGTCACAGTCATACCGGCATAGTGTCCCCTCTGGAGAGAGGTGTAATACTTGAGATTAGTGGATACTCGTGCAAACCAGGCGGAAATCTCTTACAATATTTAGTGGGGCTTAATCACAAGAAAAGTTATAAACTAACATAAAACAAACTGAGTCAAAAATACGTGAGAAAAACCGCTCAGGTATAACATGGAGAACTGAAACAGTACAAATTAAAACATCACAACAAACAGCAGCAATTGTTGGTTACACCGATAGCTAGTTGGCTCGAAGTCATGCAAAAAAAATAGCAAATTTTTTCCCTTGCTGCTTTTCATTGAGTTTACATTTGGGCTATACAATGCCAATCTATTGTATTGACTCTACCATGCCAGTTTATAAACCCTTTATTTGAAGCTAATGAGTCCAAAACCAGTTAGTCAAAGCAGAGCAAACAAGTGAACAGAACACTATACAGTTGAACTCATTTATAAAAGCATCCTTTGTTGTTTCTAATTAACAAATCAAAGCCAAGAAGCAGTCAACTATGGTGGCTCAGGAAATGTTGCATTTTATGCCTGAATGATTTCCAAACCGTGAGAGCGCTTTTGAAGACTAAATTGTTGTAAGCCTTCTGAGTGCTTTGTAAAATTGTTCATAGGACTTGACAGTCCAAACCGGTTTGTTAGTCCACTATATCGCCAATAAATCTCGAGTCCATTAACAAATAGATAATTTTTAACTAAATACTGAAGAATCATGTTTCGTTGACATTAATGTAATAAAATTTATTGTTATCAATAATACATAAAGCCTTTTTATGTTGGTAAACAAACTAATTTGTTCTGTTTATTGGTCTAGGCCTATGGTAAATAATTTGCATAGAGAGCAAGACTTCTAAGAAAATGATGGCGATCCTTTTTGGTTCGAAAGCCATGAACTTTGCAAACCTTTCAAACTTTTTAAAACAGTTCAGATTATTCTAATAATGCTCCAAAATGGTTCACACAATTTGTAAAGCGTTCATGCGGTTTGTGACTTTTTAGACCATCTGAATCATTTCTAAACTCTCTGGATTGTTTGCAAAACAAATATAAGGGTTGTAAAATATACCAGTTGTTGAACGGGAAACAGAGTTTCGTTGCATAAAATCCCGCAGCAGCTAAGGCCACAATATAAAATAATCATCAACCTTGTTTATAGATAGTTTCTTAGGCTCTCTACTACATTCATCCAATTATTTTCTGTGTAAAAGGAGTTTTGCAAACCGCATAGACTATTTCAAATCCGCTCATACAATTTTGAAACAAAAGCATTGAATGTTATGAGACACCATATTGAATAATAAGCCATGGATCAATCACTACAAACCTTTTATATGAATAAAAAATCCCTTGCTGCAGGGGTTTGTTTTGAGGGAGTCCAGAACCAGATACAAATCTGATACCTACAATAGTACAACATGATCTCAGCTTACTACCGTTTAGACTAGCTACTACTTCTCCCTCCCCCTCCAAATCAAACCAACTGCACTCTATATTATTAAATACAAGGTTTCACCATAAACTTCAAACAACCACATACAAATAACTTGCAATATGACAGCTACACAAACTTGACCAGACAATTGAGTTGATAACCTAACAAGACTGTGTGATAAATGGTTTATACCACTGCTGACTACTGATTTAATTGTAGCATCAATAAAACTGGGTTGTATACCGCCTTGCCTACATTAATCAGGTATGTGAACTGACCCCACAGGTGCCTGCACCTGCAGTTACTTATTTGGTATAAAGTCGTAGCAACGGGTAACCTTCCACAATATCTTGATAAGTTTGTCCCTCAAAATAAAATACAAGAAGTAAAAACAACTTACCTCTTCTACGTGATTTGTATGTTGGCTAATGTTTGGTTTTCATGTGGTGGGTGATTGTAGACAAACACAACAGATATTGTCAAATTGTATGACCACAGGCTAACCGTTTACAGACGAGGAAACAAACCCTTTTTTATCAGTAGCTTGTAGCTGAAAGTATAACAACCACATCTACAGCTGTGCATTCAATCAGTGATCTCTCCCTACACTCATTTGATTTTGTTATACATCCAAAGCTAATATACATCAAGAGGTCATGCTAAGAAACCTGTTCACAAAATCAAAAGCTTGCTCTATTTATATGTAAGTAAGGCACAAATAGTACAATGCCTCTATTATAGGGAGTAAAAGTGACGCAACCATTAGAAACCATTCACTGCATCTATACAAAGTAAATATTGTATATGGAATTATTCAGCAGCATTAGGAGTAGCTCGGTCATAATTGCTTTAGATGTATAACGGACTTATGAGGTTGGAAAAAACTTAGTCAGGTCCCCTTGGTTTAAGAGGTTGGAGACACTGCATAAGTAGTCTGTAGTCTAGTAAACCACTTGGACTGGTATTGATTGCTGATGTAGCCGTAGCATATTCTACTTCCTTTAATTGTGCAAACTGTCAATATAATTTCACTTCAGAGTCTCACTCTGGTCTCCTACGGCTTCTCACTTTGCTCTTGAAGAAATTATCGCACTGACCTCCTTTGTTGTCGCTGTACGCCCTAGTTCAGAGCCTCTGCTAACTTTGATTTCCATCAACCACCTCTGTTCAGCTGTCAACAAGACAAAGTTGGCATCCAGCCAAGCGGAAAACTCGATTGTCACACAAAGTCTAACGCTTTAATAAAAAGATAACAAAATGGTACAACAGATGCTCCCTATTCCAATACATGATACAAACTGAAACAAGAGCAGTATATGTTATCAAGTTTATAGACTTAGTCCACAGTTTAAACATTCAACCATAATGTGAAAAACATTGCTTAGCTCTGCGCACACAGCTATCGACCCTATCCTTTTATTAGACTCTAACTTGAGCTTGCAGCGGCTGTACACTTTCTCCCAATGCTTTTATAGAGCTAGTTAGCCGTTGCAGCAGTGGCGACTAAATAGCAAAACTCTACTAGCTATCTTTTCATGCCCAACCTTGTCCACAGTTCAGACAAAACTATCTAACCTAAACGGAAAAATGTGTAGCTGTTGTCATCTGGCATTCCTTCTAGTTCACTTCTGGCAGACAACATGGTCTTGCAGCCTTTTTATATAGAATAGTGGTATATAACATACAAGTAATAGCTAATTATAATAAAATTCAAATACGGTAACCAATAACACACATTGTTTAGTAACGCAGCAACTCGATGGCTGAACCAATAAAGACTTTTGCACAATGGTGTGGGACCTAAGTCTCTGCCAGCTCTCTGATGCAATCTTGTTAGCCTTTGTTCCTTCCCTTCATAACAGGCTACATCAGACTGTTAGATGAGTCATTTGTCCTAGGCACTTCCTCCAATGCAAACAGTTAGCTCCTGGCTATACTTGTGTGACACACAACGCTAACCAATCAAATATAGTTTTACTTTGTTACCCAGGAGCATATTATGTACTATTCCAAACACTTCCACCCAGCCAAAGGTGTTAGATTTTGGCCTGTCATAGTGACCTCAAGTGTAGGAGATCTCTCCCTCACATTTTAGCCTTTCCCAGACTAATCCCCACCACTTCCTTCAATTTATTATCTGCCAGTTGTGCTTCAACTTCTCTTGTCCAAGGTTTGGCTCGCCAAGAGTATTATTTTAGCATTGTCCTATTTCCTTTGACCATTTCCATTAATCTTGGGACTTATCATCTTCAAGTGGTAATCCTTTCGTATCTCCAATTCTGGGGTGGATTTGAACTCTGATTTTATTTGGTGTCGACTACGCAAATTATGAACCCAGTTGTTAAATTTTATCTGAAACTCAAGTTATAGTAACAAGACAAATCTCATTTTGAAGGTTCAATCATTGCAGGTTGATGTTACTGAAGGCTTTCCACGTTGCCACGCAATGGGGAGAGGAGGTGAGGTGGGTTTGTTAATTAACTCAGTGGGGGTCTCTACATTTCATACATGGGGAGGGGGGGGGGGGGAATTCTTCTCTAAGTGGGCGGATATGGGTTAGTGTAGGAGGGATCTAGTGAATAAAATCATAGAACAATTTAGGCGCAAGGGGTGGATAGCAAAAATCAAAAGAATAAATCTTGTTGGTCCGTTTTGCTGTGTAAACTGTAGACCGATTTCTCTCTAATCTTTACTCTAAACCTCTACCTTTTGTTGAAACGGGAAAAGTTGTTGTAGGAGGGAAGTCTGGGGAAGTTTTATGCATGAGGCAGTGACAGAAGTTTTTGAAGCCTGAGGTTTTAAGTTAAACTTTACCTGGAACTTTTGGAACATTTAAAAAGTTTTTTTTCAAGTTTGATAATTTTGTCTGATATAACTTATGCTATGACACAATTGAGTTTGAGTTTTCACATCAAAGTAAACAAGAATTACATCAGTAGAGTGCTGTTGTGTACAAAGCTAGTTGTCTGTTAGTAACGTCTTGTGATGGCCCTATAGGAACTGTAGTATACATTTATATATAAACTCACTGGGATGGCCTACTACCAAGGTTATTGCAGCCATCTTGAAACATGCTACACCTACTTTTGTAAAGCTATTGTACAGAAATGGCAGCAGCGTTGTATGTAGCATACTAACAAATTATGTATTGTATGCAAATACAAAACCTAAAAAGATTGATACTGGCATGTGACCATAAGGGTAACTGTTGACAGCAAACATGGATTATGTAAAGATAAATACAAACAACCACAATTCATAATAGTGGTTTCACGAAAGAGCATTTTGTTATGCACATATTAGGGGCTATCAGCTGCAAGAAAACAAGGCAGCCGGCGCTGGTAGGACCACAAACTCAAGGAGTTGCCTGTACTTTCAGCCTCAAATGAGTCCAAAAACATAGTCGTTTCCCAAAATGAAAAAAACACTAAGTTTGTAAAAGAGTTTGTCTCCTGTAGGAAAAACAACTGTGCTATGCTAAAATACAGTTGTTTTTGCAGAAATTGTAATATATAGCTATTTTTGGTAGAAACAGCTAAATTAGTAAAAACTTCTAGGGTTGTAAAAGAATATAAATATGTTTATGATGAATAAAAGTTATGGGTTCGCATTTTAGGATGAGCAGTTCAATTTTAATTTACAGGTGACAATATTGTACAGTAACAAAACCAAATCAACATACCGTAGTGGATTTTGGGGGCTGAAAACCCACTAGCTGAGGTCGGTAGTTTGCTGCCACCAGTTGTTATATTTCACCTGCTACAACAGCAGGGTCGGTATGCCACCGAGATAGAATATCAATTTTACAACCAGAACCGAGCCCTCGGCTCAAACACATTACTCAGTGCTATCGAGTAATTAGCCATTTATTCCTCCAGAATAAATACGAGTTAGTTAAAAGGCACAAGTTGCACAAACAATAACAATAACTGAAGACAAATAGTAAATGTTCTGCCTTTTATAGGCATCTCACAGGAAGTCACAGGAAGTGATCTTTGTCACAACCAATCACAAGATAATAATAGATAATCAACCAATATACAGTCCTCTAATAATAGATAGCGAATCACATGGCTAAGATAAATATGGTTAGGTATAGTCCTTAGATGCAGGGTCGGTCAATCCGGTATGATTGATTACGACCGTTTCCTTGTCTAGCAATTAGTATAGGGTGCTAGACCTAATAATAATAATATGTGCAAGAGTGTATGCTATGAAAATCCACAACAATACTATATATGTTTAATAGCGCTGTGTAGGTTAGCATGCTGTTTCAAAGCTGAATAAGTTTTGAGAATGATCATCTGCCTCACTGGTAAGATTATTTTTACATAGATATTTATTGAGGCCAATGTAACAATATCATGCTAGAAAGCAAGTTTTTTATATTGTGACACAGTAATGCAAAGGTTGGCAGCTATTCAACAAAGCCAGTTGTGAGCACTTACAGATTGAAGTAAAGTAATAGCAACAGTATCATATTGTAGTGGATTATACTGGACACCAACAGTGACAACTACTGCACAGAAGTACCCCTGATGGTAATTACCTCAGGCATGTCTCTCTAAGATACAATAGAACATGACCGGCTCTATTGCAGTGAATCTGCTGCTTTTTTAAGCAATAAGTATTGATGTTTAACCATACCGGCACAGGGTATTTATTGCCCTGGGCAGCTATCCTGGGCCGGCATCAAGATGGCTGCCATAGCCTGAGGGAGCAAACATAGCTCAAAAATCTCCAGAGACCATATCTAGGAACTGGCTAACCTTAGAAGTTAGAAAAGTTGAACCAAAGGCTTGCAAAGACCAAGAACCCTAACCAGAGTAGATACCAATTTATTACTGGACAGATAGCTACAGACTCCGTCCCTCACTTCTGGGCGCCAGTTTACTTTAATCTATTCATTCGTATCTAATTAGACAATGCTATTACGTGTATTGATATTGGCTAGCTAACCTGCTTCCTGTGCATGATAGAAAAGTTTCAGAGCACTTCCTGTTACTTCCTGTAACTCTGCCTAGAAAATGCAGAGCCTGTTTTCATCTCATTGCATTCCCACTCAGCTTTGCATCGAACTGCCACCTTGTATTCTGGTCAAGAATAAAGGTTACTATATATCACTTGAAAGCACCGAGTATATATATCTGCGCCGAGGGCTCACTACAGTTGCTAAAGTCGATTGCTTGCTTTACAACTAGCTGTTTGCGCCATCCTGGCACGGAGTCACCTTTGGGGAGAGGTAGACTGTTGTTTGTCAGGCCTAGGAAGGCTGACTATTTGGTTGTGTCGGCAAACGGACAGTCTGTGCAGTGACAACCCCCTAGCGGAAAGTAGTGTGATGTAAAAGTCTGCTACGATACTACTGAAACATTGTTTATAAATTTGAGACCATGTAAGCTTTTAGTTGTTGTATTGACTGTGGCAGTGAGTTGAAAGAGCAATGAATGTGATTCTTCAGACTAACGCGGTGGACGTTTGTCATCACATTGTCCGCGCTAAGGTCCCCCTGACAACTGCATGTTAGTCTGGGATCCTGGTCAATGGTCAGAGTTACCCTGGTCAGTCAGGATCCCCTGACAACAGTTACAGAGGCACTGTGGACCCTCACTGAAGAAATCATGTTGCTGAAGCAAGGCAATACCCCTGCCACTCAACCTCCTCCACCACTGACAGATCATCCACCACCCCAGTGCTGAAACTGTGGAGAGTTGGGACACCCAAAGAGATTTACCCCAAGAAGTCGTGGACCACTAGACCTCAACGAGTGCCTGTACAGGTGGGAAACGGCTTCACCCGCAGTGGAGCAATCGGCAACTACCTGCGATTGGGCAAGCCGTAACACACCTAAATGAGAACAGCAGACCCAGCACTCTCACACAAGTCACCCCTCTGCTAAAATGCACCCGGTAGACACCACTCGTTCCACCCCTGTACGCCCGTATATGGCAAGTTATTTTTTCACTGGGAAGATGGAGGGACAATTCGTGTCCGTACTTGTAGACACCGGATGTACTACAAATCTGCTATCCTGACATTTATACTAAAGACTGCTGCTGTGTGTAAGGTATACACAAGAGGACATTGAGTCACATAGATCAATGGCTGATGGATCAAAGATTACTTTCCACGTCATCTTGAAGGTGTCCGTGCAAACCTGTGGACTACGGACAGATATTATCTTTAACATAAGTGACCAAAAATGACGATGCTATCGTTGGAATGCCGCCTTCACCACCCATGAATGCTTGTTGAAGTTTCAAGAGTCCGTCATTACTGTGAACGAACATGAGGTGCCATACACTGACAAACATGGGCAGCTGTTAAAAGACATTGCGATGCTAGTAGAGGCGGTGCCAGTTCCAGGGCACCATCCTAGACTTGGGAACGTGATGCCTCCCTGTGATGGGATAGACTTTTCACAGCAACACCTACAAAGTTTGAGCAAGCAGTCTGTGAAACTGTGAGAAGAGTGAGAAGAGCCTCCACAGAAAATTTTGGCAAGATACGGCGAAAACTGTGACAGCCAGAAAAAAAGCGTGAGATTTTCTCCTGGTACCCTGCTGAACACCTTTCTGTGACAACAAATGGAATGAGTCAGGATTCTGAAAGAGCATTTGACAAAAAAGACATGTGCATTATTTCTCAAGACAGTGACCAAAGAGCTACATGTACTGCCTTACCTGAAGAAGATTTTGTATAACAACTTGTTGCCATGTCTACCCCCAACTGTTTAGAGATTGAGGAGAGAGACGAAAAGTTGTTGTTAGAAGCTGACCTGGCAGCCTACCACCCTCCAGGACTAGAACAAGAGGAATTGCTGGCAATGCCTATGGAGGAGCTGCTGAATAAAAAGCCCACACCTCCGCAGCCAGTCCTTGTTGCTGCTCCATGCTGCTGTTGGCCCGGAGCTAGCACCTATAGATGATGATGATACTGAATCGCAGTCAACTGTAGATGTCAAGCCGAAGTTAGAGGTGCGCTTGGTGCTGGAATAGAAAGTTCCCTAAAAAGTGAGCCGACCACCATGTACACCAAGGGAGGAAAAAAAACCCCGATGACCTTTTTTCTGCTTATGCAAAATATGCTATGGTAGCACTCTGTGCAACGAGATTTATTCTCAACCTACCGTACTACCCAGGGAGATCAAGGCAGACATAGAAAGCCACCCCTAGCGATGCTTGTAGACAGAAAGACACTTGCTCCATGCACCTACTGTTACTTGAATTTATCTACTCATTATCTTTGCCTTTTGTTTAATTGAAGACAAAGAGAGAATGTGTCTAATGGAGAGGGAGATGTAATGAATTTTTATGATCACATTGTTTGCACTAAGGTCTTACTGACAACTGCAGAGTGTCAGGCATGCTTTCCTTGAGTCTGGCACTGCCAAAAACCTTACGAAAAGCAGGAATTAACTCTACCGGCCTTGTAGGCAACCCTACCGGCCCTGCAGCTATCACTACCGTCCTTGCAGCTATCTATACCAGCCCTGCAGCCATCACTACCGGGCCATGAGTAACACTACCGGCCATGCAACCAATCTATACCGGGGAAGGGGAGGAAACAAGAAGCATAGCCTGATAGACCAGATAAGCACCAAAATACGCAGAAGCATGAGTCCGGAATATAACCATCATTATGTCAGAATATACATTCCTGACCAAAGTTAAAGTTTCTGTTTTCTGTGCTGGCTCATTTGATTAGCAACTACATTTGAAATAATAGAAGTAAATTTTTAGTATTTTTGTTGCTGAATGAATTATCAAAATCAGTGGGGTTCTCTGACGTAAGAATACTTGTTAGTTTATAACAATCTTTCTATGAAGTAAGAACAGATACAGTACTGTACACGGTAGAGGCAGAAGATGTGTCCACCAGAGAAAGCAATCCCTGGATAAAGAGACTTTGGGAGTTAGCTATCACCTGCCTACCACCTGGCTACCACCTGGCTACCACCTGGCTACCACCTGGCTACCACCTGGCTACCACCTGGCTACCACCTGGCTACCAACTGGCTACCAACTGGCTACCACCACCCACCATGAGCGGGCTTATTGTACAAAAGGCTAGCATGAGGGGAGACTACCACACGAGGAGGCCACCACAGGATGAGACTACCACAGGATCAGACTACCACAGGATGAGACTACCACAGGAGGAGTCTACCACAGGAGGAGTCTACCACAGGAGGAGGTTACCACAGGAGGAGGCTACCACAGGAGGAGACTACCACAGAAGGAGGCTACCACAGGATGAGACTACCACAGAAGGAGGCTACCACAGGAGGAGACTACCACAGGAGGAGACTACCACAGGATGAGACTACCACAGGAGGAGACTACCACAGAAGGAGGCTACCACTGGAGGAGTCTACCACAGGAGGAGACTACCACAGGATGAGACCACCACAGGAGGAGGCTACCACAGGAGGAGGCTACCACAGAAGGAGTCTACCACAGGAGGAGGCTACCACAGGAGGAGGCTACCACAGGAGGAGGCTACCACTGGAGGAGTCTACCACAGGAGGAGGCTACCACAGGAGGAGGCTACCACAGAAGGAGGCTACCACTGGAGGAGTCTACCACAGGAGGAGACTACCACAGGATGAGACCACCACAGGATGAGGCTACCACAGGAGGAGGCTACCACAGAAGGAGTCTACCACAGGAGGAGGCTACCACAGGAGGAGGCTACCGCAGGTGGAGGCTACCACAGGAGGAGGCTACCACAGAAGGAGTCTACCACAGGAGGAGGCTACCACAGGAGGAGGCTACCACAGGAGGAGGCTACCACAGGATGAGACTACCACAGGAGGAAGCCACCACAGGAGGAGACTACCACAGGATGAGACCACCACAGGAGGAGGCCACCACAGAAGGAGTCTACCACAAGAGGAGTCTACCACAGGAGGAGGCTACCACAGGAGGAGGCTACCGCAGGATTAGGTTGTCACAAGGTTGCTATCGGAGATGGCTGGAGAGAAACGTAACAAACGTATCTGGTTTGGTACAACTGGTGGCGCAACTGGTGATGCTATAAGCAAAAATGGTACAACAGATGCTCCCTACTCAAATACACGATACAAACTGAAACAAGAACAATACATGATATAACATATATAGCATAGTATAGTATACAGCATAGTATAGTATACAGTTGAAACGGTCCAATTATAGATAAGAAATTACGTTGGCAATATTTTTAATTTAAATCCGGACCATTAGGGCTATTCTCCAACGTCCAAGGTGCCAGCTTTCCCACGGTTGCGCAATATTTCATTCTGGTATCTCCTTTCTATGTCTCTTTGGAGTTATCTTCTTTTAATGGCAATCTGCCCATATCTGTAGCTATAGGGGATGAATCCAAAGCCTGATGCAATCGGTGTTGTTCCGGCAATGGTTGGATTCATTTGTGAAACTTCCAATTGAAATTCCAGTTTTATTAGCGAGATGCGAGAGGGCAGTTCAGTTTAGAAAGCCTGAATGAGAGAGGACAACTCACAATTTTAAGTTCATTCACTGTAGGTTACTTTCACAGGGTATTGGAGTCTCACCAAACTACAGGGGGGGGTAGAGGTGATTCTTGAAAACAAGTTGAGCAAGTAGGGGAGAGGCGTGGGTGGGGGAGAGGGGTAGGGGGAGAGGCGTGGGTGGGGAGGTGGGTAGGTGGGGGTTACATGTTATCTACATATACGATACATGTACTATGTTACCTACGTATCTAGAACATATAATATGTTATATATATGTAATGCATATAACATGTTATCTCCATATGTAATACATACAATGTATAAAATGTTACCTACGTATGCAATGCAAATAACATATTACCTACTTATGTAATGCACATTCCTTGTAGATTTGCTGAGATGAACAGATTGTTAATAGACAACAAGTTTGGAAGCCATTGCTCAAAACTTTACCCAGACTTCTGGCCCAAGTATGATCCACGCTTCACCAATCTTTTGACTCCAGAAGCCCTTCAACATATTCACCGATGACCGCTTGCTTTCTTACACTATTTTATATATTACTAGGTGTTTGCTGGCCACACATTGAATAGAGTGACATCCATTTTGTGTCTCTTCCTATCTTTGTGCTCCTATCAGTGACTTTTCCTCACTGCTGATATATTTTTCTGAAGCTCAATTCCTGTTTAGAATACTTTAGAGGTTAGATAACAATATACAGAATATATATAATGTATGATCATTTCATCTGAGTTGAATTCTTTGTACTACGTGTGGGTGTGTACTACTGGCCCAAACCGCCCACAAGTGGATAGAAATGGTGCTGGCTCACTGTATGCAATGTTTTATATTTGTAGTTGTTCCACTTTAAGTTTATTTATACTGGCTACCAATGGAGCAACTGACATCACACGAGGCCATGTTTATGGCAAACATCAACCATCTCTTACTTGAGTCGCCGAGAGAAGTAGTTAGAGGTTTACACTTGATAATGCTGCCAACTGTCCCTGATGAAGTTGATAGGGTGCTGAGAACAACTGTTTTGCTTCAATGGCTACCAGGAAAGTCTTTTCATCCTTACTAGTGAAAGATGGGCCGTTACCAAAGTGCATTAGTTTTGGATCAAACGCCCTCATCGGCACCTCAATAGTTGTCTCTTAGGTGCGTTTCCTCTTGAAATCATATCTGGCCAGTCACAGAGAGCAACCACTAGTATTGTAACCATTAACCACCGCTATTTTGAGGAAAGACCATAAGCATTCTCTCTCACAGTTTATTGGCATGCCAACCAATTATATGTTAAAGGAAAGAGCTGGAAGTAGCTCCTCTGACACGATCTACAGCTTTTCATTATTCATTCAATTTGTGAATCGAAAAAACTCTACCTGCAGCAATGGCTTTCATTTTCATAACTCTATTGTGTCCCTCATTCAAAAGTTGTCCCTTGCAAATAACCGCCTGTGACTTGTTTAGCTGTGATTGGTAATGCAGAAATAACAGCCTTATTTACATCTAGAGCTTTTCTCCTAGATCTCCAAGCTCAGTTTTGGTGGCTCATTTGCCGATGCAAATGTTCACAAGTCGCCACATTTTTATTCTGAAGTTCACCATTGCTCTATGCATTATTGAAACAAAGCAGGTTGGATACACAATGCACAGCACCACAAATCATACAATGTATACCTATCTAGAGAACTGGTGAACATCAGTCATACGCTTGCTTGGCACAAGTGGTGTAACTCATTTCAAACTGTTACTCCTCAACTGTGGCCGACTGGGGAAAAGCTTGAGCACCTCTGATCTATATTTCAGTGGCAGCCTGGACTGGCATCATTTCCTTGGTCATAGCTGGATGATAGTTCACTTTATAGACATCAGCTGCTAATTCTAAACACCTTTTGATTTTTTAATGCTGCTGACATCCCCTGACTCATGCATTTCAAAGAAAAAGCTTTAAGCCTCAGGACGACATTCATAATTACGCCCCCATCTCTTGTGATTCCTCGTCAGCCTGTTTAGTGGTCAACACTTCATATATACGGTGAAGAAATACTTCCAAACCTGAAGGTTTTCAACAGTCCTAGCTAGAAGCACAATCTGACAAGCCCCATCTGAGTTATCTCCCTTACACCTCGGCATCTACGAATGCTCTTCATCCCCAGTATCATCTTTGATAGAAAATGGCGCTGGACAAGTTTGTAAAACTTAGGCTCTGGTCCGACTCAAGTTCTAATTTTACCTGATGATGGAAAAGTTGCCCTATTGTATGTGTGTATGCCATGGTACTTCATACTTCTGCACTGTATATGCTTTCTTGGCAGATAAATTTTTGACTTGGCTTATTTATATGCTAAACAGCTGATCAAAGTTATAATTATCAAATCAGCAGCACAGGAAGTAATTCAGCCAATGCAAACAAATGTATAAATAATTGGAAAACCAAGTAAGGTAAATAAATTAAACATAAAAGGCGCCAAGTGGCTAGAGGGCGGAGTCCTATCTCCATTGTCCAATCACATGCCCTACAGGGCTCCCAGGCAATAGTTAGCTTATGGTCCACTTGTCTGGTAATCCAAGGAAGGGTGCTTCCGGTTCTTGGCCTTGACTAAGTTCCCAGATAGGTTTAGGGTTTAGGGTGCCATTTTGTACCGGCCCAGTGTAGCTATCCAAGGTTAGTGAGAGGTCACTACCGGCCCTGCTGGGGTCTCTACCGGCCCTGCAACCCATGCCACCAGCACAGTACAACTTCTCACCTAATCAGCAGTCAACTGAAAGCTGTAGGCTGAAGTATAGCACATTGTTTGCAAAGGGTGGATAGTAAACGACCTGTTTACTA
Source organism: Cryptosula pallasiana (assembly GCA_945261195.1). Lineage (NCBI taxonomy): Eukaryota > Metazoa > Bryozoa > Gymnolaemata > Cheilostomatida > Cryptosulidae > Cryptosula > Cryptosula pallasiana. The sequence goes on along the minus strand of OX183140.1, from coordinate 27,755,601 downwards.
TCAAGTTCCACCAAAATCTACCACACATGAACTAATGAGGGTGGGCCCTCGGTAAACTATTGTGGCTTGCTGTTTCTACACTGGCGATGTACTGTCATGATTCATGTTAGGAGCGCATTGTCATTATTATACACCCTGTACCTACCTACTGTATCATACACCTGCACCTACCTACTGTATCATACACCTGTACCTACCTACTGTATCATACAACTGTACCTACCTACTGTATCATACACCTGTACCTACCTACTGTATCATACACCTGCACCTACCTATGCCGTAAATTGGGGAAAATGTTTGATTATCTTGTTATCATAAGTTGAGTTTCATTTTAGTTAATGGTACAGGTCGTGGCAAGTGGGCTTCTGGTATCTGGCTCGTTTTTTATTTGTTTCTTACAAGTTTTACTTTTACATACATAAATATTATGTTGTACAAAGTTATAATTGCTATAATGCTCATACTACAAACTGTTTATTATATCTCAATGTGACCAGTAGACAACTCCCAGTTTAGTCGGCTGTGTAACAACAACTTCTAAATTGTCTCATATACCTCATGTACATATAGCAATTACTAAGCAATTTCCTTAGCGATTGCGTATTTTGCAACTTCTGCTTCCTGCAAAATCGCTAAGCAATCGTTAGCATTTTATTTGAGGTTATTGCCAGGTTTTGATCGAGATCAAAGAATCGCCAGCGAAGTTCTTGATCAGCCAATCGCAACGTAAAAAACTTTACCCTTGTTTCCAATGGTGTCTCATCATATTCAGCACTCCGATCTATCAACGGCTGTATAATAAACTCAAGGCGATGCTTTGTAACAGCGAGTTTGACCGGAATCGCTGAAGAATGGGTGATAGAGAAAAATTGTGCAATTTGGGGGAGAGACCTCCTCAATCACTAAGCAAAATCGCTAGCACGATCGCTATATGTACATGAAGCATAAATGGGCGGGGTTGATGGCAGTAGGTGAGAAAGAGAGGAGATAATATATAGCAGCTGTTACATAATATCACAACACAGTTGTTTCTTCTTTCTCATTTTTTTTTGCGTGAGAGCAATATTTTTGTAACTGTCAACTATATCAGGGTGATTAGTGTCTGCACCATATATAGCTCACATCACCTCCATTGATTTGATGTCATATTCCAGTGCTGCTGAGTACTCACCACGGTGGTTATGTACATTAGCAATGTTATCGTAACTGGTAGCTATATCAGGGTGATTCGTGTCTGCACCATATATAGCTCTTATCATCTCCATTGATTTGATGTCATATTCCAGTGCTGCTGAGTACTCACCACGGTGGTTATGTACATTAGCAATGTTATTGTAACGGGCAGCTATGTCAGAGTGGTTAGTGTCTGCACCATATATAGCTTTCATCATCTTCATTGATTTGATGAAATATTTCAGTGCTGATGAGTACTCACCACGCTTGTCATATACACTAGCAAGGTTATTGTAACTGGTAGCTATATCAGGGTGGTTGGTGTCTGCACCACATACAGCTTTCATCATCTTCATTGATTTGATGTAAAGTCCCAAAGCAGAATTATACTGACCAAGTCCATTGCAGGCATCACCAATGCAATTATAATCAGTAGCTATATCAGGATGTACAGTTTCACCAAACATGGTTATATCCGTGTCTAGTGCCAGTTTGTGATATTTCTTAGCCTCCTCAGATTCACCCATATCACAATAAGCACCACCAATGTCCCTGTAGGTTACTGAGATATCTCGGTGGTTTCTGTCTGCTGCGTCCATGAAATGAGTTGAGCTGTTCTTGAATGTGTGGGTGGATTGTTCCAGAAGCTTCTTTGTCTACTACAAAAACAATTAAGTGAGACAATTATGTACATACTCTTGTTATGTGCAGTCAATTGGATAGAGTTTTAACTGAAATAAAAAAAAAACAAAGAATTGTGAAAAATAAAAGGCAACAATAGGATGGACAACACTTTGAGATGAAGATGAATGAACAAGGCAAGAGAAGCGTTTGAAAAAGGATACACCCAGAATTGGACGATTGAGATTTTCATAATCACCAATGTGCTTACCAATGAAAAACCTGTTGTATATAGGGTAAAAGATTTGGCTGAGGAGATGATCGATGGTACCTTTTACGAAAACGAGTTGCGAAAAGTAAAAAAACCTACGAGTTTCAGAATTGAAAAGATATTGGGAAGAAGAACGAGAAGAGGTAAAAGACAGATTCTGATTAAGTGGTTAGGGTATGGAGAAAACTTCAACGAGTGGAGAGACGAAGAGTTTATAAGGAAAGAACGCTTGATATAATCATCATACGTTGGTAAAATGTCAATGCTGATAACTTTACCCTCGAACTCTAGCGCTGAAGAGTTTCCTGATAAAGCCAAAGTTTCGTAACTAATCTTGTTCTACCTGATGTCCAACCTCTAGATTCTCAGCCACCTGCACCACACAATGCCACCCCTCATTACCCTACAGTATTGTTACAGTCATTTGTACCATTTTTCAGCTCACAAAGTATTACATTTCTGGCTGGTAAAATAAAACTTGGCTTATTCTTTTGAGAGTCTGAAGGATTGTTAACTGTCAGCTTTCTCTACAGTTCAATCTTTTTGACAACAACAGCACCACCTTATATCATATCCAAGCTCTTGATTCCCTGTTTTGGATGGAAGTATTAATATGCAAGTTTTGTCAACAATACATGTTTTTTTCTTAAAAATTTCTTAGTAGCCATCTCGTTTTGTTTTGTAATTGCCTTTTCCAGCTATAGGTTTACTGCACTGGCTATGCACTCAAAATGTCCTACAATTAGACGCTAATTAATTTTGGAGCAATTAACCGCGGTGAATAATGATCTCCCTTAGTGCTGGTGAAATAATATCAGATACACTAGACCTCCATGCGTCAAAGTTTTGGATTTTTTAAGTTTTGGGTGGATGGAAGTCCATGAAAAGTTCAAAGTTTTCAAGACTTCGGACTCTTCACTGTGGTGATCTTGAGGGTGCAATTTTTCAACTGTTCGAAGATTCAAAACTACGAAATTTTGACGGTAAGATCTTGGGCGTTGAAGAATTTCTTGTTTTTGTGACAACAAGCTATTAACATTAGTGGCAATCTTCAGAAATAAATTATTACTTGTGTTTAACTTGATTTTCCTTTCTTCATGAAATAATCTTGAGAAAATATCAGGCCACCAGCATCATGTTAATGAATAATACAAATATCAATCATCAACGACGCTGTAATAATAAATAAAACTTATTGTCTTTATTTATGTCAGAGTTTGAAAACTGACTACTTCTTACTTATTATAAGATCCAGTTGGCTATGAAAAGTCATACATACACACACCAGTTGATACGTTTTAAAAAACATCTCGCTGCGTTAGTAGTTAATTTTAGACCACATGATTTGGAATGTAGACATTTTGGTGACAACATGCATTTTGGAAGACAATATTTTTCTCATATTGTTATCATTTTGGCAGAAAATGCTCATCATTCGGCGCAACAATATCATGACGTAGCAAGCTGCGAAATCGCTGATATGCTCTTTGTGTAGTTATCCTCCCTTCAATGTGGACAACTCAGCAAAATTCTTTCAAAAGTTTGTGTGATGGAAGTTCGGCAAATTAAAAATTAGAAAACTTCAACAATATATAAGAATAGAAATAAAACAAAAAAATGATCTAACTGTGTTGGTATATAACTAATGGTTTCGTTCACATTGTGGGAGATTTGAATAAAATACTACCCCCGTTCCCCCTCTTCTCCCCACCCTTGGACTGCAAAGCCCACTCCCTTGTTCGGTAGTAAATAATCATAAGCCTTTGGCTATGCGTCATGGTTGAGTAGTCCTGAAACATAATAAGGAAAAGTTTTACACGCCACCACTCACATCAGTGGAACTAAGTATAGGAAGTAAGCCTACCTAATAAGGAATGACAGATGATAAAGCAGGCCTACATACTAAGGGGTGACAGATGCTACAGGAAGTTGCCTTATAAGGAGAGACAGTTGCTAGTGCACCCAACCAACTTACCATGTGTTCGCGACCTCGATTGGTTCATGTCGTTATTGTATATTGTGTCCTGCCTTGTGATTTGTATGTATATTGTTATCATGGACTTTGTTGGCTCACCCCTAAGAAGGGGGTGAGAGTTCCTGCCCTTTCTTATAAAAGGAGAAAGTGTTTGTTGAGGGGCAGAGGTCTTGAGAATCTTGTGAAGTATCTTACTTATATTGCTAATTTTCTTTTGTATAAATACGGTATTATTCGTAGTAACTCTGTAATTTTGTGTCTGGGTCGAGGACCCCGGGAGGTTGTTAATGTCAACTCGGATTAGACTCCGAATTAGTGAAGAAGTCTCGGAGTGATACCGTTGTGTCAGTAGGAGAAAAGAGCAAAAGCTACAACATCGGTGGCAGCAGTGGGATCCCGGCAAACAGAAAGACACAACGGAGAGAAGGAGAGAGAAGAAAGAAGTTGGAGCTATACAGTGCCAGTCAATCACTGTATGCATTTTCCTGCCCCGACGCTATTCAGTGCCATCCGTTTCGCCGTATACATTCCCCCTACCCCGTAGCTATACAGTGCCAGCCATTTCACTGTATACATTCCCCCTACCCCGAAGCTATACAGTGCCAGCCATTTCACTGTATCCATTCTCCTACCCCGAAGGTATACAGTGCCAGCCCTTCACTGTATACATTCCCCCTACCCCAAAGCTATACAGTGTCAGCCATTTCACTGTATCCAGTCCCCCCTATCCCAAAATTACACAGTGCCAGCCATTTCACTGTATCCAGTCCCTCCCCCCCCCCCCCCCCCCCCCGAAGCTATACAGTGCCAGCCATTTCACTGTATTCATTCCCTTCCAACCCCTAAGTTATACAGTGCCAGTCTCACCCTGTATACTACTGTTCTCTTACCCCAAAGCTATACCGACCCGGAATAACCCGGTATACTGTTTTTCTCTTCCTAAAATAGTTCGCCAGTGCCAGTATCACACTGTGTACTACCCCCTGCCCCTCACAGAAGCTATCCCAGCCCGGGATAACCAAGGCTTCTGATTCTTCCTTGCCAGATCAATCACTCTATACCCCATAGCTTGCCATTGACTAGATGTGGCCACCCAAAGAGCTAGGAGCGCTGGCAGGAATAACGTTGGAGCACAACCCACCATAGCTTTAGAACAAATTACTGAAGCCCTTCAGAAATTGATGCAGCCTCCCCAAAGGCCAGCACAGTTGGCCTTTGCCTTTCAAGGCCCCAAAGTATGATGGCACAGGCGATGCCGAATGCTTTATCACTCGGTTTAGTGAAGTTGCTGACGCCGACGACTAGGGCCAGGTCACTGCCCTGCTACATCTCAGAGAAGCCCTAAGATACAAAGCCATTGAGTGTGGGGGATGCCTCCCCATGTAAAAGGCATATTCGCCGCACTACAGCTTCGTTTTGGGCTCACTCCCAAGGAAGTGCAGGCCAAACTGATTGCACTGCGCCGCTCCTCAAAGACATCGCTGCAGCAACAGGCCAACAAGGTAGAAAAGTTATTTCTTGTTGCTTACAACGACTTGGCCCCAAGAAGAGTCGATCACATGGTGCTTGAAACCTTTGCTAGTACCATTGCACATCATACCTACAACGCCATCTGCTGGCCGTGAGGTCCCACACAGTTGAGGAAACCATAAGAGCTGGCAATGAGTTCTTACAAATAAAGACCAGCTTCGAAGCAAAACCCTCAAGGATAAGGACAATAGAAGACGAGGAGTCACTGCCACACAGTGGCCAAGCCCCCACCCCCTTCCCCCCCCCCCCCCCCAAACAGATTCAATAAGCATCCACCTCGCCAGGAGACACCCTAGCTGTGCCGATGAAAAATGTACAGCTGCCGACAGGAGCTATCAAACTACAATCCGAAGAATTGCAAAGGCTGAAGAGTTTCTCTAACAACACTTTATTTACTCAATCTGTTTAGCAATACAATATAAGGTAATTGTACAATATTCATTAGATTTATGTGATAATGCAGCACAAAAGCTCCTTTTATAGGAGAACAGGAGGAAAGTTCACTCCGTTATTAGGGTGAACCAATCACATAATATAACAACAACAATACATCAATCAGAATATGTAATACAAATTAGTATACAGAGTAATCTGATAGCATTAGTGAGCACATGGCAAAGTACACTGGGCTGCTTTTTCTGCTCTTTCCTTGGTCGGTAAACTTTCCACTCATTATTAGGGGATCTATCTTCTTGGTCTGTGTTCCAGGATACCGAACTTCGCTCTTGTACTTTCTGAGGTAGCCAACCAGTCCTATAGGTCCCAGGCTATCTGAATCAGTCATATTTGATACTGGCCCGGGGTAGCGGTAACCCGAGGTAACCCGAGGTAACCCGGGGTAGGTTATATATGTTGTATAGGCATGGAGGCTGAGTCTATACAGGGCCGGGGTCCTCTGTATCCAATTTACAAGGAAATTTGTGGAGATATTGAGGAAGGAAGGCTCAGGGATTACTTTTACCTTTTTTTATTGACAGGGCAAAACGTGGAGTGGGGGGGGGTCTTGGTGTGGTGGGGGGCTGACTATTATCCAAGTCTCTCACATACCCTGCTTCATTGGCTTCATCTGCTCAACACTAGTGCGGGTGGTTCCAGGGGAAGGTGCTGAGGAAGAAGAAAGATAGGAGGATTTCAGAGTTGCCTTTGGTTGGTAATGTTTAGATGAGAGAAGGTCTGGAAGCTCACTAAAACTGCTCAAGGAGAGGGGCTGGCTTTCGAAGGGCTGGCTTTGCAGGTTCTTCATCAGTGTCATCCTGTAGAATCCATCTGCAATCAGTCAGGTTTGTTTCTTTTGAACTGAAACTGTAGTTGGATCTGAGTCCTAGGTGGGAGTTGCTGATAGTACTGTCACACCTGGAGGTCCCAGCGGCAACTCTTCTGCACTGATTTGCTGTTCCACTCGAGGCGAAACCAACAGAGTGCAGTCAACATGGTCTGCTTCATTGTGGAATTTTAGGCAGCTGCGTTGGCTTCTATTTGTTGGTGTAACGTGTCCAGAATTAGTTATAGAAATTGAGAAGTTGCTACCTCTTGTCTATCGGGTGTCGCAAGGGGCAAGTTTGCTGGGCACCACACGGGTTGGTAATCTCTTTCAATCTCTGTATTACTCTCTCTAGCATCGAGGGAAAATGGGGTTGTTCTTGGCGGGTTCGGAGACAGCGGAGAATCAGGAGAGGGGGACAAGATTTGGGGAGGTCATGAAGGGCATCCTGGTAAATTGTTTGAGATTAGGCATGGGTGTGTGGGGTCCTCAGAGTTGGTGGTAAACGCCTTTACTTCTGCCAATAACCTTAATATCTCGCAGTATTGCTCCCTTTACACTGATTCATCTTTTGCAGCCTATTGGTGACACCATGATTGGCCATAGCGTTTGGGTGGTCCCACATTTTGCCTAGGGTGACCTGTAGGTGCTGGGGCTATGGTAGGAGGGAAGTGTGTGACCAGAAGGGGAACAACTTTGGCATTCTCAGCCTCTAGCTCGGCCAGTTCTTGTCTGATTCGGACGGTTCTCAGTAGGGGTGTTGGGGGGTCTCCTCTACAGGCTGTTGTAGACTGGGTCCTGCTTATTCTTCAACTAATAGCCTTTGGAGGTAAGGCAATGCCAAATAGAAGTCTTGGGGCAAGGGTAACTTCAGGAGGGGGGATGTCTTGGAAGGGTGTTTAGGAACTTCTTCGCCTCCTCACCAGCATCAAGCATATAAGGGCGGCAGGCTGGCTCTAGGGCTGCATGAGCTTGTACATATGGTTCCAGGCAGGCCTTATATGGCTTGAGCCGATTGACATTTTGTACGGATCGCTGTCCATGTCTGCCAATCAGGTAAGTATGATTACTGTAGGCCTCTTCTGCTAAGTAGGGTCGGACAAGCTTAGGCTGAAGTTTGGGGTTTTCACCTTTCTGTCTCCTCTTGTTCTCTAGCCATAACTCATCACCTGCTTTAAATAGAGTGGGTTCTTTTCCATCATTACCTCTTATCTGCCTTTGTGTGGTTCTGAGGGTTTTGTGTACTAGTAGTAATATATGAGCTGATCTCCCTACCAAGTGCTTTTTTGTGGATTACACTTTGGGGTTGAGGTAATTGGTTACGGCGTTGAATGAATTCGCCGAGTTAATATTATATTTCATTTGAGGGGCATTTGAGTGGCATTTGAGTGGCATTTAAGTGGCATTTAAGTTTTGATTATTTTTTTTACTTAATTTGAACTTATATGGCATATAGATTTTGAATGTATGGCATTTAAGTTTTGATCATTTTTCATAACTCGAACTCATATGACATCTTGAGAGAGAGAGGATAGAAGAACAAGGAGATATAACTACATTGAATCAATATATGATTATATACATTTATTACATAATAAATAGGGAAAATATCCTTGTATAATATAGCCAGAGTTAGTAAATACTAAGTAATACAAAGCACTACAACTTGTAATGACAATCAATGCATAGTCTTTTTCTTTCCAATGACGTCATTGATGTATTGATGTTATATCCTAGGAAGGGAGACTTCTGTTCCATGTACTTTTGATTCCGTAATGAACTAAAATAAAAAGTTATGTATTAGTATAGGATGATTAAACAAAAATGTAAAAAAAATTAGATGAATTTGAATTATAGTTCTTCTTATCCATTGGTTAGTTAACACCATATAGAAGAGGGAAGTAACTCACCAAGTTATATTGTTCAGTTTGTTTTTTCTTGAGCATAATTTTCATCAAGTGTTTTTGATTCTCTCTCTTCTATCTAAAGCAAAACAAAAAATACTTGCTCTATAAAGATTTTTTATCTAATTGGAAGTATTATTTACGCCAGTTAGTTTACATTAAATAAAAAAACACTCACTGAGTTGTATTGTCTGACTTGCTCTTCTTGAGTATAGTTTTCACCAGGGGGTGTTGGTTCTCTCAGAGATGTAGAAGATGCGTTTCCCGCTCCAACTGAAAGCACTAAGACCTTGTTTTCAACAACCTCATCCGTAGTAAAGTACTTTATCTGGTTGGAATCATCAAGTTTGTTGGATAGGTTTTGAGCTGTTTCTATCGCTTGTAATGCTGTGAATGTGATTATATCATGTCGATGATAACCAAATCTACTAACTTCACAATTTCTTACAAGTATGACTCCTGTTCCAATCCGTTTGACCTCGCTAGCATGTTTTTCAGGTATATATAGAACTCCCATCATCAAACCATCGTATTGCAAACATGTGTAGTTTACCAGTAGCGCATCCATCACCACTTCTCCATTAGGTAATGTTAACTGAGTTGATATTTGAGGAGATTCAAAACTGATTACACTTCCAACAGCGAATTGAGAGAGTGTTGCGATACGAACCATACTGATCAACTGGCTAGGTGTTCTTTTTAATTAATCTACTTAGCTGTTTAGCTTCCTCAAGGGAAATATTGGATGAGAAGTTGATTGGGTGAAAGATTGGATGCTTGTCTGAATCAAATCTCATAAAAACCACCAGTTTTGGAACAACCGGTTGTGTTGGAGCTAATTTGTTGTAATCCTCATTTCTCACCATGGACTTCACTTGTCGTCTGTTGCCAAATGTTTCGACATTGTAGCGGATAATACATAAGTTTTTATATACATCCTCAGTCGGTCTTTTGATGAAGATTATCTCGAGAAGCGATGGTGTTTGATTTAAGTGAAGTGGTTGAAACCTTCCAATCATTACTCTGTCATTGGTATCGCAAGAATTGAGCGAGCTAGCAGCATTATTCGACAAGCAGGAAAGACGAAAAATAGATGGTGCTTTCAAAGTCCAAGCGTAGTCAATCGTTTTATTTCTATCCGAATCCCATGGCTTTGGTCGAACTGTTTTCAGTTTCCTCCTTATTATATGTAAATCAGGAGGGATATTTTCTTTATCATCAGAGTATGGTTCAAATGTTGAGAGAAATGAGGTATTGCGGTCTTCATTCATATTCAGAGCGCTCAGTGAGAAGTTGAACTGAAAAGAGAGTAAAAACTATGTAACAGATGGTTGGAATTTGAAAAATATTTGAAAAGAATAAACTAACTAGATATTTATAAAATAAACACATAATCAAAACCTAAATAATTTTTCTGATTCGTTATGGTGAAAATATTTGATCTGTTATTAATAAGAACAAATTATTAAAACATAAAATTAATTTTCTGAAGCATTATATCAAATTTAGTTGAAATTTTCTATCAATATATGTCAAAGAATTATTTAGTGATTCTCACCTTATTGACTGAAAGTCTTTCTATCGTTTCAAGTAAATGTAGTAGTTGGTGTGTAGATGTTGCTTCTTCACTAGCTATTGTAGAACTGGATGCTTTCTGTGTGAAAACACTGGTTCTTAAATAGCTAAAGTTGCACTGATTAACCCTATGAAAACCATCTCGTGACACCTTCTTTATAATATATCTATGATTCAGCAGTTTTTCACGCGATATTCCCGCGAAAGCATTGGTTTTTATTCGCGTGAAAATTATTTTTTTTACTCAAGCAAAAGCAATGGTTTTTATTTGCATGGAAATAATTGTTTTATTCCCATGAAAGCATTGGTTTCTATTCGCGAGAAAATAAACTATTTATTCCCGCGACAACATTGGTTTTATTCGCGTGAAAATAAATTATTTATTCCCGCGAAAGCAACGGTTTTTATTCGCGTGAAAATAAATCAGTTATTCCCGCAAAAGCAACGGTTTCCATTCGCATGAAAATAAATTATTTATTCTCGCGAAAACATTGGTTTTTATTCGCGCGAAAATAAAATATTTCTTCCCGCGAAAGCAACGGTTTCCATTCAGGTGAAAATAAACTATTTATTCCCGCGAAAACATTGGTTTGTATTCGCGTGAAAATAATTTTTTTATTCCCGCAAAAGCAACGGTTTCTATTCGCGTGAAAATAATTTATTTATTCCCGCGAAATCATTGGTTTTCGCGTGAAACAAAATGCTGATTCATAGTTATATTATAAAGAAGATTGATATTCATAGGGTTCAACTAGTGCAACTTTAGCTATTTAAGAGCCACTGTTTTGACACAGAAAGCATCCAGTTCTACAACAGCGAGCGGAGGAGCCACATCTACTACTACATCCACTAACTATTAAAAGATTTTCTGTGTGAATTTGAAAGTTTTCATAGAACTTAAGACTTAATTATCTGACTTAATCATCTCACTTAATTATTTGTCTACTTAAAAAGTAATGCTTTCACACAATAAATCACTCGTTATAACAACAGTAACTGAAGACTCGACATCTACTATATAATATACCAACTGATTACTAGGAGTTTTATTCACAAGGTAAAATTTATTAGCTGAGACATTTAACTTACCTTTTTATGTGCTATTGTCACTTCTATTAAAAAAGTAATGATTTTATTGTTATTATAGCGCTATGGAAACAGAAGAGGAGGATACTGATGTAGACATACATAAGGAATGGGAATGGCTCATGAAAAATCAAAATGATATCAGTTTTTCAAAAGCTGATAATGAATACATGAATGATGAATGCAATGCTGAATATGAAAATGAAATGGAGATTGAACTTGAAAATGCTTTTCAAGACAAACCTTCGACTTTTCAAGTTTCAGCAACTACTGAAAATACGATAGCCTTTGATATGCAGTAAGTTTTTAAAATCATAAATTAATAATGTTAGTAGAGTAATTCTTTTTGCTGGTTTTTCTTAGAGTTATCTCATGAATCAGCAAAAATAATGCGTTATCTCTTTATTGCAGACAGGACTCAGAATATCAGACAATGAATGTAAAAGAGGGAGTTGAGAATTTATCTCATAGTGAACAGTAAGTTTTTAAAAACCTAACTAATAATAATGTTTGAGACATTTTTTTTCCTAATTCCATTTTAAAAATTAATTGATAATGGTGTTTAAGCCATTTTTTCTTCTGTTACATTTCATACAAAATGTATGTGAATGTTTTATAGAACAACTATTATGTGTTAGCATTTCTATTGTAGACAAAGTTTAAATTATCAGGAGGAGAATGTAGAAGAAAAAAACCCTGAAACTTCCCCTAATTGGAAATGGTTAGAAGAAAATCTCATTTTTTTTCGTTTACCTGATGAAATAATCAATCAAATAGGGTTTGGTGGTGAACCTTCACCACCAAAGACTAGCATAATAGCTCAAGATATAGAGCCAGTTGTGGAGGATATAGTTGAAGAAAATGAGAATGATCCAATGATAGAAAATGAAGAAAATGAAGAAGAAGAAGAAGAAGAAGAAGAAGAAGAAGAAGAAGAAGAAGAAGAAGAAGAAGAGGAAGAAGAAGCACAAGAGGAAGGACAAGAAGAACAAGAAATGGAAGGTTTAAATTTTGAAAGACATACCCGAGTATCGACCCTAGGTTTTGTTGATGATAGCATAGCTCCAACTTTTCAAGATGAAGAATGGGATGATTTGATAGCTAGATATTGGGGAGCTATGAAAACGAAACATAGAGCTGGAAAAGTCATAGAACCTTTAAATGTAAGACTTTGGGATGGGATTCCAAGAGACCAAGCTGATACCTACCAAAATGACTATCATGATTCAAGAGTGTTAGAATTGCTAAAAAAAGCTTGGAGACAATTGAGCTCGAGAGTGAAAGTCAACTGTAGCATAGGTTGTATACTAGAAAATAAAAATGATGGTGAACTCCGATACTTTCACTCATCATCAAACAATGCTACCGTATATCCAAAAACTAAACTGATTGAAACTGAAGGAGATCTTGATGACTTTTTTGTTGATGTTATGGAGAATGATCATCGTACAAATAGCTTGAGACGGAGACCAAATATGACTTGGAGATTGGTGTTAATCACAAACATTTCGTTTTATTTCTACAAACTACTCGGAATGGGAAAAGTTGGATCACCACCAGAGCATTTACCGTCTCACCTCATTAACAACAGACACATACAAACCATGTTAAAAAACACAAAAGGAATACGAATTACCGACAATCTTTGTTTTTTAGATGTCTAGCATTACACAAAGAACTACAAAACAACGGCGGATTTGCAAAAGATCCTATAATTAAGGAGGTGAAGGAGTACCAACAACAATATCATAGTTTCATCTATGGTGATAGTGCTAAAAGGTGTGATGGGAAAGGAGTAACAGAAGCTGATTTATTGCTTTTGGAGCGAGCATTTCAACTGAAGATAACAGTGTTTTCTTTAAATGATGATATGACTTCAACAGTTATTTGGAATTCAAACTCCAGTTATAAGGAGAATCTATATTTGGATCTTTATATCAATCACTTCAGTCTTATCAAAAACTTGGAAGGATATGTCAGAGCCTACAGATGTCCAACCTGTTCTACTTGTTATGACAGATTGGGGAATCTGAAAAGACACAGATGTTCAATCTCAGAGGAAACAACTATGCAGTTTTCTGGAGGACAATACAGTCCTACCGCTACAATATTCGACAAACTGAAGATTCAAGTCGGGATAGATATCGGGTCAGATGATTCCTTGAGATACTATGCATTTTTTGCAACATTCGACATAGAGTGTTTGTTACCTAATTGCGAAAAAGATCGAGATACAGACACAACCATTTACACGAACGAGCATAAACTTTTAAGTATTTCAATTTGTTCAAACTTACCAGGCTTCAACAACCCGTGTTGTATTGTCAATAAAGGGGATGATGATGAATGTGTTGGAAAGTTCATTGAATACTTGGAAAATATTAGTGAAGAATCAAATAGCCGATTGGAAAAACAATTTTTGCAAATCGAAAAACAGGTAGAAGGTGAATTACAACGACTGGAAAAAGCTGAAGAAAAGTTTCGTAGTGATTTTGAAAAAAATCGTTTCAGACGGAGAACAGGAGCTGAAAAAGTTCTGGATGATTTGTACAGCTATATGAAAAAACTCCCTATTCTAGGTTTCAATTCACAGACTTATGATGTCAATGTGATGAAAGGAAAACTGCTTCAAAAATTGAAAGATGTCTCCGACACAGATTTTGATTTTGTTATAAAAAATGGAAACAAGATGCCTGTTATCGGAATAGGATCTTTTTTGTTTTTAGATTGTACAAACTTCATCGCTCCTGGATATAGCTATGAAATGGATCTCAAAGCATACAAATGTGAAGCCGGAAAAGGATCTTCTCCTTATGAATGGATGAAAGACTTGGAACAACTTAATCAAGAAAATTTACCTCCAAGAGAAGCTTTTTACAGTTCTTTAAAACAAAAGAACATCAGTGAAGAAGAGTACATAATTTGTCAAGAAGCATGGAAAGATAACGACATGAAGACCATGAGGGATTTTTTAAAATGGTACAACAACTTGGATGTAAAACCATTTGTTCAAGCGTTGGAAAGACAAAGATCGATCTACAGAGAGCATGGGATTGATATGTTAAAAGATGGTATATCTTTACCAGGATTAGCGATTCGATGGATGTTCAACAAAGCTCCTCAACCACCCCCCTCCATACCTCTCTACATACTTGGATTTCCATGAACTTGGTAACTCCTTTCGTCAGACTTTCCCAATTTGTCTGATTGACAACTGCAATGCAGAACTTTATCCTCTAATAAAGAAAAACATAGTTGGTGGGCCAAGTCTAGTGATGCATAGATATCACGAAAAAGGTATAACTAAAATTAGAGAACATTGGTTGGGAAAAGAAGCAAAGGTTTGTGATAGAATCTATGGAGTTGATGCAAATGCGCTGTATTTATAGTGTATGATGCAATCAATGCCTACTGGTTATCCTCGAAGAAGAAAAATCGAAAACTCCTTTGTCGCTGAACCAGTGAAATTTAGCAAGGTAGCTCATAGCTGGTTACAGTTCCAAATGTTCTCAAAAAAAGTCAATATCAGACATCAGCTCAATGGAGGAGAAGTTGCTCTCGGACAGCGAGGATTACCAGTTGATGGATTCTGTGTTGAAAATCGTCATGTCTTTCAATTCCATGGGTGTTTTTGGCATGGACACAACTGCTCTTATAACAACGCTAAAGAGCAAGAGCTTCAAGCTAGTGGAAGAAAATCAAAAGCAAATCTGATTAAAACTACGATGGAAAATGAAGAATATCTTCGAGCATTAGGTTACACTGTAATCTCAATTTGGGAGTGTGACTGGATGAAACGTGTAAAAACTCATACAAATTTACAAAAATTTGTCAACACGTTTTACAATTCTTTCTACCCTAAAATACTTGAAAAAAAGCTGAATCAAGAAGAAGTGTTGGAGAGAGTTCAATCAGAGGAATTCTTCGGATTTGTTGAATGTGACATCGAAGTTCCTGAGGAAGAGGAAGAAAAGTTCTCCGAAATGCCTCCGATTTTTAAAAATACGATGTTAACCAGAGAACACTTTAGCGATGAAATGAAAGTCTTTGCTCAAGCCGAAGGTTTTCTAAAGACTCCTCAATGCTCATTAGTTGGAAGTATGTACGGAGATAAGATATTGCTAATGAGTCCTTTGTTGAAATGATACTTGAAACAAGGATTGAAAGTCACCAAAGTTTATCAGCTAATAGAATATATTCCTAGAAAATCTTTTGAAGCTTTTGGAACATCGGTTTCAGACGCTAGGAGAATGGGAGATGCAGACCCTAGTCAAGAATTACTCGCTACTACTAGCAAGTTGGTAGGAAATGCTGCTTATGGAAAAACAATCACTGATAAAGAAAAACATACCACCATCAAGTTCATCGAAGGCGCCAGAAAAGCTTCATTTTGTATCAGAGGAAACAAATTTATCTCCATGGAAGAGATAGCAGATGATTTTTATGAAATCGTAACCTGTAAACAACTAGTAAGTTTTAAAACAATTATTTTGCAATTCAAAATTTATATTCCACAAGTTTGCTTTGCTAATCAGTATCACCATCATTTCAGCTAACTATGAATGTTACAGTACACTTGGGTTTCTCCGTGCTACAGTATGCTACAGTTTTACTATGACTTTATGGATAAGTAAGTAAAACCTAATACCCTACTATTATTGTGTATAAGTAAGTAAACCTTCCAAATAATCGAAACAATTTTTTTATTTATAGATATATTGACAGAAGTGATTTCCAATATGTTGAAATGGATACAGATAGCGCATACATGGCGTTGAGCAGAACATTAGAAACACTGGTAAAACCAAGTATGAAAAAAGAATTTTACAATGAATATGGTGATTGGTTTCCACGATCATACTGTGACAAACATAGGGATGAATTTTTAAGAATCAAAACAATGTGTTTAGAATGGAGCATGCAAGAATGTTGTGAAAAAGTACTAAAACATGGAAAAAGAACACCTGGATTGTTTAAAGAGGAATTTACCGGAGATGGAATTGTTGCGCTTAACTCTAAATCCTATTATTTCTGGGGAGAAAAAGGAAACAAGTTTAACTCAAAAGGTTTGAACAAACGAATTAATCAATTGAACAAAGACAGTTATCTAAATGTATTGAACACAAAAAAGTCGTTTATGGGTAAAAATCGAGGATTTGTAGTAAAGGATAAAAAATGTTGACATACAAGCAAATAAAGCGAGGACTCACATATTTTTATGCGAAAAGACGAGTGTGTTCTGATGGAGTATCTACCGAACCTACTTTGGCTTAAATAAAAACCTTCATAATAGTCTTCTTTTTACAACAGTTACTATAACTATATATATATATAATACAAGAAATCATTCATTCATCGTATATATATATATATATATATATATATATATATATATATATATATATATATATATATATATATATATATATATATATATATATATATATATATATATATATATATATATATATATATATATATATATATATATATATATATATATATATATATATATATATATATATATATATATATATATATATATATATATATATATATACTTGATCTCGAATGCTGATGATATGTAGTCTCTAGTGAATAAATGAAGGTTATAGTACTTTGTACTACATAAAATTTACAGTAAATTTTAATAGATATAATGTTTTCTATTACAATTATTTCCCAAATACTGTAAATTTTAACCATATAGAAGGCTAATTTGAGGATTTTTTAAGATGCGATGTAAAGGAAAAGACTTTACATTGATTATCATTACAAGACCTAGTGCTTTGTATTACTCAGTCTTTACTGACTCTAGCTATATTATATGGGAAGGTTTACCCCTGCTTGTTATGTAATAAATGTATATAATTATATATTGATTCATTTTTAATCAATGTATTTATTCAAGCTAGATATAACTCCTCTCTCCTCTCTCTCAAGATGCTATATGAGTTCGAGTTATGTAAAAAAAATTTTCAAAAACTTAAATGCCATACATTCAAAATATATACACCATATAAGTTCAAATTAAGTAAAAAAGTAATCAAAAACTCAAATGCCACTTAAATGCCACTCAAATGCCACTCAAATGCCCCTCAAATGAAATACAATATAAACTCGGCAAATTCATTCAACGCTGTAACCCATTGCATCAACCCAGATTTTAACCCCACAAAAAACACTTGGTAGGGAGATCTGCTCATATATTACTACTCACGTTTCTCCTGGGCCTCTGTTCTCTAGGCTCCACACTGACTTCTTGACTTGGTTGGGCAGGGAAAGGGGTTTGGTCTGCCCCAGATCCGGAGGGTCTTTCTATGGAGGCCAAGTCCCTTCTTTCCAATTCTGATGTGGGTTGGGGGTTTACTTCTCGTTCCGGAGGAGAAAGGAGTCTGGGTAGGGCTTCCAAACTTAAAGAATCAACTCCACAAAAGCCTTGGACTAATCTATCAAGCTTCCACATATTTTCCTAGCAGCACACTACTGCTACTTTATAACACCCTGATAAATAGCAAGATTTTGTATTGTCTTGAGGCATGGGGTAATGCTCCAGCTTGCTATATGAACACAATATTGATAGTGCAAAAGCGTCTGATCCGTATAATTTGTCACAGAAAGCCTAACACCCGCACTTCTCCTTTGTTCAAAAAGACAAAAGTTTTACCCATCTCTCTGTTATACAAACACCGGCTAGGTTTGCTTGCTTATAAACACTATAGCTAAATATCATCTCCAGCCCACTCTCATAATACCCGACACTCTCAATATTCTTTGCCGTACCCAGTCTCCTCTTCTGCCTGTGGCCAAAGGCAGGTCACCTACCAATCTGCTGATGTATGGAACTCGCTGCCTGTGGGGATGCGGGTGATGGCTTCAACATCAAGATTTAAAGCAGCCTTAAAGCAACACCTACTTGATTCCATGTAGTGGCTTCTGCTTCTGTATATTGTTTTCTAGCTGTAAAATGGTTCCAGCGCCTCGATTAGCTATGCTACTGCGCACATGGACCCTCATCACTGCTCAATTTTTTTTTCTCACTGCTTAGCAACAATTCATGATGAAAATAAAACAAACAAACAAACAAACAAGCAAACTCCCTTTGCATCTGTCGAAAAAGCTCTTGGGGGTCTTCTCTATTCACTTCAGGTGGTAGCACTTCCACAACCAGTGGGTCGAGGGGGGGTTTCCCACGACGAGCTGTGGTGGCCCCTTTTATGTTTGGCCGCCTGTATGGCTCCGTGGCTGCAGGGGCTTGTCCCCGTTGATCAGCGCATGGTTTATACAACTTCAGGCGGCTCTCATCCTCTACAGACTGTTGGCCATTGCTATCAATTAAGTAAGAATGGTTGGGATATGCTTCTAGTATTTCATACGGTCCGATGAATTTGGTCTGTAGTTTTGGGTTCTCTCCCTTTTTTCGTCTTCAATTTTCCAGCCAAACTAAGTTTTTTTGGGGCAAACAAGGAGGGCTCCTCTCCATCCTCACCCTGAATGTGTACTTGTTCCTCTCGCAGGGCCTCATGTGCTTCTTCTAACCGATCCTTCAAGGCTTGTGCATACTCATGCACGGGCATGTTATTTGTGAGTGGAGGGTGGTAGGACAGCTGATCCGGCAGCCTTAACTCTCTTCCAAGCATCAAGAAATTCGCATTTTCACCGGTGGTAGTATGGGGGGGGGGGTGCCTCTGAAAGCTCTCATCAGTTGTGGCAACAGGAGATCTCACTCCTCCTGCCCCCTCCGGAGCAGCAAAGCTCTCAATGAGTCTCCCAACACTCTGTTATTTCTTTCCACTATTCCGTTGGCTTGCGGATGATAGGGGGTAGTTTTTGTCTTTCTATCTTCCACAGTAGACACAATTCTTGCATTAGACGCGACTCGAATTGGGGGCCTTGGTCAGTGTGTATTTGTTCCGGAAGGCCAAGATAGCAGAACACTCTCTCTTCAAGAGCTGCCGCCACTACTGGGGCTGTAGAGTCCGGAATAACGATGGCGTCTTGCCACCGCATGAAGTGGTCGGTGAGCACCAGTATCCATGTCTTTCCTTTAGCAGTCTCTGGGAGGGGGCCAACGAGGTCCACTGCTATTCGTTGCCAGGGTCTGCCAGCGTACATTCGTTGCCGGGCTGCTGTAGGTTTGGTCCCTCTGGTCTTGGCTCTCAGACATATCTCACATGGATGTACTGTCCGCCTGACATCGGCAGTGATGCCTGGCCAGTACCAGGTGAGTTGTAACCTCTTCAGGGTCCCTATTACTCCTTGGTGGGACGTGGCGTGGCCTGCCAGAGAATTGTTCCGCGCAGAGTAGCCGGGCAAACGGCGCACCATCTAGCTCTACCTTTGGGGGAGACCTGTATCTCAAGGATACTGTCGGGCCAGATCCGCATTGACTCCTTGCATTGCTCTTGCTTCCTCAGTTCACTGCTTCCCATTTCCAATTGTCCTTTGGTGAGAGGGATTCCGGATTTGCTGGCTCTGTATAGGAGGGCCACCGGATGATTGCCGGTATTTTGTGCTTCCAGCAATTTTATCTCGGTGCACCGGTCAACGTGTTGAGCCTCTTGCTCCTTATCCACCTGCCTGAAGGCCACTATTTGACTGCGGGTAGCTGCTCCTGTCCACTTTTCGTTTTGTATTTCTTGTTTAGATGGTCCTCTATCTCTCTCTTCTATGTGATGGCACTGTCTACAATCTTCTGGACACCTTCTACTCAGTCCATCGGCATTGTCATGCTTGACTCCTGAGCGGTGCTCTACTGTATACTGAAACTCTGACAATACCTCCAGCCAACGGGCCACCTGACTGGTGGGCTCCCTTCTTCTACACAGCCATATCAGGGAATCGTGGTCCGTCCGCAGACAAAACTTCTGGCCATCGAGGTAGGGCCAAAAATGCCTAACTGCTTTGATCAATGCTAGTAGCTCCTTTTGGGTCACACAGTAGTTTTTTTCGGAAGGACTTAATGTCTTGCTAAAGCAGGTTATGACACGTTCCTTTCCTTGCTGCAGTTGAGACAGGACGGCTCGTACTCCGACATTATTAGCGTCCGTATCCAAGATGTACGTTCCTGTGGCCTCTGGACATCCTAGTATAGGGGCCGACGTCATGCCTCGTTTTAATTGTCGGAAAGCAGTTTCCTGTGCATCTCCCCATTCCCAAGGGGTATGTTTGCTGGTAATTTTGGTGAGGGGTTTGGCCAAGGTAGAGAATTCCGGAATTCCCATGAAGGCTTGCAATCCTTTCAACTCTTTTGGAGCTTGCCATTCCCTGATAGCAGCCACCTTTTCCAGATCGGTAGCAATTCCTTCAGCACTGACAATGTGTCCCAAGTATTTCACTTCTTTCTGGAGCAGCTCACATTTGCTTGGCTTGAGTTTGAGTCCGGCTTGTCTTAGGTGTTCCAACGCTTCCTTCAAGCACTGTATGTGATTGGGAAAATCCGGAGCAATGACAGTTATGTCATCCGAGTATAGAAGTAGTGTCTTCCAATGGAGACCCTGCAAGACCCGTTCTATTAGCCGTTGAAACGTAGCTGGTGCGGAGGTCAATCCAAAGGGTAACACCTTCCATTTCCATAAACCTGTCCTAGTAGAGAAAGCGGACTTCTCGCTTGCGTCAGTGTCCAAGGGCAACTGCCAATACCCACTGACCAAGTCTGGCGTGCTAAAATATTTACTACCGGCTAGCGCATCCAAGCTCTCATCTATTCTAGGGAGGGGGTAGGCATCCTGGTGGGTTACCGCATTTAATCTTCGGTAATCTAATCAGAAGCGCCATGATCCGTCCTTTTTTTTAACAAATACCACCGGGGAACTCCAGGCGCCTGTTCCAGGTTCTATCAATCCTTTTTCTAACAATTGGGCTACTTGTCTTTTGGCCTCTGCCTCTCTTTGGGGTCCAAGCCTGTAGGGGTGCTGCCAGATTGGCCGGGTCCCAGGCAGCAAAGTAATGCTGTGTTCCACCAATGTGGTCCTACTATGTCCTTTTCTCCCATACTGAACACTGTACTATACTCTCTTAACAAGCTTGCCAGTTGTCTCGCTTCACCATGGGTCTTACAATTCTGGCAGGCAGATTGGTAGAGCTCCTGGACTTGCATGGACACGTTTTGCCCTTGGGAGGCATTCCGTCTGTCTCTGGTCTGCTGCTCTGCTAGGTAGGGTGTAGTCTCACCAATATCTTGAAGTTCTACACCTTTGTAATTTCCTACTGTGCTTCCGGCCTTAAGTTCAAGGGGCTGGTTCGTAGGGTTAAGGCATCATATCAGGAGTCTTCCTTGGGGGTCCGGCTGGTTCAAACTAGCTGCCATGGGAGGCCCTGTTTCTTGCCCCTCCACCGATCCTATGGGGCAGAAGTTGTGAGTGTTGATGCGGGCCATGAACGTCATCTCGGTACAAGGGGGTATGAGGGTGTCCCTTATCACCTGTATATTGTTTATAAGTAACCGTACATGCTTATCAGTGCATTTGAGCTCCTGCCCGTCCAATAGGAGTACTGAACGGGGAAACGCCAGCGAACACTGATATGAGGCCAAGAATGGCATGCCCAGAATGGCATCTTCATGAATATCACTAATTACAAACGTAGCCTCCGTCTTGATATCACGAATCCGGAGGGGGAGTCTTATGGTTCCATAGAATGGAAGCTGTGTCCCATCTGCCATCAATCCATAGGACTTGCTTTCTTCTAATTGATTCCTGACTAGCCGGGGTAATTGGTTGTAGGCATGCTTCGACAGCAAGTTTGTGGTACAGCCGGTATCCAGCAAAAAATGCACGACTCTCTCTTCTAGTTTCCCAGGTACGAAGTAGCTGGCCTCGTAGGGTCTGTCAGAATACAGTCCAGCGGGCACAGTGGGCTTCAATTCCACAATAGGGGGGGGGGACTCTTCTTTGCCTGGGTCTGGAGGGACGTTCCGTAGGCATTAAGAAGGTGGTCTCAGCCAACTCTTGAGGTCTGGGCTGAGTCCTTACCCTTTTTCTATGAGGAGATTCCTTGAGTGGTCCTGTGGGCGACAGCCTGGGTAGATCCAGCAAGGATGGCATGGCAGGGGAGGGGTAAGGAAATGGGTCTGGATTGGCTTCTGAATCCGAATCATCCATTTCTGCCAGTGGTGCATACCTATTCCGGATTGGAAGTTCTCAAGAGTCGTGTCGGGGGGGGGGGGGGGGGGTCTCTCTGTAGTTCCTCTGTTGGGGCCTTTCTCCAGACGGGTTATAATTAGATACTGGGCCGTTTTGTTGTTTACTGCTACCGGCGTTGCTCGCTTCCCAACCTTCGGCGGTTGTCTCTACCTACTGATGGCCAAGGCTGGGACGGGCAGTCCTTTCGGAAGTGTCCCTTCCCTCCACAGCCCCAACAACTAGGTTGAACTTCCGTCCGGGTCTGTGAGACTTCGGGCATAGCCTGTGTCTCTTTACTCATTTGCTTTATTTTCTCAGCCAGTTGTTGGACGGTTTTTATGAGGATATTGAGAGGGTTTTTGGCTACAGGAGCCACCTTCTGTGGTTTCGGAGGCTCTTCCTCTTCCTGATCCTCAATAATCCGGATCTGTGCTTGCCTGTCTTCTCCTACAGTCCGAATCTGTAGAAATTCTCCTCCCGCCCTTACGGCATCTTCTAACGTAATGGGTTGTATGGCCAGGAGGTGCGGCTGTAAGTAAGCGTGACCCAGCGTAGCAGAGAAAGTATCTAAGGCCATCCTTTCTCTGTGTAGGAGAGGCAGGTCCTCATATGCAATGTTGACCAGTCTCTCCACCTCATTGGCATGATCCTGCAATGGAACTTCGAAGTCCTGTCTCAAACTTCCTAAACGCGCCTTAGCCTCACGGGCAGTGAGTCCAAAACGAGCGTGTAGGGCATTGAATACTCCTGCTACTGTGTTTGGCTTCCCACAGTCTTGAGCCTTTCCTCGCAGGGATTCTTTTAGATGAAGCAAGGCTGCTTCCTGATTCCAATCATTAGCCGCAGTTACTTCTAAGAAACGGTTTACAAAATACTCTACGTCCCCCTTGCCTTTGTAGCGGGGTGTTTTAAAAGGGGCATGTCTGGGAGGCTGCACTGCACCCCGAAGGTATTTGGTCAGTCTCTCCAGCACATCCATTCCTCCAAGTTGGGGTTGCCTTCCGGCACTTCTAGCTCGAGGCTGTTGCCTGTCTGTCATTCAGAAGGGGGGGGGGGGTCTTTTGAATCCTAGAGTGAGAGTCCTTCTCAGTTCCTCCGCAGCCCTTAGGTTTGACCTGATGAGATTCGTCCAATCCCACCACTGCCACCAATGTAGAGGATTTTGGTAGCGTGTGAATCAGTCCAGTCACAATCCTCCACCCTTTCGGTCAGACCGAATAACTACGAGGTGCCACTGGCAGTTGTGCTATCCTATAACCGCTTCAAGAGCTTCAATAAGCTAGCAGATCCAGTCTTAGAGAGGGGTAGGAGGGACGGTCCTCTCTATAGATAGAGAAAAACCTAAGGAATCCGGTGGGGAGTATCTCAATGGCAGAGATGGGCCAAGGAATCCAGACTATAACTGCCGGTCACGCTATCTTATAACAGCTTCAAGAGCTTCAATAAGCTAGCAGATCCGGTCTTAGAGGGGGAGGGGAGAGTCCTCTTTGTAGATATAGAAGGACCGAAGGGATCCGGTGGGGAGTATCTCAATGGCAGAGATGGGCCAAGGAATCCAGACTAACTTGTCAATAGAGAAAAGCCAAGTGCCATAAGAAGAGTTTCAGTGCAATACTCTTTTTATTTGACAGTATAGCTCCAACTACGCGGAGCTAAGTGGCCCAGTCTAACTTATGCATATAATAAGAAAACAGAAACTGGTGCGGCTCACCAGAAAAAGTTCTATGTTTGCCAACATAAAGCGATAACTGTAACACATAAACACACACGGATAACCATATTCACTACAATGCAACATGACGTTAGCTCAAGCTTTACATTCGTCTTTTCGTACAATTATACTTTTTGCTCAAAAACAAGGGGAGATAATCTCCAACAGTATTTACAATTACTTCACAATCCCTATACATCACACAATGCAATTCAATACAGTTATGTACAACGTTCACTCGATTACTACGAGTTTCTCTCATTTGCTACGAGTCTCTCTCTTCTCCTTTTCTGTGCCTTGGTCTCTACCTTTGGCTCCATCTTTGTCTTTTACTTGTCTTTTAGTTCACCAGCACACCATCCGGATGCTTCCAGTCCTTGTTCTTTAAGGGGAGTATCTTCTACTTCTTATGTCATCTTCTTTCGCCGACGGTTTTCGTTCGACCCTCAGGTTTTCTCTTCTTCGGTTTCTTCTCTTCTATCCTCTGTACGCTCCTACCTCTTCCGGTAGAATGGATCTTGAATGGAAGGGGCCAGGAATAACTGAGGGGTAGGGGAAAGGGGTAAGAAGTGGTAGGGCTGTCCTTGGGGGGGGGGGAGGGAGGGGAGGGGGAAGGGGCCAAGTGATCCGGATGCACCTTCTGAATACTTCCTGAGCCTTCCAGAGTGCATTCTTCTTGCCACTAATTCCATCCTGTTTCTACTACCTATATACAAGGGAGTTGGGGGTTTCTTCTGTTTACGACTAGCTCAAAAGGGGTGTCTATTTATGATGTGCGACAGTCAACCCAATCCAGATGTCTGAGTTCATGTTATCTGGTTGCTTAACCTTGCAAATCTATTACATAGTGCCAGGTAAATCACATGGAACCGTACTGCCTAGCACTGGCGCTCTTACCACAGTGCAGATAAAAGCCGGACAGTAATAGCCCTCCTTGAGTAGTGCCAGTAACGGTTTAATCCAGTGACGAAGAAAACCATTATAGTATTACACAGTATTGAGATGTGAGAGTTTGTCAAAGCTGCAAAGGACAGACAACGTAATAAAAGTAATCGCACAATAATTATATAAACACGGGCATACTTTATAGTGAGCAAAAAACAGTCCATTCTATATCTTTATTTCAAAGTATGATGTGCTGTCTAATATTGCGGTATTCACTAGTAATCTATTGCTGGCAGCACTACCTGTATGAACCCAAGTTGTTAGCCCTACCTACAGTTACTTACATAGGTCTCTCTTGCTGGCAGCACTACCTGTATGAACCCAAGTTGTTAGCCCTACCTACAGTTACTTACATAGGTCTCTCTTGCTGGCAGCACTACCTGTATGAATCCAAGTTGTTAGCCCTACTCACAGTTACGTATATAGATCTCTCTTGCTGGCAGCACTACCTGTATGAACCCAAGTTGTCAGCCCTACCTACAGTTACTTACATAGGTCTCTCTTGCTGGCAGCACTACCTGTATGAATCCAAGTTGATAGCCCTACCCACAGTTACTTATATAGATCTCTCTTGCTGGCAGCACTACCTGTATGAACCCAAGTTGTTAGCCCTACCTACAGTTACTTACATAGGTCTCTCTTGCTGGCAGCACTACCTGTATGAATCCAAGTTGATAGCCCTACCTACAGTTACTTATATAGATCTCTCTTGCTGGCAGCACTACCTGTATGAACCCAAGTTGTTAGCCCTACCTACAGTTACTTATATAGATCTCTCTTGCTGGCAGCACTACCTGTATAAACCCAAGTTGTTAGTCCTACCTACAGTTACTTATATAGATCTCTCTTGCTGGCAGCACTACCTGTATGAACCCAAGTGGTTAGTCCTACCTACAGTTACTTATATAGATCTCTCTTGCTTCCAGCACTACCTGTATGAACCCAACTTTTTATTGCAAATATTTTAGTTTATTCATTAGAAAAACTTCATTGAAGATTATGCTCATGAGTAGAGCATTAGTTTCATATTCATTTCGTGTTTTATTGAGCTTGCCAACATGATCTGATGAGGGTGTGCCCATGGTAAACTATTGTGGCTTGCTGCTTTTACAGTGACGATGTACTGTTAGGATTCATGTTGACAGCCTACCGTAATTATCATACACCCCGTCCCTATCGACTGCCGTAAATGGGGAAGATAATTGATCATCTTGATAAAATATGTTGACTTTCGCTTCAATAGTTTGGATCGTGGCAAATGGGCTTTTGGTATCTGGGTTGCTTTTTATTTGTTTCTTACAAGTTTTACATTTATTTATATAAATATTACATTGTACCAAGTTTTAATTACAATAATGCCCATACTACTAACTGTTTATTATATCTCAATATGACTAGTAGACAACTCCTACTTTGGTCAGCTGTATAACAACAACTTCTAAATTGTCTCTAAATGGGTGGAGTTTATGGCAGGTGAGAGGGGGAGGAGATAATATATAGCAGCTGTTACATAATATCACAACTTGTCTATTTCTTCTTTATCATTTTTTGTTGTGTGAGAGCAATGTTATTGTAACTGATAGCTATACCAGGGTGGTTGGTGTCTGCACCATATACAGCTTTCATCATCTTCATTGATTTGGTGTAATATTCCAGTGCTGATGAGTACTCACCACGGTTGTTATATACACTAGCAATGTTATAGTAAATGTCAGCTATATCAGGGTGGTTAGTGTCTGCACCATGTATAGCTTTCATCATCTCCATTGATTTATTGTAAGATTCCAATGCTGATGAGTACTCACCACGGTTGTAATATACACTAGCGATGTTATTGTAGCTGGTAGCTATAGCAGGGTGGTTAGTGTCTGCACCATATATGGCTTCCTTCATCTTTATCGATTCGATGTAATATTCCAGTGCTGTTGAGTACTCACCACGGTTGTAATATACAAGAGCAATGTTATTGTAACTCGTAGCTATAGCAGGGTGGTTGGTGTCTGCACCATATATAGCTTCCCTCATCTCCATTGATTTGATGTGATATTCCAGTGCTGATGAGTACTCACCACAGCTGTTATATACATTAGCAATGTTACTGTAGATGGTAGCTATATCAGGGTGGTTAGTGTCTGCACCATATATAGCTTCCTTCATCTCCATTGATTTGATGTAATATTCCAGTGCTGATGGGTACTCACTACGGTTGCTATATACACTAGCAATGTTATTGTAACTGGCAGCTATATCAGGGTGGTTGGTGCCTGCACCATATATAGCTTTCCTCATCTCCATTGATTTGATGTAATATTCCAGTGCTGATGGGTACTCACCACGGCTGTCGAAGACACTAGCAAGGTTATTGTAACTGGTAGCTATATCAGGGTGGTTAGTGTCTGCACCATATATAGCTTTCCACATCTCCATTGACTTGATGTAATATTCCAGTGCTGATAAGTACTCACCAAGGTTGTTACATACACTAGCAATGTTATTGTAAGTGTTAGCTATATCAGGGTGGTTAGTTTCTGCACCATATATAGCTTTCATCATCTCCATTGATTTGATGAGATATTCCAGTGCTGATGAGTACTCACCACGGCTGTCATATACAATAGCAATGTTATTGTAACTGGTAGCTATAGCAGGGTGGTTAGTGTCTGCACCATATATAGCTTTCATCATCTCCATTGATTTGATGTGATATTCCAGTGCTGATGAGTACTCACCACGGCTGTCGTATACACTAGCAATGTTGTTGTAGCTGGCAGCTATATCAGGGTGGTTGGTGTCTGCACCATATATAGCTTTCATCATCTCCATTGATTTGATGTGATATTCCAGTGCTGATGAGTACTCACCACGGCTGTTGTGTACACTAGCAATGTTATTGTAACTGGTAGCTATATCAGGGTGGTTAGTGTCTGCACCATATATAGCTTTCTTCATCTCCATTGATTTGATGAGATATTCCAGTGCTGATGAGTGCTCACCACGGTTATCATATACACTAGCAATGTTATTGTAACTGTTAGCTATATCAGGGTGGTTAGTGTCTGCACCATATATAGCTTTCTTCATCTCCATTGATTTGATGTGATATTCCAGTGCTGATGAGTACTCACCACGGCTGTCGTATACACTAGCAATGTTATTGTAACTGGTAGCTATATCAGGGTGGTTAGTGTCTGCACCATATATTGCTTTCTTCATCTCCATTGATTTGATGAGATATTCCTGTGCTGATGAGTGCTCACCACGGTTGTTGTATACACTAGCAATGTTATTGTAACTGTCAGCTATATCAGGGTGGTTAGTGTCTGCACCATATATAGCTTTCTTCATCTCCATTGATTTGATGTGATATTCCAGTGCTGATGAGTACTCACCACGGCTGTCGTATACACTAGCAATGTTATTGTAACTGGAAGCTATATCAGGGTGGTTAGTGTCTGCGCCATATATAGCTTCCTTCATCTCCATTGATGTGATGAAATATTCCAGTGCTGATGAGTACTCACCACGGCTGTTGTATACACTAGCAATGTTATTGTAACTGGTAGCTATATCAGGGTGGTTAGTGTCTGCACCATATATAGCCTTCTTCATCTCCATTGATTTGATGTGATATTCCAGTGCTGATGAGTACTCACCACGGCTGTCGTATACACTAGCAATGTTATTGTAACTGGTAGCTATATCAGGGTGGTTGGTGTCTGCACCATATATAGCTTCCTTCATCTCCATTGATGTGATGAAATATTCCAGTGCTGATGAGTGCTCACCACGGTTGTCATATACACTAGCAATGTTATTGTAACTGGTAGCTATATCAGGGTGGTTGGTGTCTGCACCATATATAGCTTTCCTCATCTCCAATGATTTGTTGTAAAGTCCCAAAGCAGAATTATACTGACCAAGTCCATTGCAGGCACAACCAATACTAACGTAATCGGTAGCTATGTCAGGATGTACCGTGTCACCAAACATGGCTATATCCATGTCTAGGGCCAGTTTGTGATATTTCTTAGCCTCCTCATATTCACCCAAATCATAATAGACACACCCAATGTCCCTGTAGGTTACTGAGATATCTTGGTGGTTTCTGTCTACTGCATACATGGAATGAGTTGAACTGTTCTTGAATGTCTGAGTGGATTGTTCTAGAAGCTTCTTTGCCTACAATAACAATTAAATGAGACAATTATGTACATACTTGTGTTATGTGCAGTCAATTGGATACAGTTTTAATCAAAATAAAATAACAAAGAATTGCGAAAGATAGGAAGCAACAATAGCCTCATTATCTGATAGACCACTGTATACACAGTCGCCTGAGTCTACTGGCTGTAAACTGCAGCCAATACTGAAACGCTGAACAAAACTTTGGCAACTACGGCCCAATAAAATTTTCAACTCTCTGGGTAGATAAAAGTGTATAAATAGAGGCAAAATCATGAACACTACCACTGCGTAAACAACCAATCAGCTCAGAGACTACAAACAAACAACTTTCACTCACTAAACAACAAGACCACCCAGATAACAGCCTGTTTAATAATTCAATCAGTATTTAAATTAAAAACAGTTGCTTAGTTACATCAAACGAAATAAAGGATAGTAGTAATATATGAGCAGATCTCCCTACCAAGTGTTTTTTTGTGGATTTGATCTTGGGGGTTATGCAGTGAGTTACGACGTTGGATGAATTCGCCGAGTTTATATTGTATTTCATTTGAGAGGCATTTGAGTGGCATTCGAGTGGCATTTAAGGGGTATTTGAGTTTTTGATTATTTTTTTACTTGATTTGAACTTATATGGCATATAGATTTCGAATGTATGGCACTCATATGACAACATTTTTGATGGAGTTGTAATTGCCACTGAATTGTTTTTGTATATGATATAACCATCTACAACGCTATAGTTATTGTTATAGTTTTATTATTACATAATAAGTATTACATTATTTTCTTACTGGAGAATGTAATAAAATACATATCATAATAAAGTGTAATAGGTTGAATATATAGTGTTAAAGTCTATAAAAACTTTTTAATTTGTAAAGTATTTGATGACTTTACAAGAAATATCATCACATTCAGGTTCAATGACGATGAGAAGATTTTCTTCAAGTTTAAGTTTACTATCTTCCAATATAGATAGAGAAAGTTTTGAAAAATCCTCCAAGTCATTATAAATAAAAACTCTATAAATCGATGGTGTTGAACTTGTAATTGCTGCTGAATTGTTTTCGCATATGATGTATCTATCACACACACAATCAGTAGTTGTTTCGATTTCTTCATAATTGTATATAGTAGAGTTTGTAGGGCTTGGGTGTTCCAAAATTAAATCGACTAAACCCAGAGCTTGTGGAAGAGATGGAATTGATGGAGATAAAGCTGGAACTAGTGACTCGTTTGTAATTTTGGTTGTCGTCGTCGTTGTCTGCGGAGTTGTGGTGATTGTTGAAGTTGTTCTTCGAATCGTAGGTAGTAATCCCTCATCGTATAAACGAATGTAATTTAAAGCTTCATCGGTTTTGCAAACAAAGTATTGTTGAGGCCACATATCATAAGTGTCACAGCTTCTATGTTGGTGAGAAGACTGTATGAAACATGTGAGTGTATGCATACGATATTTTAAGTTTTTTCCTAAAATATGAGTTACTGAATTAACCGCTTCCATATTAAGAACTCCAAAAAAACATCCAGACTCTCTATGAGATAAAGTGAATGGTTGAATCTCTGTTGCAAGACAATAACTGCTTAGGATTGGGAAAAATAGAAGATAGATTTGATATTTCATTTTTATGCAGAGAGAGACTTTTAATCTAGTTTATGCTTTCATCATCTAGAGTTAACTGTCTTGCATTTCGATGGACTTTGGTTAATATGCTCCAACTAAAGTTCTATATATATAACTTTGGGATCGCATTTGTCTTTGTTATCTCCTTGACATGTGATGCTGACGATAATCTTGTTTTGAATAGACTTCAAACTTTCAAAACTCGAAAATGACAAATTCACACCTTCAATACCATTGATGTCAGTGATGATAGTAGCTATTTTCGGCTTCTCGTTGGTCGAATGATTGCATTCCACACATGCAAAGTTGGTTGTCTCAAACTCTTCTGTTGGTGGACAAATCAAACGTGAGGTGTTGCATTCAAATACACATAATTCACCATTCCAAAATAGTTTTGTATTTTGAGTAAGACCTTCCGTATTATTTTTAACCCCTAGTGCACATTCCTCCTGATTCAGAGTGTATTTTGTTGGCGTATTGCAGGTCAGGGTATCTGTAGAAGTTTTGCTTTTGCAGATCCAAGAAGCGTTTTGAGCGATAATAAAACTGCAATGTAAATAGTTGGAAGGATGGAGTCTCACACAGTTTGTTCCATTTTCATCTTTATCTCGAATACTCTTTTCAAAAGGTGAAAAAAATAACATCATTTTTTTCCATAACTCCATCTATACATTCATCGATTTCGTCGGCATAAAATACTTTGCTGACATTGAAACTGTCGAAACTCGAAAATGTTGAAATCACACCTTTGATTTTATTGATGTTAGTGATGTTAGCTGGATTTGATTCCTCATTTACACCTTCGATATCATTGATGGTAGTGATGTTAGCTGGAATTTCGATATCATTGATGGTAGTGATGTTAGCTGGAATTTCGATATCATTGATGGTAGTGATGTTAGCTGGAATTGATTCCTCGATATCTGTAGAATCTTTACTCTTACAGATCCAAGAAGCGTTTTGAGGGATGAAAAAACCGCAATATATATAGTCAGAAGGGTAGAGTCTCACACAGTTTTCCCCATTTTCATCTTTATATCGTATAGTCCTTTCAAAAGGTGAAAAAACCAAGACATCGTTTTTTTCCATAACTCCAGCTAGACATTTATCAATTTTGTTGCTATAAAACACTCAACTAGTTTTGAAACTGTCAAAAAGTCGAAAGTGATGAATCTTTGATGTTAGTGATGTTAACTGGTTTTGGTTCCTTGTTGATCGAATGATCGGAATGAACGCATTGCACGCATGCAAATTTGAATGTCTCAAACTGTCTTCTTATTGGACAGATCACACGTCTGCGGTTGTATTGAAATGCACATAAATTCCCATTTCGATATACTTTTGTATTTTGAGTAAGTCCTTCCGTATTATTTGTAATACCCATTTCACATTCCTCTTGATTCAAAACATATTTTGTTGTAGTATTACAAGACACAGAATCTGTAGAAGTTGTATCCTTGCAGATCCAAGAAGCGCTTTGAGGGATGAAAAAACCACAATATAATAAGTCAGGAGGGTAGAGTCGTGCACAGTTTTTTCCATTTTCATCTTTATATCGTACAGTCCTTTCGAAAGGTGAAAAAACCAAGACATCATTTTTATCCATAGCTCAGGCCATACATTCATCAATTTCATTGGTATAGAATACTCCACTAACATTGGGAAATGTTAGTGCCAGTAGCAAGATAAATGCGCAGCTCATTTTTCAAAATGTTTTTGCTTTCAGTGTTGAAAGTTGAATACTTTTTTTCTTGATGTTCTTTCTATTTATACGTAAGTGACTAGTGGCTTGTTCAGCTCTCTCAGCTGATTTTGAAGATGTGAAACAATCTCATCAAAGTGGTTACCAAAATGTAAGTATGGTTCCAATCAAGATTGAGACAAAAGAACATGTGTTCCTGTCCAGCGAAATGAAGTCAAACCTCTTAAAATCGAAATATCTATCAAATCACCCAGTTCAGCATCTTTCAAACATTGTTTTATATCAATCAGTTCGATCGCTCTTTTGAGATCTTCAAAATCTATCAACTTGTCTTGCGGACAGCATACTTTTGGATCAAAGCTCCTAGAACAGTTTAAGCATTCGAGAGGATTTGCTCTTGAAATACAATTGCAGCTCAAAAGCATGCTTTGTATTGATTTACGAACTAGATTGAATCCTAACACAAAATAAAATATACTTCTTCGGTGATGAGTTGAACAAAAAGAGGATTCGAACGCTCTAAAGGAATGTGTTCAAAATGAGTCCTTATGAACTTAGGAACAAAATCAGCCAATGTAGCAATTGACTTGAATCCTTGAGTTTTTCCACTCATGTTTCTTCTGTAGTTTAGAGATAAATGAAGCAACATTTTTTGTAGCAGTTCTTTTATGAGTCCTCAGATATATTTGTCGAATCAATAGGTATTATCGGGTTGACTGAGTCTTCTTTTTCATCAGGAGTATAAGCATATGGATATCCTTCCGCTATCGCAAGTAATTTATCCTTTAGACGTTGATAAGCCAGTTTGCTCTGACTAGTTGGTAATAAATAGGGATTTAATCGTGCTCTCAAATTTGTTAACATAAAGGGAGACTTCAAATGATCAGAGAAAAGATCCAAAAAAGCATTAATCCATTCATCATGCACCAAAAAGCCCATTTTAGCGTTTTTCAAAACTTGTCTTCTATCAATCCAGTCGATAGCATCACTCAATTCTTTTTTGGTAGGTGTAGCACCTTCAACCATTTCAGCATATCTTTTACAAGTGATACATTTGTCATCAACGTGTGAACAGTAACAGTTTAGTAGTGATAGATTGGTTGCTTGCTTGTAAAAACTTCCTCCTAGTACACAGTATACACATTCTTCCGTAAAATAAATCCTCAACATTTCATCAGAAACCTCAGCCAAAAAAGTCTTACGTCCTAGAGCATCGGAAGCTTCTTGGTGAGCAAAGTCTTCAACACGTAACATATTTGTTGTTATTCCGTTAAATTACAAAACGTGAATGATCCGTTTTCAAATTGAAATACCTATTTAATCATTCATTACTTTTTCTTTTTTTTTGAGGCTAATTGTTATGCTAGCTCATGTAGATCCTCATAAATGCTTTAATTTCAACCTGACAACCATCGATTGGGTAAGGTTTTACTTCTGATGAGCATTCAGTAAATGCTTTTTCCTTACACTCACTACAGTAAATGAGATGACCGCATGGAAGAGAGATATGATTTGCAATTACTTTTTTTTCATGTGACTCAGACACACATTGAGCGAGTTTGCTTGGCTTAGTCTGATCTTTATCTTTTTTTAACGAATCAATTGATTTAGCATCATTTTTTAACAGTGTTGACGAATTCTCAACAGATGTAAAATCATTTTCAAAAGTATGTAAGGCTTCAATCATAAAACCTATTCGCTCAAAAGGTTTTCCATTTAACACTAAAACTTGTTCAATATCGTTTTGACTGTATCCTAGTTTTTTGCAGAAAAGTTTCATTTCTTCGGTGTCATTGTTGTGCGTTATTTGTTTTACTTTTTCTCGATATTTTTCAACCCGTCGCTTACACCTTTTGCCTTTTTCCGTTCGCATGTAAACATCCTCAACATACTCTTCACCTTTAATCCTGAGTAAAAAAGAACAGTCTGGGAACCATCGACAGTGTTCCTCCCACGGTAGATCACTCTCTTCCCATTCTTTTAGTTCACCTGAGCAAAAGAAGCATTTTACACTATCTCCGAACTTAGTATAGTAGAAACCTGCATTGGAAAGGAGTTTCATGGAAACTTTACCCTTCCATTGTTTGAAACTGTCTTCTCTAGATGTTTCAGTAGCAAAACGTGGTGTATCAGCACGATCAATTGATATACCTAGAGGTAATACTTCTGCAGTTAAATCTCCTCTTCTAGTTTTTTGTTGTTCCATCGTATAACTTTTGACAATTGAGATGTTTTTCATTTCATCTGCAAGTAGTTTCCTAGGTCTATACACACGATTGTGAGTGTTAAATCCTCTAACAAATCGACAAAACGGAAAACTTTTAGCATGTTCTTTCATCGATGTTCATCTTCATCCTTCCAGTTTAGTAATACTCCCCGGCAAAAGGCACATCGAACAGCGTTGTCTTTTTCAAGGTTATAGAAACCAGCTCCAGCCATGTTTGCACCACAATGTTTACCTACTCGTCTCCAATTTGTAAGAAATGATTTTCTTCGATAACTTTCATCAAGCATTAAAGTCTCTCTTTTATAAAAAGAAAGTTCATTGCAAATGAACTTGAAAAAGTCTGTTGGGGAAAATTGCGCAATAGTTTTTTGTAATTTTAATTACAAAAGACTACAGTGATTATCCGGATAAGTTGTGACGACATAAGTTATTGTAGTGGTATCAGGAAAAGTTTGTTGTAAAAACAACGACGAAGTAACAAGTAAACTATCATCTATCCATTCGGTGTAGTCTTTAGTATTTTCAAAGCAATTCCGAGTTTTTTGCATTTCTTTTTTTTCATTATAAATAGTGTTTGCTACATATCTGTTGTTTGTTACTCGACACATTATTTATATATAATATAAGTAGTAGCTTCAGTTATTACTCAAGTTGAAGTTTTGTTGGAAAGTTCTTTCCCTTTGATCTAGTTCGTTGTTAGTCTAAAAAAAAAATGATAATGCTTTATAGCAAAAATAAAAAAAGACTAAGGTTTCAATTTTTTTCAATATACTTGAATTGATTACTATTGTCATAGAATGTAAATACTTACATCAGAAATGAAGACTTGTCTTTCTTTGAATTAAAATGAATGATATTCCTAGTTGTTTGAACTTGAGCTGCTTTCTATAAAATTCGGATGAAGAAGGAGTACTTTTTTCATTTTGAAGTCCTGAAATAATAATAATAATAAAAGATAATTAAAACTTACATACAACATTTTTTGTTATCTTAAATAGTAAATAATCTTGTTTTTTTCAGAAAATGTCTTCATGTTCAAATTGATTACAATTAAAACAAAATATAAATACTTACATCACAAATGAAGACTTGTTTTCTTTGAATTAGATGAATTATACACATAGTTGTTTGAACTTCAGCTGTTTCCTATGTAATTCAAATGATGAAGGAGTGTTGTAGTAGATGATGATGTAGTAGATCTTGTTCCTTCAGTTACTAACGATGAAGTGAATGCTTTCTGTATGAAAACAGTGCTTCTTATATAGCTTAAGTTGTACTGCTATGAATCAGCATTATTTTCACACGAATGGAAACCGTTGCTTTCGTGGGAATAACAAAATTATTTTCACGCGAATACAAACCAATGCTTTCGCGGGAATAAATAATATATTTTCACGCAAATAAAAACCATTGCCTTCGCGGGAATAAATAATATTTTTTCACGCGAATGGAAACCGATGCTTTCGCGGGAATAAATAATATATTTTCCCGCGAATACAACCCAATGTTTTTGCGAGAATAAATAATATATTTTCACGCGAATAGAAACCATTGCTTTCGCGGGAATAAATATTTTATTTTCACGCGAATACAAACCAATGTTTTTGTGGGAATAAATATTTTGATTTCACGCAAATGGAAAACGTTGCTTTTGCGGGAATAACAATTTTATTTTCACGCGAATACAAACCGTTGCTTTTGCGGGAATAAATAATATATTTTTACGTGAATAGAAACCGTTGCTTTCGCGGGAATAAGTATTTTATTTATACACGAATACAAACCAATGTTTTCGCGGGGATAAATAATATATTTTCACGCGAATGGAAACCAATGCTTTCGCGGGAATAAATAATATATTTTCCCGCGAATACAACCCAATGTTTTTGCGAGAATAAATAATATATTTTCACGTGAATAGAAACCATTGCTTTTGCGGGAATAAATATTTTATTTTCACGCAAATACAAACCAATGTTTTCGCGGGAATAAATATTTTGATTTCACGCAAATGGAAACCGTTGCTTTCGCGGGAATAACAATTTTATTTTCACGCGAATACAAACCGTTGCTATTTTTACGTGAATAGAAACCGTTGCTTTCGCGGGAATAAATATTTTATTTATACACGAATACAAACCAATGTTTTCGTGGGGATAAATAATTTACTTTCACGCGAATGGAAACCGTTGCTTTTGCGGGAATAACAATTTTATTTTCACGCGAATACAAACCAATGCTTTCGCGGGAATAAATACTTTATTTTCACGCAAATGGAACTGTTGCTTTCGCGGGAATAAATATTTTATTTTCACGCGAATACAAACCAATGTTTTCGCGGGAATAAATAATTTATTTTCACGCGAATGGAAACCATTGCTTTCGCGGGAATAACAATTTTATTTTCGCGCGAATACAAACCAATGCTTTCTTGGGAATAAATACTTTATTTTCACGCGGATGGAAACCGTTGCTTTCGAGGGAATAAACTTTTAATTTTCACGCGGGTAGAAACCAATGCTTTTGCGGGAATAAAACAATTATTTCCATATGGAAAAAACTGTTGCTTTCGCGGGAGTAAAAAAAGAATTTTCACGCGAATAAAAACCAATGCTTTCGCGGGAATATCGCGTGAAAAACTGCTGAGTCATAGATATATTATAAGGAAGGTTTCACGAGATGGCTTTCATAGGGTTAATTAGCACAGCTTTAGCTATTTAAGAACCAGTGTTTTCACACAGAAAGCATCCAGTCCTACAATCGCTAGCGAAGAAGCAACATCTACACACCAACTACTACATTTACTTGAAACTATAGAAAGACTTTCAGTCAATAAGGTGAGAATCACTAAATACTTCTTTAACATATATTGATAGAAAACTTCAACTAGATTTGCTATCAAACTTCAGAAAGTTAATTTTATGTTTTAATATTTTGTTCTTATTAATAAAAGATCAAATAGTTTCACCATAATGCATCAGAAAAATTATTTTGGTTTTGATTGTGTGTTTATTTTATCAATATCTAGTCAGTTTATTCTTTTCAAATATTTTTCAAATTCCAACCATCTGCTACATATTTTTTACTATCTTTTCAGTTCCAACTTCTCACTGAACGCTCTGAATATGAATGAAGACCGTAATACCTCATTTCTCTCAACATTCGAACCATACTCTGATGATAAAGAAAATATCCCTCCTGATTCACATATAATAAAAAGGAGACTGAAAACAGGATTCGGATAGAAATAAAACGATTGACTATGCTTGGAATTTGAAAGCACCATCTCTTTCTCATCTTTCCTGCTTGTCAAAAAATGCTGCTAGTTTGCTCAATTCTTGTGATACCAATGACAGAGTAATGATTGGAAGGTTTCAACCACTTCACTTAAATCAAACGCCATCACTTCTCGAGATAATCTCCATCAAAAGACCTGCTGAGGATGTATATGAAAACTTATGTATTATCCGCTACAATGTCGAAACATTTGGCAACAGACGACAAGTGAGGTCCATGGTGAGAAATGAGGATTACAACAAATTAGCTCCAACACAACCAGATGTTCCAAAACTGGTGGTTTTTATGGGATTCGATTCAGACAAGCATCCAATCTTTCACCCTATCAACTTCTCATCCAATATTTCCCTTGAGGAAGCTAAACAGCTAAGTAGATTAATTAAAAAAAAACACCTAGTCAGTTGATCAGTATGGTTCGTATCGCAACACTCTCTCAATTTGCTGTTGGAAGTGTAATCAGTTTTGAATCTCCTCAAATATCAACTCAGTTAACATTACCTAATGGAGAAGTGGTGATGGTTGCGCTACTGGTAAACTACAGATGTTTGCAATACGATGGTTTGATGATGGGAGTTCTATATATACCTGAAAAACATGCTAGCGACATCAAACGAATTGGAACAGGAGTCATACTTGTAAGAAATCGTGAAGTTAGTAGATTTGGTTATCATCGACATGATATAATCACATTCACAGCATTACAAGCGATAGAAACGGCTCAAAACCTATCCAACAAACTTGATGATTCCAACCAAATGAAGTACTTTACTACAGATGAAGTTGTTGAGAACAACGTCTTAGTGCTTTCAATGGGAGTGGGAAACACATCTTCTACATCTTTGAGAGGATCAACACCCCCTGGTGAAAACTATATTCAAGAAGAGCAAGTCAGACAACACAACCCAGTGAGTGTTTTTTATTTAATGTAAACTAACTGATATAAGTAATACTTCCAATTAGATAAAATTTATTTATAAAGCAATTATTTTTTGTTTTGCTTTAGATAGAAGAGAGAGAATCAAAAACACTTGATGAAAATTATGCTCAAGAAAAAACAAACCGAACAATATAACTTGGTGAGTTACTTCCCTTTACTATATACTGTTAACTAACCAATGTAAAAAGAATTATAATTCAAATTCATGTAATTATTTTACATTTTTATTTAATCATCCTATACTAATACATAACTTTTTATTTTAGTTCATTATGGAATCAAAAGTACATAGAACAGAAGTCTTCCTTCCTAAGTTATAACATCAGTACAACAATGACGACATTGTAAAGAAAAATACTATCATACATTGATTGTCATTACAAGTTGTAGTGCTTTGTATTACTTAGTATTTACTAACTCTAGCTATATTATACAAGGATATTTTCCTACTTATTATGTAATAAATGTATATAATCATATATTGATTCAATGTAGTTATATCTCCTCGTTCTTCTCTCCTCTCTCTCAAAATATCATATGAGTTCGAGTTATGTAAAAAATTATCAAAACTTGAATGTCATGCATTCAAAATCTATATGCTATAAGTTCAAACTAAGTAAAAAAATAATCAAAACTCAAATGCCACTTAAATGCCACTCAAATGCCACTCAAATGCCCCTCAAATAAAATACAATATAAACTCGGCGAATCCATCCAACGCCGTATCCCATTGCCTCAACTCCAAGGTCAGATCCACAAAAAAACACTTGGTAGGGAGATCTGCTCATATATTACTACTAAGGCTCTTACAACAATATACAATTTTACTGTAGGATTGCCATTGATGAGTGACAGATTGCGTTAAATACCGAAAACGCTCCAGTAAAATAACCTTCGACAGAGTTAGCTCCTAATCACAGCTAACTGAACACCAATGACAGAAATGAACAACAAAAACTTCCACCAGTGAGTCTTTTGGTACACAAGTTATAGATTAGTGAACGCACAGATAAAATATAAAGTGAAAGTGATGGGAGTAATGCAGTAGTTATGTTTCCATAGCGACCATCACAGCGCATTCTTTCCTCCTAACCACACACTGTCTTTTATCAACCCTCGCAGTCACTGCTACTATTCTCCCACTCTCCTTTCTTCTCACTCTATCCATCTCACTCACAAGTTGGTGTTCCATATACATAGACATGCACATAGCCATCTACATCACTTATAAAACACACAAAACTCTTACCTCATTCAAAAGCTTTCTTGTAGTCTTGTAATCACCCATGTTATTTCTGCAGCAAGCGGAGAGAAGCTTCCAGAAGCCAACTTGACCATGTCCTCTGTCTATAAGCCAGCTGAAGTAGTCTGCTGCAGCTCTATAACACTTGGTATGGTACAGAATGTAACAGCACAACTCCATGTACTTTGTTACTTGATCGGAATCGTTGCTCGTTCCACGAACTTTCTTTAAAAATTCTGAAGGTTTTGCTGCTGCTATTGGAGTTTCAATAAATTCACTCAATTTCTCACAGGCCAGTTCGTACTGCCCAGCAAAGTGACAGATTTCTACTTTGAGCATGTGATCGGTTTTGTTAAAGTCGATGAGTTGCATCACAGGATGCATTGTATTGTACAGCGAGGAGTTGTCTGTACCTGATAATGCCCTTTCTACATAAGACTTCACTGAACGTTTGATAGGAACAAGTAGGCAGCCTAAGATCACAAACATAGAACTTGGTACTTGGTACATTTCCTTTATGGGTCTCTTCTGTTGTGGACTGAGTGAAACGTATTCCGTTTGAGATCTCTGGTGGAGGTAGGCTCTAGTTCTCATGTATATAGAAAGAGCCAGTACAATCCTTATATATGTGAATGTTTCTTCAGACATCTTCTTGCTCAAGAACATCTCAGAATATATCTGCCAAGGATAGCGCAGGTTCCAGCCCATAAACATCTTGATGTTGTTGGCTAACAAAGTAGGATATCTGAAGATGTCATCCTTGACTTTGATGTTCATGTTGTCAGCTGGTTGATATTTAACGAATGAAGGTGGAAATGTAAACTTGTTGACATCTGTGAGAAATGACTGCATCCTTTTCTCTTTGACAGCAGTGCTGACTTGGGCTTCATCTAGTTCATAGGACATCCTCCTCTCAATGAACTGTTTGTGCAGGAGGGACTCGTCTCCCTCGTTGGTGTAGATAACAACTGTAGAAGAAAGCATGTCTGATTTGTCTCCAGCCATTCCAGTAAACGGGGCATCTGCTTCATTCTTGTACAGCTTCATCAAGTTATCAACAGTAAATGTTAGTGATTGACCTTCTTCAAGGCCATTTCCAGTTGGAATGTTGCCAGCGCTTTTGCTGATGCCATCTATTCTGAAGCCGACAGTTTGAAGGTCAGCAATAACTGGTGCAGATCCTTTCTTCACTTTCAGTTCACTGATATTAAAGCATTTGAGAGGTGTCTCCCCCACATTGTCTATCCTGAAGTAGCTGTCCATGGCCAACATCTCAAAATAGTCCTTGTCATCCTGCTCTGTAATGATTGCGTACTCTACATCAGAATACGGAGTTGCTTCCCCCTTTGCAACAGACCCCAGACCAATTACTGCAAAGCCACACGGAGGTTCCCTTTTGATACGCTTGAGTAGGTCAACACTGGACTTGATGATGTCACTGGTGACACTCACAAAGTCATCGCTGCTTGTTCTGCTCAGTCCAAACAGTTTGATACAGAACTCCTGTGCCTTAGCAATGTTT
The DNA here is from genome assembly GCA_945261195.1 of Cryptosula pallasiana. NCBI lineage: Eukaryota > Metazoa > Bryozoa > Gymnolaemata > Cheilostomatida > Cryptosulidae > Cryptosula > Cryptosula pallasiana. The sequence continues at coordinate 27,713,683 of OX183140.1, read as the reverse complement.
TGATCGCTGTAAATGCTTTCCGCATCCAGTGACAAACCCAGCGTGTCCAGAGGTGTAAATCTAGACCGGATATCTTCCCTGTATTTTGTCAGCAGCTGCTTGTGCTCATCGGTTAGCTGTTGATGTTCTTCATAGCCAATGGGATGGTTACCTTTGTACCAGCTGACTTCTACATCATACACCAGTCTACACCTCTCTGGTGTAGAGTTGACAGCAATGCAATAGTTCGCTAGTCCGTGTGCCTGCAAAAATAATTATAAAAACCTAACTCACCACAGATTACAGGTAATTGGCATGTCTGTGAATGTTACAACACAGAGTTGGACAAAAATATTACTCAAGAAACATTTGGTGGAAGAAATTACTAACGCACAATAATAGCTGTACTCAATGATTAAAAAATGAACTTTTGAGTTGTTTTGGTATGATAAAAAACTTATATGGGTGGCCTCCTTGTCAATGAAGCAGTTTTTAGTGACAGAGACACAATTTCTTAGGAACACAACAAGTTATATAGAGCATGGCACTTGGGCCTCCCAGATATCAGCATTGTACAGTGACTATGGAAATGGCAAGACATAATGTAGTGCTTTTTGCTGCTACTTGGCCACAACTGCTAATCTCCTTGTCTATTTATTATTCTGCAACTCCCTATATAGAGCACCAACAAGACTAGTCTTGAAGTTTGAGCTTTATTGCAATAACAAAACTGAGCTCTCTGGCTCAGTCCCTCATATTTATAAAAAAGTATGGCATATACAATACAATACAGAACCAATCAGGTTACATGATAATAATGAAACAAATAGTAAATCACTTAAGCATAGCGCTTATTCACAGTCTCATTGGTCTTTAACAAGAATAGGGGCGGACTCCAGTCCGACCTTTGACCCTTTGATATCATTGTTTAAATTGTCTAGAGTTGTCTACTCTTGGTACTGTTTGGGGGAGACAACTGATAACCTTTGTATAATTCTTCACTAGCGATTATGGTCAGCTACAACTGTCTCGTTTATTGAGCTCGGCTCGCCAGCAAATTCTCCCACATAATCCGCCCCATTAGAGGCTGTGGGCTCTAATAACAATAATATAGCATTTGCTGGTGGTTCCCCCACCGAACTTTTCTATATTTTGAATAATATACAAATCAAGTATAAGAACAACAACCAGTGTTTGTTATACCGTACTTGTACTTAAAACAAGTTTCCACGTATAGCTGTGGCTTTCTCCTTATAAAAGGCTATTTCTATCTGGATTTTACCAGCTTCCGCTTTGGCAGCGGCTACTTCCTCCTCTGTTACATCTCGGTTCAGTACTTGACGTCTGAAGGCCGAGAGAGCTGTCTCCAGATGGTTCACCTCCCCGTCAATGTTGCTGGCCACTGCTTCTCGCCGCAGAAGGAACTCCCTGGAGGGTGGAGCTGGATGCGAGGGCACAATAGTGGTTGATTTTTCAAAGTCGTCCTCCTCCCCAAAATTGGGCGTACAGGGCGTTTTTCAGCCGACGGGCTCGTAACGCTTACGGGTAGAGTGGTCAGTTGTTCTCCTAGTCGTTCTTGAATTCTAGCCTTCTTGACAGGGTGGGGGTTAGTGCGGTTTGAGAGTATCTCAGTGTCACCGGCTTTCTCCCTCTTAACAGGTTTCTGAGGAGCCAGGGGGATTTCAGACCTCACCCCTACCTGGGTAGGGTAGCAAATTTGAAACTTGTCTAGGTTTCTCCATTCCGCAAACTTGCAGAAGCTATGGTAGCTTGTGCGATCCACAGAGAATACCACCCCGGTCCTCCGATGGTGGGCACTGTCAGCTGGCCGATCGAGTTTACTCTGATGGGAATATACAGAGTCGCGGGATTCACTCCCGTATCCACATTGGCAGTAGTGCCGAACATAGTGTTGGTTGATATGCAAGCGCAGCTGTCTAAATTTCTTTGCAGTGAACTGGCACCTCGGGCACGTAGTCCGGTCAGTATCGTCCAGTAGTTGGCTGATCTTATCTTCGGTCTCCCTACTGACCCATTTGAGGAGACCCCATTTCACTGGCTTACGTTTTCCTTCTGCGTCTATTATTACCAAGGGGGCATCCCGGATGGTCAATTGCTTCTTCGGTGGTTGATCTGGTGACTCTCCTCCTCTTGGTCGTTCCTTGCTGTCTTTCACTACTCCTACGGACAGTTTAGGTCGAGTAGTTACCCTTGATCGGCTCCGTCTTTCTTTTTCTAAAAACATACAACCATTGCTCAGTTGTTTGTCTGCAACAGTATAGCCTAAAGGCTGATACCTCTCATCCCAGCTTGGGGTGAGATCCGCATCATTCAGAGAGGTGGTGTTACAACATAGAGATTATACAGCCCTCACTGCCAGTGGTTCTATTGGTACACTGATGGTATGGTTTTTAAACCCTCTTGTAAGTCTTTGGGCAGGTATACACAAACTAGGTGTCTCTGTGGGGTGCCCCCGACCCGGGGCAGCCCCTGCCCGGCCCAGGGCAACTCCTGCCCGGCCCGGGGCAACTCCTGCCCGGCCCGGGGGGTTCTGGAACCTTAGATGGCATTGGCTATATAAGGTTCTACTTTCAATAGCGTTTTTGCTGTCATTTTTTACTGCAGCTCTCCCCGTAGGAAGCGGAGGAAATTCCTCAAAGAAGGTGGGTGAGGGCACCCTGCTCTTAAGAGCCAGTGGGTCGTTGCTACTCCTATTGGCTATCACCCAATTACTATAATAGTCACACTCACCACCATTAACCTTACTCTTTTCTCCTCTGATATCAGTGCGGTTTTCTGCAACATTAGATGGTCGTTCTTGTTCCACCACCTCCGCTTGTTTCCCTTTATTTGCACCTTTCACAGGTGTGGATAATAGCGCTTCTTCCTCTTCCGGTAGGATAGGGTTGAAACTGTCTAGGTTCTCCTGTAGGAGCGCCTCTTCATCTACTTCGGATGAATCCTTCTCAGAGTAGTTTGTAGCCATTTTGTTTGTAGTTAGAAGAGCAGTTGGATTAGGTGTGGTTACCTCAGGCTGTTGTGTACAAGTGAACTTGCTCACTACTGCACACCAGTCTGCAAACTGTTGACTCATCGTCTGTCTGGCATGACCTATTGGAAGCATTTTTGAATTCTGGAAAGTTTTGCCAGTTTTTCTTCTGGTCTCAGGTTGTATTTTGGGTGAATGAGTGGCTCTTTTGGGTTCATTTGACACCAAGAATGGCTGTGCTCCTCCCAGTGGTTCTCTAGCACGCATAAATTTTTTCTCTTGTGAGTTGTGTTTTCTCGCGGTCTGCCATTGTGACCTTGCATCATTGTCATGAAAGTGCCTCTCTACTTGATGGCAAACAGCCTGGCCATATCTTATGGGTAGTCCTGTATTTCTTTTGGGTAATTCCCTTTCTTCTTCACCTGCAACAGGGCAATGCCCTTGGACTGTCAGTGGTGTAGCCAGCAGGGGTGTAGCGCTTGCTGCACCGTTTTCACCTATAGCTGGTAGAATATCTGGTCCACTTTCATATAGTTTGCAGGGGAGGTTGGTGGTGACTTCCTCTCCCTGCAGGGAAGGATTGTCCACTATTGGTTCTGTTAGCTGGGGTGCCGGTGCCAATAATTCAGCAGGAGGGGTAGGCTCTGCTGGTTTAGCCGAACGGGCTTCTTTGGGGCGCCAGGCTACCGCTCCTCTCATGTTGGGACGCCTGTTGGGTTCTACGGCAGCAGGGGCCTGCCCTCTGGGATCCGGGCAGCTCTTGTATGGCTTCAAGCGTGATCCATTCTGTATTGATGACTGCCCATGGCGTGTGATCAAGTAGGTGTGGTTGGAGTATGCTTCTTCCACCGTAAATGGGCCCACAAACTTTGGCTGTAGCTTGGGATTTTCACCCTTGCGCCTCCTTCTGTTTTCGAGCCAGACTTGGTCTCCGACAGCAAAAAGGGTTGGCTCCTCCCCCTCTTCATTCCTGATTTGTCTCTGCGTCTCTCTTAACCTGTCATGTACTGACTCTAGATGCTCTTTCAAGTTCATTGGTGTACTGGCATATGGTCAGTAAGTGGTGGATGGTAATCAATTTGGTCTGGGAGTCTGAGTTCTCTTCCCAACATTAGGTAGTTGGGTGTTTCATCCATCACTGAATGGGGAGTAGCCCTGAATGCCCTCATGAATTTTGGTAGCACCAAGTCCCATTCTTCAGGCCTCCTTGTTAGTAACAGAGAAGGTAGTGAGTCACCAAGCACTCAATTATTTCTCTCGACCACTCCATTGGCTTGGGGGTGATAGGGTGTTGTTCGGGTCTTTTCAACATTCCACAGGGTGCACAGCTCTTTCATCAGACCTGACTCAAATTGTGCACCCTGGTCTGTGTGGATTTGTTCAGGGATGCCAAAGTAACAAAATATTCTCTCATCGAGAGCTGCGGCCACCGCTGGCGTAGTTGCATCAGGAATAGCTAGTGCATCCTGCCATCGGGTAAAATGGTCTGTGAGCACTAGTATCCACACATTTCCTCTGTCGGTTTCAGGCAGGGGCCCAACCAGATCGACAGCCAGCTTTTGCCAGGGGCGACCAGCATACATTCGCTGTCTGGCAAGGTTGGGCTTCGTGCCACCACTTTTTGCACGCTGGCAAACTTCACAGCTTGCAACCAACCGGCGCGCATCTGCATTCATTCCTGGCCAGTACCAGGTCAACTGTAGTCGTTTGGTGGTCTTTTTGATGCCTGCATGGGCTAGTGAGTGGGTCTGCCACATCACAGTTCCTCGAAGGCTGGGTGGGCAGATAGCACACCAACGGGCTCTATTGCCAACCACTATATGAACTCCCAGCACGCCATCAGCCCTTATGCGGAGTGATGGTTGACGTGCGCTCAACTGTCTGAGTTCCCGACAACCCAACTCCAGTTGCTCCTTAGTCAACAGGGTCCCACTCTCTATGGCTGCATAGATAACTGCTGTGGGATTGTTGCCCTCCTTTTGTGCTTTAGCCAGGTCTTTGTCAGTGGGTGCAGCATTGCTTCTACTCACAGCTGCGACCTGGGCTCCATCAGTGGTGGTGCTGGATAGGGGTGTTCCTGTCAACGGAAAGTACCCCTGCATCTTCAGCTACTTCTGCCTTGGTAGGTCTACCATCTCTATTTTGGATGTGGGTGCACTGTCGGCAATCAGTAGCACAACGCCTGCTGAGGCCGTCTGCGTTGCCGTGCTGCGACCCACTCCTGTGCTCCAGAGTGTAGGTGAACTCTGACAAGATCTCTAGCCAGCGAGCCACCTGGCTGGTTGGCTCCTTTTTTCGACACAGCCACAAGAGTGAGGCATGGTCAGTGCGCAGTCTGAATTGGTATGGGTATGGGTGGTAATGCTTAACAGCTTTAACAACAGCAAGCACTTCCTTCCTTGTGACGCAGTAATGGCGCTCGGCTGGACCCAATGTTTTGCTGTAGTACGAGATAACTTGCTCTCGTCCTCCTTGCTCTTGTGATAACACTGCTCCCAGGCCATCTTGACTTGCATCAGTGGCCAAGATGTAGGTTCCTTTGGCCTCTGGGTAGCCCAGAATGGGTGCTGTAAGCAGGCTATGTTTGAGTTGCTGGAACGCTCTCTGTTGGTCAGTGTCCCACTCCCAAGTGGCTTCCTTGCTGGTTAATCTGGTTAGTGGTCTGGTGACTGTAGCGAAGTCGGGAATAAACTGTCTATAATAGCCTACAGTTCCAAGGAATGCTTGAAGGCTTTTTAGGTCCTTCGGAGGTCTCCAGCCTTTAACTGCTTCCACTTTAGCTGGGTCGGTGGCTACCCCTTTCTCACTGACCACATGGCCTAGGTATTTGACTTGTGACTGTAACAGCTCACACTTCTCCGGCTTGAGTTTCAAGCCGGCATGTTGGAGTTGTTGTAGCACCTCTGCCGGTCTGTGTAGATGGGTCTGAAAGTCTGGAGCAATGACAATAATGTCATCCAGGTATAGGAGAAGCGTTTGCCAATGGAGTCCGTGCAGCACCTTTTCCATGAGACGTTGGAATGTGGCAGGAGCTGAGGTCAGCCCAAAAGGCAGCACCTTCCATCGCCACAGTCCGGTTCTGGTGGCAAAAGAGGACTTCTCTCTGGCGTCTTCGTCTAGCGGCACCTGCCAGTAGCCACTGACCAGGTCCAGTGTAGTAAAATATTTACTACCTGAGAGTGCGTCTAAACTCTCGTCGATCCGAGGCAGTGGGTATGCATCCACGTGGGTCACGGCATTCAGCTTTTTGTAATCAATACAGAATCGCCAGCTACCATCTTTTTTCTTCACCAGCACCACTGGAGAGCTTCAGGCCCCTGAGGCTGGTTCGACCAAACCTCTCTTCAATAATTGGGTCACCTGTGTTTCTGCCTCCTCTTCTTTTTGAAGACCCAGGCAATGTGGGGGTTGTCTTATGGGCTTAGTGCCGGGCAGTAAGGGGATGCTGTGAGCTACGAGGTTTGTGCGACCCATGTCTTGTTCTCCTTTGCTGAAAACTGTTTGATATTGTCCCAACAGCTGTGCTAGCTGTTGGGATTCTTCCTGATTCTTGCAGTTCGGCAATGCTGCGTCATAGAATTCTTGCAGGTGTTCTGGCACCGGGTGGGTAAGTACTGTCGTGCCACGTGAAGGTGCTCTCTCGGCTGGTGGATCTTTATCCATGCATTCATCTGGTGAGACAGCCAGGTACTTTCCCACCTTTTTTCCTGCCTTTAATTGTACAGGTTGGTCCGTGGGGTTCAGACATCGTACTAGAATTCTGCCCTGCTCATCTGGGTGGTTTAAGCTAGCTGCCAAAGGTGGTCCATCTGTCCGCCCCTCTATCAGCCCCAGTGGAGGGTGGTTTGAGTTGTTCAGCTTACACCACAGCATGGCTTCTGAGCATGGTGGGAGTTGGGCATCCCTGAGTACTAGCACTTGACTGACCATCATTCTGCCATGCTTATCAGTACATGCAAGTTCCTGCCCATCCAGAACAATTATGGCTTCATCGAATTTGAGCTGACACTGGTGTGACTGTAGGAAAAGCATCCCAACAATTGCATCTTCACTTATGTGGCTAACTACAAACGTAACTTCAGTCTTGAAATCTCTGAGCCTAAGAGGAAGCCGAATCGTGCCGTAAAAGGGGATGCGGGAGCCGTCGGCCATGAGTCCGTGCGTGTCACTCTCTTGCAAGGTTTGCCTAGTAGCAGATGAAAGTCGCCGAAAGGTGTGTTGAGACAACAAATTAGTAGTACAGCCTGTATCTACTAGGATAGAGATTGCTTTCCCTTCCAACTTACCCGGCAGAAAGTAGCTCGCCGTATAGGGGCGTTTGAGGGGTTCCTCCATTATATCGGCTGGTCATACTTTAGGAGTTGTTTGTTTGGAGCTTTGCTTGGGTTGGGTATGCAGTTCAGTTGAGGTAGCAGGCTTTGCCGACTGTATATGCTCGTGTGGTTGGTCACATAGCTCTGGGCTTGCCTCTAGTTCGTACATGCCTCTTGTAACGCTGCGAACCGGTTGGAAGTAGGTACTTCCCAGTGGGGTTGGGTGGCCACTGGTGTGGTCAGCGTTGTAGGTTGGCCATCTACAGGATTGTGTTGTTCCAAGCGCTGAATTGTCTTGTCATATCTCCGGGTTGCCCGTGGTTGGCTAGCAGTTGGAGTTACTGCACCGGGCCTTTTCCGCTTCCCGGCTGTATGTTGGCCTGCTTGGGCTTACCGCTCCATGGCTTGGAGGGGCAGCCACTGCGGTAGTGTCCTAGCAACTTGGTGGGACCAGCTCCTCCTTGTCTGTCTGGAGGGCAGGTGGGGTGTGCTTCTGTGTTTTGATCTCCTCCAACAATTCTTGTACAGTCTTCATTATCATCATCAACATGTTTTGTTCCGTACATTCTTTGACTTGAGCAACTGGGGGTGAGGTTGGTTGAGCGGTTTGTAGCTCACCCTCTTCTTCTTCCTCACCGTCCACCATACGAACCCTGTTGGGTCGCTCTTCTGGGAATGGCTTGATCTGTAAGTATTCACTGCCGCTTCTGACTGCATCCTCTATGGCTTGTGGTTGAACTGCGAGGAGGTGGCGTTGTAGGGCAGCATTTCCCAGAGTGCTAGAAAAAGTATCTAGCACCATCCTTTCCACCCGACGGGGTGGCAAATCATCGTATGCCACATTCACGAGGCGTTGCACCTCGTTGGCGTGTTCTTGTAATGTTGTTTTGTGTGACTGACGCATGCTGGGCAGCTTGGCTAGTGCTTCTCTGGCCATCAGGCCAAAACGGGCCCTAAGAGCAGTGAATATTCTCTGTACATTACTAGGTTTGCCACACTCCAGAGCGTCTCCTCTGAGAGCCTCTCTTAAATGCAGGAGTGTGGTGTTGCGTCCCCAGTCATTGGCGTCGGCAACTTCTGTGAAACGTGCAATAAAATATTCCACATCCCCTGACCCTTCAAACTTCGGTACTTTAAAGGCAGTCTGCGCAGCGCGGTGTTGAGTGGCGCCTTGCAGCGCTTGTGTCAACAGTTGAATCGGGTCAACAGCTGGTTGTGCTGCCAGTTGAATGGCAGGCTGTATGCCTGGTTGAGCAGCTTGCTGTGCCGGTTGAATGGCTTGCTGATTAGCTGGTTGAACAGCTTGCTGTATTGCAGGCTGTATGACTGGTTGAGCAGCTTGCTGTGCCGGTTGAATGGCTTGCTGATTAGCTGGTTGAACAGCTTGCTGTATTGCAGGCTGTATGCCTGGTTGAGCAGCTTGCAGTATTGCAGGCTGTATGCCTGGTTGAGCAGCTTGCTGTATTGCAGGCTGTATGCCTGGTTGAGCAGCTTGCTGTGCCGGTTGAATGGCTTGTTGTGCAGCTATCTGAGCAGCTGGCTCTACTGCTTGCTGTGTAGCTGCTTGAGCAACCGGCTGGGCTGCTTGCTGTGTAGCTGTCTGAGCAGCTGATTCTTCTGCTTGCTGTACAGCTGTCTGAGCAGCTGGCTGGGCAGCTGCATTTCTTGTTCTCCTGGTAGCCATGCTTCTCCGTAATGGTTAGCTTGGTAGCGTGGTTGTCTCTTTGAGCAGTTGCGACCTTGTGGGTATTGAATGCAAAATCCCACAATAACAAAAACTGAGCTCTCTGGCTCAGTCCCTCATATTTATACAAAAGTATGGTATATACAATACAATACAGAACCAATCAGGTTACATGATAATAATGAAACAAATAGTAAATCACTTAAGCATAGCGCTTATTCACAGTCTCATTGGTCTTTAACAAGAATAGGGGCGGACTCCAGTCCGACCTTTGACCCTTTGATATCATTGTTTAAATTGTCTAGAGTTGTCTACTCTTGGTACTGTTTGGGGGAGACAACTGATAACCTTTGTATAATTCTTCACTAGCGATTATGGTCAGCTACAACTGTCTCGTTTATTGAGCTCTGCTCGCCAGCAAATTCTCCCACAATAACAAATTTTCTACAGTTAGCTTTGAGTGAGTTTTTACATTTCAGGTAAGGTTGCCATTATACAGGGCTGGTAATTGTTGGTTGCTACGCTAGGGATTAAATGGCATTAGCTAATGTTATTACATAATAGACAAAACAACGATGTTGCTTGTTATAATTTTGTATCTATTTGGAACAAACAATGGTAATGCTAAAATCATATTAGGTGTATCGGCTGGCAGGATTGATTCATGCAATAAATTAAATAAACAATATTTCATGCAATTTATTTAGTGCAGGTGACTATATTTCAGGTAACTAAATACCAAATGTATCACAAAATACAATTATGTTGGTTTAAGAGGAACACTTGTTGGCCACGAACACCACAGAACCAAAAAATAAAATAAACACACAAACACGTGGGCGACAATTAGTTCAAAGCAGATTATTTTCTATTTTTTATGACTTTATAATGATGATAACTAATAATATAAGTTGTTTATTAATAATGATTATTATGATTATCTTGTAGAATAAATAAAAAGCCCAGCCATTTGTTAAAGCAATAAAGATAATTGTCACTGTTATCATCAATCAAAGAATGAATTGCTTCAAAATAAATGTCACCAACGGGATAAGTATAATGTTGTGTGTTATAACTACCTGCTACTCCCTGTAACACCGCATTATTAACAGCAATTATATATAATAGTTGCCATTGATGAAATGATCACAAGTAGTAATATATGAGCAGATCTCCCTACCAAGTGTTTTTTTGTGGATGAGTGCTAGAGGGTTATGCAATGGGTTACGACGTTGGATGGATTCGCCGAGTTGATATTGTATTTTACTTGAGGGGTATTTGAGTGGTATTTGAGTGGCATTTAAGTGGCATTTGAGTTTTGATTATTTTTGTTACTTAACTTGAACTTATATGACATATAGATTTTGAATGTATGGCATTTAAGTTTTGATAATTTCCTTACATAACTCAAACTCATATAGCATCTTGAGACAGAGGAGAGAGGAGATGTATCTACCTTGAATAAATACATTGATTAAAAGTGAATCAATGTATGATTATATACGTTTATTACATAATAAGTAGGGGCAAAATCTCCTCATATAATATAGCTAGATACATAATTCGAACTCATATATACATTGAATGTTATAAAATATATTGGATGATGAAGCTAAATATTCATCTATTTGTTATCGATATTTATAAGGAAGAGAAATGATTTTTTGTATTATATATATATATAGTTATAGTTATACAAGTCTATTATGAAGGTTTTTATTTAAGCCAAAGTAGGTTCGATAGATACTCCATCAGAACACACTCGTCTTTTAGCATAAAAATATGTGAGTCCTCGCTTTATTTGGCTGTATGTCAACATTTTTTGATCCTTTACTATAAATCCTCGATTTTTACCCATAAACGACTTTTTTGTGTTCAATACATTTAGATAACTGTCTTTGTTCAATTGATTAATTCGTTTGTTCAAACCTTTTGAGCTAAACTTGTTTCCTTTTTCTCCCCAGCAGTAATAGGATTTAGAGTTAAGTGCAACAATTCCATCTCCGGTAAATTCCTCTTTAAACAACCCAGGTGTTCTTTTTCCGTGTTTTAGTACTTTTTCACAACAGTCTTGCATGCACCATTCTAAACCCATTGTTTTGATTCTTAAAAACTCATCCCTATGTTTGTCACAGTATGGGCGTGGAAACCAATCACCATATTCATTGTAGAACTCTTTTTTCATACTTGGTTTTACCAGTGCTTCTAATGTTCAGCTCAACGCCATGTATGCGCTATCTGTATCCATTTCAACATATTGGAAATCACTTCTGTCAATATATCTATAAATAAAAAGATTGTTTCGATTTCAAATTATTTGGAAGTTTTTACTTAATTATACATAATAACTGTTGGGAATTAGGTTTTACTTACTTATCCATAAAGTCGTATTAAAACTGTAGCATCCTCAGTTTAGCATACTGTAGCACGGAAAAGCCCAAGTGTACTGGAACGTTCATAGTTAGCTGAAAATGATGGTGATACTGATTAGCAAAGTAAACTTGGAGAATATAAATTTTGAATTGCAAAATAATTGTTTTTAAAACTTACTAGTTGTTTACAGGTTACGATTTCATAAAAATCATCTGCTATCTCTTCCATGGAGATGAATTTGTTCCCTCTGATACGAAATGAAGCTTTTCTCGCACCTTCGATGAACTTGATGGTGGTGTGTTTTTCTTTATCAGTGATTGTTTTTCCATAAGCAGCATTTCCTGCCAACTTGCTAGTAGTAGCGAGTAATTCTTGATTAGGATCTACATCTCCCATTCGCCTAGCGTCTGAAACCGATGTTCCAAAAGCTTCAAAAGCTTTTCTAGGAATATATTCTATTAGCTGATAAACTTTGGTGACTTTCAATCCTTGTTTCAAGTACCATTTTAACAAAGGACTCATTAGCAATATCTTATCTCCGTACATACTTCCAACTAATGAGCGTTGAGGAGTCTTTAAAAACCCTTCGGCTTCAGCAAAGACTTTCATTTCTTCACTCAAGTGTTCTCTGGTTAACATCGTATTTTTAAAAATCGGGGGCATTTCGGAGAACTTTTCTTCCTCTTCCTCAGGAACTTTGATGTCACATTCAACAAATCCGAAGAATTCCTCTGATTGAACTCTCTCCAACACTTCTTCTTGATTTAGTTTTTTTTTCAAGTATTTTAGAGTAGAAAGAATTGTAAAACGTGTTGACAAATTTTTGTAAATTTGTATGAGTTTTTACACGTTTCATCCACTCACACTCCCAAATCGAGATTACAGTGTAACCTAGCGCTCGAAGATATTCTTCATTTTCCATCGTAGTTTTAAACAGATTTGCTTTTGATTTTCTTCCACTAGCTTGAAGCTCTTGTTCTTTAGCATTGTTATAAGAGCAGTTGTGTCCATGCCAAAAACACCCGTGGAATTGAAAGACATGACGATTTTCAACACAGAATCCATCAACTGGTAATCCTCGCTGTCCAAGAGCAACTTCTCCTCCATTGAGCTGATGCTTGATATTAATTTTTTTTGAAAACATTTGGAACTGTAACCAACTATGAGCTACCTTGCTAAATTTTACTGGATCAGCAACAAAAGAGTTTTCGATTTTTCTTCTTCGATGATAACCAGTAGGCATTGATTGCATCATACACCATAAGTAGAACGCATTTGCATCAACTCCATAGATTCTATCACAAACTTTTGCTTCTTTTCCCAGCCAATGTTCTCTAATTTTAGTTATACCTTTTTCGTGATATCTATGCATCACTAGACTTGGTCCACCAACTATGTTTTTCTTTATTAGAGGATAAAGTTCTGCATTGCTGTTGTCAATCAGACAAATTGGGAGAGTCTGTCGAAACGAGTTACCAAGTTCATGGAAATCCAAGTATGTAGAGAGGTCTGGAGGAGGTGGTTGAGGAGCTTTGTTGAACATCCATCGAATCGCTAATCCTGGTAAAGATATACCGTCTTTTAACATATCAATCCCATGCTCTCTGTAGATCGATCTTTGTCCTTCCAACGCTTGAACAAATGGTTTTACATCCAAGTTGTTGTACCATTTTATAAAATCCCTCATTGTCCTCATGTTGTTATCTTTCCATGCTTCTTGACAAATCATGTACTCTTCTTCACTGATGTTTTTTTGTTTTAAAGAACTGTAAAAAGCTTCTCTTGGAGGTAGATATTCTTGATTAAGTTGTTCCAAGTCTTTCATCCATTCATAAGGAAAAAATCCTTTTCCGGCTTCACATTTGTATGCTTTGAGATACATTTCATAGCTATATCCAGGAGCGATGAAGTTTGTACAATCTAAGAACAAAAAAGATCCTATTCCGATAACAGGCATCTTGTTTCCTTTTTTTATAACAAAATCAAAATCTTTGCCGGAGACATCTTTCAATTTTTGAAGCAGTTTTCCTTTCATCACATTGACATCATAAGTCTGTGAATTGAATCCTAGAATAGGTAGTTTTTTCATATAGCTATACAAATCATCCAGAACTTTTTCAGCTCCTGTTCTCCGTCTGAAACGATTTTGTTCATAATCAGTACGAAACTTTTCTTCAGCTTTTTCCAGTCGTTGTAATTCACCTTCTATCTGTTTTATGATTTGTGAAAATTGTTTTTCCAATCGGCTATATGATTCTTCACTAATATCTTCCAAGTATTCAATGAACTTTTCAACACATTCATCATCATCCCCGTTATTGACAATACAACGTGGGTTGTTGAAGCCTGGTACATTTGAACAAATCGAAATACTTAAAAGTTGATGCTCGTTAGTGTAAATGGTTATGTCTGTATCTCGATCTTTTTCGCAATTAGGTAACAAACACTCTATATCGAATGTTGCAAAAAACGGAAAGTATCTCAAGGAATCATCTGACCCGATATCTATCCCGAAATGAATCTTCAGTTTGTCGAATATTGTAGCAGTAGGTTTGTATTGCCCTGCAGAAAACTCCAGATTTGTTGCCTCTGAGATTGAACATCTGTGTCTTTTCAGATTCCCCAATCTGTCATAACAAGTAGAACACGTTGGACATCTGTAGGCTTTGACATATCCATCCAAGTTTGTAATAAGACTGAAGTGATCGATATAAAGATCCAAATATAGATTCTCATTATAACTGGAGTTTGAATTCCAAATAACTGTTGAAGTCGCATCATCATTTAAAGAAAACACTGTTATCTTCAGTTGAAATGCTTGCTCCAAAAGCAATAAATCACCTTCTGTTACTCCTTTTCCATCACACTTCTTAGCACTATCGCCATAGATGAAACTATGATATTGTTGTTGGTACTCCTTCACCTCCTTAATTATCGGATCTTTTGCAAATCCACCGTTTTTTTGTAGTTTTTTGTGTAAAGCTAGACATCTAAAAAAACAAAGATTGTCGGTAATTCGTATTCCTTTTGTGTTTTTTAACATGGTTCGTATGTGTCTGTTGTTAATGAGGTGAGAGGGTAAATGCTCTGGTGGTGATCCAACTTTTCCCATTCCAAGTAGTTTGTAGAAATAAAACGAAATGTTTGTGATTAACATCAATCTCCAAGTTGTATTTGGTCTCCGTCTCAAACTATTTGTACGATGATCATAACATCATAACATCAACAAAAAAGTCATCAAGATCTCCTTCAGTTTCAATCAGTTTAGCTTTTGGATATACAGTAGCATTGTTTGATGATGAGTGAAAGTATCGGATTTCACCATCATTTTTATTTTCTAGTATACAACCTACGCTACAGTTGACTTTTGCTCTTGAGCTCAATTGTCTCCAAACTTTTTTTAGCAATTCTAACACTCTTGAATCATGATAGTCATTTTGGTAGGTATCAGCTTGGTCTCTTGGAATCCCATCCCAAAGTCTTACATTTAAAAGTTCTATGACTTTTCCAGCTCTATGTTTCGTTTTCATAGCTCCCCAATATCTAGCTATCAAATCATCCCATTCTTCATCTTGAAAAGTTGGAGCTATGCTATCATCAACAATACCTAGGGTTGATAGTCGGGTAGGTCTTTCAAAATTTAAATCTTCCATTTCTTGTTCTTCTTGTTCTTCCTCTTGTGCTTCTTCTTCCTCTTCTTCTTCTTCTTCTTCTTCTTCTTCATTTTCTATCATTGGATCATTCTCATTTTCTTCAACTATCTCCTCCGCAACCGGTCCTATATCTTGAGCTATTATGTTAGTCTTTGATGATGAAGGTTCAGTACCAAACCCTGTTTGATTGATTGTTTCATCAGGTAAACGAAAACAAATGAGATTTTCTTCTAACCATTTCCAATTAGGAGAAATTTCAGAGGTATTTTCTTCTACATTCGCCTCCCGATAATTTAAACTTTGTCTACAATAGAAATGTTAACACATAATAGTTGTTCTATAAAACATTCACATACATTTTGTATGAAATGTAACACAAGAAAAAATGACTTAAACACTATTATCAATTAATTTTTAAAATGGGATTGGGAAAAAATGTCTCAAACATTAACATTATTATTAGTTAGGTTTTTAAAAACTTACTGTGTACTATGAGATGAATTCTCAACTCCCTCTTTTACATTCATTCTCTGATATTCTGAGTCCTGTCTACAATAAAGAGATAACGCAATTTTTTTGCTGATTCATGAGATAACTCTAAAAAACCAGCAAAAAGAATTATTCTACTAACATTATTAATTTATGATTTTAAAAACTTACTGCATATCAAAGACTATCGTACTCGTACTTTCAGTAGTTGCTGAAACTTGAGAAGTTGAAGGTGTGTCTTGAAAAGCATTTTCAAGTTCCATCTCCATTTTATTTTCATATTCAGCGTTACATTCGTCATTCATGTATTCATTATCAGCATTTGAAAAACTGATATCATTTTGATTTTTCATGAGCCATTCCCATTCCTTATGTATGTCTACATCAGCATCCTCCTCTTCTGTTTCCATAGTACTATAATAACAATAAAATCATTACTTTTAATAGAAGTAACAATAGCACATAAAAAGGTAAGTTAAATGTCTCAGCTAATAAATTTTACCTTGTGAATAAAACTCCTAGTAGTCAGTTGGTATATTATATAGTAGATGTCGAGTCTTCAGTTACTGTTGTTAGAACGAGTGATTTAAGTAAACAAAATAATTAAGTGAGATATTAAGTCAGATAATTAAGTCTTAAATTCAATGAAAAACTTTCAAATTCACTCAGAAAAACTTTTAATAGTTAGTGGATGTAGTAGTAGATGTTGCTCCTCCGATCGCTGTTGTAGAACTGGATGCTTTCTGTGTGAAAACAGTGGCTCTTAAATAGCTAAAGTTGCACTGATTGAACTCTATGAATACCAATCTTCTTTATAATATAACTATGAACCAGCAATTCTTCCACGCGAAAACCAATGCTTTCGCGGGAATAAGCAACTTATTTTCACGCGAATGGAAACCGTTGCTTTCGCGGGAATGAATATTTTATTTTCACGCGAATGGAAACAATTGCTTTCGCGGGAATATAAATTTTATTTTCACTTGAATACAAACCATTGCTTTCGCGAGAATAAATATTTTATTTTCACGCAAATGGAAACCGTTGCTTTCGCGGGAATAAATGTTTTATTTTCACGCGAATGGAAACCATTGTTTTCGCGGGAATAGAAATTTTATTTTCACGCGAATACAAATCGTTGTTTTCGCGGGAATAAATAATTTATTTTCACGCGAATGGAAACCGTTGCTTTTGCGGGAATGAATATTTTATTTTCACGCGAATGGAAACCATTGCTTTCGCGGGAATAGAACTTTTATTTTCACGCGAATGGAAACCGTTGCTTTCGTGGGAATAAATATTTTATTTTCACGCGAATTGAAATCGTTGCTTTCGCGGGAATGAATATTTTAGTTTCACGCGAATGGAAACCGTTGCTTTCGCGGGAATAAATAATTTATTTTTCACGCGAATGGAAACCATTGCTTTTGCGGGAATTCATGTTTGTATTCGTGTGAAAATAAAATTTGTATTCCCGCGAAAGCAACGGTTTCCATTCGCGTGAAAATAAATTATTTATTCCCGCGAAAGCAATGGTTTGTATTCAAGTGAAAATAAAATTTCTGTTCCCGCAAAAACAATGGATTCCATTCGCGTGAAAATAAAACATTCATTCCCGCGAAAGCAACTGTTTCCATTCATGTGAAAATAAAATATTTATTCCCGCGAAAGCAATGGTTTGTATTCAAGTGAAAATAAAATTTCTGTTCCCGCGAAAACAATGGTTTCCATTCGCGTGAAAATAAAATATTCATTCCCGCGAAAGCAACGGTTTCCATTCGCGTGAAAATAAATTATTTATTCCCGCGAAAGCAATGGTTTGTATTCAAGTGAAAATAAAATTTCTGTTCCCGCGAAAACAATGGTTTCCATTCGCGTGAAAATAAAACATTCATTCCCGCGAAAGCAACGGTTTCCATTCGCTTAAAAATAAAATATTTTTTCCCGCGAAAGCAATGGTTTGTATTCAAGTGAAAATAAAATTTATATTCCCGCGAAAGCAATGGTTTCCATTCGCGTGAAAATAAAATATTCATTCCCGCGAAAGCAACGGTTTCCATTCGCGTGAAAATAAGTTGTTTATTCCCGCGAAAGCATTGGTTTTCGCGTGGAAGAATTGCTGGTTCATAGTTATATTATAAAGAAGATTGGTATTCATAGAGTTCAATCAGTGCAACTTTAGCTATTTAAGAGCCACTGTTTTCACACAGAAAGCATCCAGTTCTACAACAGCGATTGGAGAAGCAACATCTACTACACCTTCCATTGCAACTACTAGGAGCTTTCTCTTTATAAAAGGTAAAATTTAAAAAAATTGTAATTCTCTATCTAGCAAAAATCAAGATTAGTTTAACTATAATGTAAAGTATGAAATAAATATTCTTTGTCCTACATGAAAAGCTTAATTATACATTATTTCTTTCTTTTTTAGAATACTATGGAGGACTTTTCTGCTTCTTACATGGATTTAAAACCAATCGAAAACAAACAAAAAACACCCAAAACATCCACCAAAAGAAAAAACTCTAACTCTGTTACAAAAGAAACAACAATAAAGAGACGAGCTCTTCCAAAACTGGTTTTACCCTCAACATCAAACACTATGGAACAAAAAGAATTGCTCACTGATGCTGAAAGGGCTCTCAAGATGGCCAAATCTCTCAAAAAATGGAAGGCATGTGATTTGAAAAAGATTGGAGGGTTTCTTACACTAGCATCACTCCCTGCTCCATCAGTTTTGCAAATAGTTTCTATTGAACAGAATACTGGCACATACGGAAATTACTACATTCTCACCTATCTTGATAATTCATCTGGAACGAATTTTCAGAAAGTCGTTTGCCCTAGTAGAGTAGTTGAAAGCTTCAATGTTGATAACTACCCATTACCTTTCAACATTTTGTACTTGGGTGAGATGGAAAACTCAAAAAAACCAGAGACCACTTACTACAATGTCAAACGTATCAGCACAAAACGCTTAACCACAATGGAAGCTACCGCTGAAGCTGAAAAACTGAGAAAAATGAGTGAAGAAGAACTCAAACTCGCTTACGACATTGAGTATCTCAGCAATTTCAAAGAATGTTCAATTTTTGCTTACATCGAAGTTGTAGAAAGATTCATTCCTTTCCGATTCAATGGAGAAGAATCCATTGTAAATTGCATTCGTTATGTCACTGAAAAAGATGGAAAAAGAGAGACGAGAACACTTTTACTACCAGTCAGATACAACGAGGAAGCTAAAAGATGTGCACCTGGTGTGATGATTTACAAAGGGAAAAAACAAAGTAAGAATGGAAATCCTATTCCATACCACAATGTTGTCTTCATTTCTTCAACCAACGCTAGTGATTGGGAGCAATATTGCACACAAACAAATTCCAATAAGGAGCTAACAACAACAAAGAATGAGGATGAAGTTCTTAAGGAATTCCTAGAAAATGAATTACAAGATTTTGATGAACAGCTTGGTGTTGATGGTATGTAAACTCAATATCGAATGCTGACAACATGTAGTCTCAAGCAGATAAAACGAACTACAGTGCTTTGTATTATGCAAAATTTACTGTAAAATTTTAATCATCTAAAGGGTTAATTTGATGATTTTCTCAAAATTTAAGAAAAAGCTTATGTATTGATTGTCATTACAAGTTGTAGTGTTTTGTATTATTTAATATTTACTGACTCTAGCTATATTGTATGAGATTTTCCCTACTTATTACACAATAAATGTATATATCCACATATTGTTTCATTTTTAATCACTGTATTTATTCAATGTAGATATATCTCCTCTCTCCTCTCTCCTCTTTTCATCTCTCCTCTCTCTCAACATACTCTCTCCTCTACCAAATACCCCTCTCTCCTCTCTTGCAGTTATTTCCCAAATACTGTAGATTTTAACCATCTAATGTAAATGTAAATATATCCATAAATATGTGCATAATTATCCATATATACATGAATGTATAGAAAAATTAATTGCTAGAAAACTAAAAGATCTCTCTCTCAAGATACCATATGTATGTATGTATGAATGCATTGATTGTCATTACAAGTTGTATTGCTTTGTATAACTTAGTATTTACTGACTCTAGCTATATTATATAGGAAGATTTTCCCTACTTATTATGTAATCAGGTATATAATCATATAATGTTTCATTTTTGATCAATATATTTATTTAATGTAGATATATCTCCTCTCTCTATGTAGATATAAATATACTAATAAATACGTACATAATTAACCATATATACATGAATGTATAGAAAACTAAAAAATCTCTCTCTCTCCTCTCTCTCCCTCTCTCCCTCTCTCAAAATATCATATGTGTTCGAGTTATGTAAAAAAATTATCAAAACTTAAATGCCATACATTCAAAATCTAGCTGCCATATGAGTTCAAGTTAAGTAGAAAATAATCAAAACTCAAATGCCACTTAAATGCCGCTCAAATGCCACTCAAATGCCCCTCAAGTAAAATACAATATAAACTCGGCGAATTCATCCAACGCCGTAACCCATTGCATTCACCCCAGATAATAACCCCACAAAAAACACTTGGTAGGGAGATCTGCTCATATATTACTACTCTCACAAATGGAAATAATTATACCCGCTATAATACTGTGGTGGGTTTTACTGGCTACATACAGTGACCACTACTGCGCAGAGGCCCCCCTGTTGGTGGTTACCACAGGCATGCCTCCCCTGATTATGACAGACGAAGGCCA
The DNA here is from genome assembly GCA_945261195.1 of Cryptosula pallasiana. NCBI lineage: Eukaryota > Metazoa > Bryozoa > Gymnolaemata > Cheilostomatida > Cryptosulidae > Cryptosula > Cryptosula pallasiana. The sequence goes on along the minus strand of OX183140.1, from coordinate 27,693,468 downwards.
GCATCTGTTATGGCAATTATATTGCTCTCATAAGTAATTATTATTACTTTGGCACTAAGTATTCACTATACCGACCCTGGGTTGCTATCCCGGGTCGGCAACAAGATGGCCGCCATGGCCAGGATGATGTAACCTAGCCTAAAAGTCTTCAGATGCCACCTCCCAAAGATAACTACCCTTGGATAAAGGAGACAGTGGACCCAAGGCTGTGTAACGCCCAGGAACAATACTAACCAATCACTGGCCAAGTTACTTGTGAACTCCGCCTCTTACTTATGGGCACCAGTGGTGTTTTAACTACCTAGCTTATCTTATTGGACAATGTCATTGCTATATATATTATATTGTGCCTTTGTATCATATAACTTCCTGCCATGCTTCCTGTGCATGGCAGTTATTTTCCACAACTCTGCCTATAAAAGGGAGAAGTTTTCTCATAATCATTGCACTTACTGATATGGCAAGAGTGTGTTCTCTTGCTTTGTATTGCCAGTCTTACATGTTATTCTGTAATGAATAAATGGTCTATACACACAAAACTATGCTGTGTATGTCTGAGCCGAGGGCTCCTTGCTACCGTTGTTAAAGTTAGCCACTCGCTTTGCAACACTGCGTTGTACCGATTCGGTACAGGGTCACCTCTGGGTTGAGGTCGATCACCACTTGTCAGGCCGGAAGAGGCTGACTGCCTTGTTGTGGCTGCACAGACGGCGCGTCTGCCAGCACAACCCCCTAGTGGAAGGTAGTGTACATAAAAATCCGCTACAATACGCACCGGAATTTTATGACTCCGCAAACTGATCTGGATTCAACCTCTTATTTTATCTAATAGAATGTAAAAACCAGAGTCGATGCGCTTGCCACCCATTGATGTGGACCCAAATATAAATAGGCAGCTGTTTGCCGATCCACCAGGCAAATACACCGAGCTGTGACAAATCATGATTTTTCCAATCAAATCATTAAAATTTGCCTTCAAATCAAACCAAATGTTTACAGGTGAATAACAAAAATCAAATCATATCAAGTCAAATCAAATCAAACGTTTGGAGTGTCATTTGCAACAAACTTTTTAAATCATCACTGAAACTGTTAGAATTGAAATAAAAAAAACCTTCAGCTTTTAATAGGCTGCCTGAACCAATTGACCCAAGTTTAGATCAAAATATGTGGTTAGCTGGCCTCTAGGAAACAATACTCCAACTTGATTACTTTCGCAAACTTGCATTTTCCTTTGTACACTTTCGAGTGGAACTTCTTTATCGGTGTGCCTATAATATTAGTAGTTAATCTTTAGGTACAAAATTTATTATAGAATATTATTAGTTATACGGTTATCGGAGCTCATGAGGGTCTCGCCAGAGGCGAAGAACTATCGTATGGAGCAAAAACTGCAAAAACTCTGTTGAACAAATTGTTGATAACTAGCTATCCTTAGGTGTCCACCCTGGGCGGCCAGTCCTAATAAACCTTATGCTAATTAACAGGTCATAACAGCTAACACCGATATATCGAAAGCTCAAAGTAGCTGAACATTGTTTTATTAGCAGTCTAACCATCGATATGAGTAATACTGCGGTAGATTTTGGTGAAAGTTCACAGTAACAGGTAGTTTACTCTTCACTCTTTGAGAATAATGCGCTAGACTTCTACCTACAGCTTTTGGTAGACTGCTAAATAAGTGGGAAGTTGTACTGTGCCGGTGGCATAGTATGCAGGGCTGGTATTGACCCGTGCAGGGCCGGCATTGACCTTTTACCGACCCGGAAGAGCTATACTGGGCCAGCACAAGATGGCAGCCATAGAGGAGAAACCTCAAACTTATCTAGGATCTTAGTCAAGGCCGAGAACCGGACTTACCCTTCCTCAGATAACCAGACAAGTGGACCATAAGCTAACTATAGCCTGGGCACCCTGTAAGAGGTATGATCGGACCTTAGAGACAGGACTCCGCTCTTTAGCCACTGGGCGCTCTTTACCTTCAAATACTTACCTTACCTGATTTGTTGACTATTTATAAATCTGTTTGCATTGGTTGATTACCTTCCTGTGCTATACTCCTATATATAATATGCTAATTACTTCCTGTCAGTTCACCTATAAAAGGGCTGAATTTACCTCTATTCATTGCATTCATTCTCATGTCTTGCCAATAACCCTAGTGGATTACCACCCCAGGACTTTGTCTTGTGAGAATAAAGCCAGTATTCAAACTTCACTCTGTGTTGTTTGTGTGAGCCATGGGCTCTAACTATACCGGATAATTCGGTTGCGCAGTTGCCACCGTGGAGCAGCACAGTGTCCCTTCTGGAGAAAGGTATAATACTTGAGCATAGTGGATGTCCGTGGAACCAGACCGGAATCCATTACATTGGTGGCAGCAGTGGGATAAAAGGGTACCCTTCTACGCTGTACACTTTCAAGCTACCATCTGGCACTGCAAATGCACTGCAGGCCAGCTACCATTGAAGAACATTGATCAACGGAGTGTAGATCCCCGGAGACTATTGAACCAGCATACTGCTGGATTTTGCTGCAGGCTTGTTGAGGCCTTCCGCACTGCCACAGCTATCCCGGGACAGTATAGCAAATTAAAGACTGTCTGTATCAACCGTTGAGTTTGCTCCGTTTACAGTAGTCCATTATAGGCGCTTACCGTATTACCTACAGGCTCGTTACACAAGTGATAAATGGGGCATCTGGCTCATTATATAATACAAACCAATAATGATGCAAAATTATTAGTTTGTATTGTAATATAATTATCCAGATAACACCATTTTTCACTTGTGTAACGATACAGCAGTAATCTGAGTACCGATGAAAAATTCTTTTGCATCATTATTAGTTGTATTTATGTAATGTTTCCAGAGTTTGTCTTAAATAGTTCTAGTTTTAAATGAATCTGTTAAATTAATTATGGATGTCTGCTCTCTTAACAGAAAAAAGTAAGCAGTACCAGCTGCACTTATGTTGGCTCGAAACCGAATACTTTGCGCTTTCCTAGGATCAATATCGAAAACTTTTTGTCTGCTGAGATCAAAACAATAATATCTATGAACGTTAAGCCAGTTGGAGTAGCTGAGTAAAGCGCCTGTATTGCGATCGTTTCCCTGCATATCCATGTAGAAATATTCTTTTGCTAATTGATTTGCTTTCCACAGTGTGAATGAATAATATTAATTAATTACTAATTTATTTTTTATAACAAGTTTAGAAAAACGTAGCTATATAACACTTAAAAACATCAGCTTGGAAGCATCATACATTGAATATAGCTACGTTCAACTACAGTCTAATGTTGATAAAGTCCTCAAGCCCTTGTATGGTGTTAGCATTAGTGCTAGTACTCGGTGATGGTGGTTTTAATGACATAATCTCATTGGAATTGGTCTCAAATTTAGACTTCAACATGTCACACTTCATTTTCTGCTTCCTGTATAAAAAACAATGTCAATTAGAATAACTTTTTTCTTTTGAATATTCTCTCATATTGCAGATTCCCTCAAGCATATGCTGTTGGCTTTAATTAACAGCTGTGAAATTTATGCATGTTTACCAACAAATTTATATGCAAAGCGGTAACATCTAAACAAAACAATAAACCACAAATTATAAACATAACACGCTTGTTACAAACTTGATACGAAAGAAGCAAAATTGTTTACCTTACAACTCTCTTCTGTTTGGAAAGTTTGAACTGGTGCAGTCAAATATTGCGTCTGAGGGTTATTAATTCTTTATTAACAGCACAGGTATTCAGTGCATCTGCTGGCTGGTTAATAAGCGACAAGTAGAAGCTTGCGCGGTCCTTTGTCAAGTCCTCAATCGTAGCGATTTCTCCAAGCGTTGGATCATCATTAATAGGAGAAGAGCTTCTTGTCAATAGGATCTTTATTTCTTATCGCCGTTTGATCATTACTTCTAGTTCTTGATAAAGTTGATTTTGCTTTCCAGCCATGTTTCTAAAATAAGCAAGACAATCTAAGTATCAAACCACTACTAACTTATTAATTAAATGTAAAACTCTGATTGTATTTTATTTATTGATCAGTTAAACATATTATATTGTTATTCGGAAAACATAACAAACAACATGTACACCTATTAATTGCGTATTTAGGCTGTGTTACTAGGAAACTGTGGTAGTACTAATAGTTAGTGGTGATTTAGACAGCAGTAGCTTCAATCAATGCACACCAGTCTGTATGATCTTGAAGTTGTTGACGTTATTACACAGTATATTGTTATGTCAGTGCATTTAATCACTAAACACACTAACAGCAATTAATAATAATAATTAATCATTCGTATAAATAATTGTAATATCAGAAGAATAATCCTAGAAGTAATAAATAAATAATAATAATAAATTACTACTACTACTACTACTAGTACTACTATACGGGATACTTAGTTAGTAGTATAATAATACATATACTACTACCATTGATTATTATAATTAATTAATTATTATAATAATAATAATGCTAATAATTAATAATAAGTATTAATGATCTTACTCCAGCTTGCAGGTTGCATTTTGAAGTTTATGAGTCAGTAGTTCTTTAGAACACTCCAACTTTACTATCTTGGTCTGTATCTTGTATTGTGTTGGTTTTAATTGAGCACTTTGCAGTCCGTTAAGAAAAGTATTGTAGTTTTGTTGAACGTTGTCGGTCATATGATGATGCAATACTAGCCTGAGCACGAGGCCGAACTGCGGAGCTACTACATTGCGCAGCGCAAAAGATGACACCACCAGTTTATTCTGGTGCTCACGCTAATTTAGTGCTTACTTGTAACACTAATGGAAAGAACCATAAATCTACGGAAAAAACTAATTGGTTGAAAGTCTGTTAGCCACGCACTGGTTGGCTGTGTTCTAAAGGATATGACGACATAAAAACGGTCAACACTTTTATTTTGGTCAACACTTTTATTGTAGTCAAAATTTTTTTTAGCGTCTACAAAACAAAACTTCGAATGAGTAAAGGGAGACAACTCGTAGAAGAGTGCATTCCAAAGACTTCACATCATCTTATCGTATGTTCTCCAATTCTATGATGTTCACTTGTGTCAAGGCCATTATTATTACAATAATAATAATTAATCATTCCAATAATAATAATAATAATTAATAATAATGACAGAAGTGCAATAATAGTAATCATATAATTAATACACTATACATGCTGGCTAATCATTACAACCTATACCACTGAAACAACTTAGATTACTCGTTTCAGGACAAGAAGTTACTGTAACTTTAGTTGACCAATTAATAAATAATAATAATAACATAATAAAGAAGTATATAAAAATAATTAATAATAATATTATTATTATTTATTTTATTAATTATTATTATTGAAATTATTATTATTATTTACTTCTTTTCCAATAATATGTTGGTTCAACATCTGGGTGGATGAAAGATCATGATGTTGATGATAATAATATTTAATTAACAAAGAAAGTAGTAATAATAGTAGTTTGTTGACAATTAATTTAATTAATAATTATAATAATTAAAATAATAATAAACAACACAAGTAAATCGTAATAATAATAATAATTAATTTATAAATTATAATAATTGGTATTTATTTAGTAATAAAAATAAGTAATAAATATATAATAATAATAATAATGTGTTATTTAATAATAATATAAGTGGTTAATGAGCCAGTCACTGACAGTGTTATGATGGTTAGTATGGTGTCGGTTTTTATTTTATGAGTATTATTGTCATCGTCGTGAACATTTTACTTACCACACCAATTATAATTTATTATTATTATTCTTTATGTTGTTATTTCCAACAATAAACTAACCACTAAGGTCGATTTCTTATAATCACTTAAATCATTGGAATGAACAATGCTTATTTTATCACCAATAACAATTGGAATTGGGTTTAATAATGTCATTAAAAGTTCAGTGTTATCTTCAAGTTTCGTAATTGCCCCAGATGCATGTAACACATCATTAATTCGAATACCAACAGTAAGTTCTTTTGTAATAGAGTGTCCAGAGGAACCGCTTGGTGTTGCATACAGCCCATACAATGAGGTCTTTACTATCTTACAATCGACCATGTTGAGGTAAAAGACATTGATTGGTCTCATATCTTGATTGCCCAAAGTAAACTTATTGTCATCATCGGCTGTAAACTCAACTGATATGTAAGATGGTTTATCTTTAATATCATCAATAGCTGTTTGTACATTCTCTAACTCAGTGTTGGTGGCATAATTCGGAAGCTCTACCTTTCTCACATACCCACTTAAATCAACTTTTACATTTGTATTTGGTACAAATATTTCAGTCATATATTAATAGCTAATATTTCCATATGCATAACTTTTGATTCCATCATTTAGCAAATATCTTTTATCATCATAGGCACTCAGACAAACCTTACTTTCCTCAACAGTATTAACATTGTGTGACTTTGATCTAATATTTACAATGCTCACCATATTCTTCTTCATTGTTTTCAAAACCTTTTTGTAGTCATTAAAATTAATATCTTTGGTTACCACAGACTTTTTAACACCTTTACACTTTTTGGTCTCATTAGCATCCTCATAAACCATAGCATACATTTTAGATCTCAGTCCACAAAATTTTATTATTTGTTTATTAGGTGATTCGTCTTTAAATTTTCCGATTACCTTTTTATTAGATCCATCAAAGATGTCTCTTCTGCTAAATTCACTAAGGTCAAAATAATTCTTATTCCGCTTGTAATATTCATATAAATCTCCCGTCTCAAGTTCATAGCAAAGACTATCGGTATCCGTCATTAATAATTTAGACTGCCCTGAAGGAAAGTCCTTTTTAATAACGTTGTAATGAAAGTCATACATCAAGTATTTACTAAGATCTAAAATACTAAATCCACAATAAATAGGTTTTTCCATTTTAATTGTTGTAACACCTAATTCTACTCCAACATAATTCTCTCTATAAATTTCCATACGTTTGAAGTTAGGTTTGTTTACTAATTTATTTCTACGGATTTCTTCTGTTGTAAGTTCTACTTTGGTTCTCTTCCTTAAATTTTCCATGGTCTTTCCAAACACAGAATTGTTCATCAATTTATAGAAGTCCTTCTCAAAAGCATTTTGAGCTTTCTTTCTCTTCTCAGTGTTGAATGAAATATATTTGGCCAACCATTTACTCTCATTAAACTGGATAACTCTATGGATTCTAGTCAACTTTAATCCTAAAGACAGATAAAGTTCTAAGTTTTTATAATGCAGAATATACTTCTTTTTATCATACAAATTGGGAATTAATTTTTCAGTGAACGACTTGTTGTTAAATTGTAAGTTATAATCACTCAACATTGACTTGTCTACTTTGACACGTTCAGGTGCCAAGGGATAATCATTGTGCAGTTGGTGCAAATCTTTTGGATATTCTAAATTCACTTCCAATGCAAAACCAATACCATCAGTGTCCTTGCACTTATAATACTCGTCTTCACTTGACCACTTAAATCCATCTATTGGTAGATTCTGGGACATGGACCAGCCATATAAATTATTAGCATCCAGATAACTTATGTACGTCGAAGGTTTTGTATTGTTGTAATTACTAAGATATTTATTATTAGCTTTTGCATATCTATGTGTTATAGTCGAAATACCACCTCTGATTCCTTTCTCAAAGAATAGAAACATATCAGGATCTGATATTAAGTCTAACTTAACTCCAGTCATTCTTAACATCGCATCCCAACTCAGACCCGGTGAAGTATAATAATGCAAACAGTCTAGTTCGTAGTTCTCAAGACATACAGCTCTAAACTTTTCAAACACACAAGTCAACAATAATACATCAGTTTTTAAATATAGATCATGATAGTCACCTAAATGTTTACATTCGTATTTTACAAATACCATTTGAGCATGCTCATATTCTTCGTCGGTTATATTTGAATCAGTCAATTTACTGTAAAACTTTTCTTGTTTGGGTAAACGAGTTTTAGTGAATTTATCGAACGAGTTCATATACTCATAAGGATAGATTCCCTTTTTAGTAAGTAGTGAAATATCATTGTCAAATTCATCATTAATGTAACTGAAGTCATCAGGCTCTAAATTAGCGGTTAATTTAGCCAGACTCGAAGCCATAAATGCAAAGCTGTCAATAAATCTCAGTTTATTCCTGGTAAACAATGAGAAACTTATAAATCGTTCCATATTATTGGGAATAACAGAGATATCCATTCTATCTCTTGGGTTAATCTCAAATCTATGCAATTCTTTTATAATAAAATGGCTGTCATATCCCTTTAGGTTGTGAAACACAACAGGAATAAAAAGTTTATTGTTGTTTATGTTATTGTAGTCTAGGTTGCATCTGGAATGGGCAGCACCCCTGTATTTACCTGTAAAGTGACAATGATCTTTAACTGCCTGCCCTTTGGTCAATTTCTTCTCACAAATATGGCATATTTTAGCCTGTTTAAAGTTATCTAATTCATTACCAGACAATTTCATTGGAACATTAGTTGTTTTTAATATCTCTATTATCGTACTTCTCTCTTTGATCATTGCTTGCAAAAATTTATAAGCAGCATCTTCTCCTCGATAGACAACTGTCTGCTTAGTTCGCCTTGGATCATCTTTGCATACAACTTTATATGCAAATCCACAGCATTCATGTTCATGTAAGACACCATCAGAGTTCTTTAATATTGACTCAAAATCACAATAAATAACAAAGGGAACAGGAAGTTTATGTCTATGGTTTTTAAATTCTAATTTGCTACCACTTTCAGGATAACTGATCTTTTGTACTTCGCCACAATTGTTATTATGTTCAAGTAGTAATCTTTCACTGCTGTATGCATGCAAGCAATACATACAAAAGTGTTTCTTGCATGCATTTTTATTATAATCAGACATTAATCTACTGAAGTGTTTTATTAGTACATAATGTTGGTTGGCTGCATTTGAGATTAGTAGCAAATTGACCAGTTTATTTTCCTTGCTTTTTGTGATTCTTAGTGGATAAACTTTGTTGTTATCATCTAATGCGAATACATTAATGGATACAGGGTTTTGTCTCTCAAATCTGTCTATATCTCTAACTTTTACAGGATATTCAATATTTTGCATATTATAAACACCTTCATGCTTTTTGTATGTAGTTAATCGGTGGACGTTTTTAGCAGCGGGATATAATCCGGCAATAACACTCCATAGGAAGCATTTGTTATCATCATTTTGAATGTTAATACATGCCTTTTTATTTTTGATCCTATCCGGAAGTTCAATAAATGAACTCCCGGCTAATGGTTGATAGTTATGTATCTCTACCTGAACAGATTTTATTGCTAAGTACACAACATTTGAAGAATTCTCACTACCATCTATTCTACTAATGCTGGTTAATCTCTCAAATAAAGAATCAATATCATAATCTGATGAAGACACAACCGTTTGCTTGGTGGATGACCATGTTGTTCTTACATCATGATATACCTTATAAAAAATCTCTTTTCGCATTCTTAACTTTATATTTTTAAAGTACTGAAATGATTCACAAATGATCCTATCAACATCGTCTTTAGCTGCATCTTCAGTCAATGGATACTTACCAATATTTCTTATGCTTTTTGCCTTATCAGATTTAACATCAAGTGTTACTATAATATCCTTTCCATTGAATGCTTGCTTAGTATGAGCATTATTTAGATGTTTACCTATTTTATTGGTAAATGTACCTCGATTTATGTTTTCTACTTTTTGCTGCCTAGTTAAAAGATCAACCATTTGTGTTTTATCAGTGTATATTAATGGATTAGAATTTGCTTCTTCATTTCGAACATTTTCTGGTAATTTATTAAATCTTTCGCGCAATTTAGTCATATCCAACTTCATCAATAATTCTGGAACACTACTCATATATCACTATGATATGTTATTTCTTTAAGTTATTTTACTCACGCACAATCGACAGCTCTTCTTTATAAAATGACCCAATAATATCCTCATTTTGCAAATCTTTTAGCTTATATGTTGTTGGATAAGTATCTAAAATTTTATCAATTACAAAGACTTCAGATGTAAAATTTGCCAAATATCCTCTTCTAAATTTTCCTTTGTGCTTTGAGATTCTCACTCTATCACCGACTTCAAAAGCAGGTGTATCAGTTTGTTCTCTTACGTCATCATATAGATTGTCACCAACTTTAATAGCATTCTTTAGTTTGCTTGCTTCGGTTGGAGTCATTTTGATTGATGAGTGGTAAGAGTTATTATAATTAGTTACAAACTTTTCTAGCACATGAACCCATCGCTTCGTGTTATTTGCTGAAAAGTACATGTACAGTTTGTCCTTGAGAGTTTTATTAAATCGCTCCACTGTTTGAGCTTTGGTTAAGTTATAGGTCTCAAACCAGCGAATACCTTGTGAATTAAACAACTGTTGTGTCTTTTTAGAAATAAACTCACTTCCTTGATCTGACTGTATGAGCAGTGGCTTTCGGCCTTGATTAAGTATATCCTTAAATGCCTCCGTTACTGCCTGGGCTGTTTTATTCTTTAGAGGTCTAGCAATTGTATATTTGCTAAAAATGTCTATGCAAGTTAAAATGTATTTAAACCCATTATTTACTTTAGCAAATGGAATCATTTCCACTAAATCAACCTGCCATTGGTGATTCACACCTCTACTCATTACTCTGCGAGTGTGATGCTTCAGATTGATTTTTTTATGCTTTTGATATTTTTCTTGAGTTTCTAACCATCTTTTAATATCAATGTAGGGTAAACTTGTCTTTCTAACTAGGTCTGAGATTGAAGAATAACCCGTTGAAGGATTGTAATATGTCTCTTTCAATTTGTTTGCGTTAGTTCTACTTAATCCCAACCCTTGTTGAACTTTTTTCTCAAAGAATTTGTATGTTAGGGCGGCGAGCGCTCGTTGATAACCGCCATAACTGTTATTGTTCGCAATTCTTTTACTTTGTTTTATTAATTCTAAGTCAGACTCTCTCCTATCTGTAGCATTGTCAAATTTTGAATATGCATTATCATGAAAGAATGCTGCTAAATCTAAATCATTCTTTGCTATATAATTTTTATTACCAGTCTTTATATATTGGTCAATTCTGTCTTTGTGATTAGTCCCAGGTCCCAATGAACTATATTTACCTACATTAGGGTCCCATCCATGTAATTCAAATGGTAAGTTATTTACAAGAGTGTCAATAACACTTTTTTGGTTTGTCATATAAAAAAGTTAAATAAAATTGAAATTGTTTTGTCAACGTAATTAAAATAATATGTTTCCTATTAGAGGAATATCACCAAGGATTGCTACTTTCCCTTTTTTAGGGAATAATAATTTTCCTAAAAGACCTTCACCTTCTTTCTTACTTATGAATTGGCTTTTTTTCGTATTGCATTTGTAGCAATCGCCAGTTTTCCTATATTTGTTGTTTTTTGTTGGAACCACCCGTTCATTTATGGTCTGAGTTTTTGTTTTGCATTTTACACAGTACATCATATATTATATACTAAGAAAAGTTTTCATTCAGAAGATAATCTGAATTAGAAAAGTCAGATAATACATGATAAAAAGTCCTATCTCCTTTCATCAATTCATCAGCGACATATATACAGAAGACTCCACATAATTTAGAGTCAAGATGTTGTATTCTATATGTATTATAAATGCCTTGTTTGCTGGAGTCATGCATTAACTTTTCTATTTCCTTCAGTGGAGGAACTCCAAAAGAATCAAAATATATAATATCTTTTTCATTGCAATTAAAAAGCAAAACCCAGTGATACCCTTTCCCATATTGATTATCAGTATTTATTATATAAAACTTATTCTCTAACTTAACTAAGTTGTCTCGAGCAAAAACACCACCGAAGTATTTATTGTTCTTGTAATAATTTATAATATCTATATTGCTCAGTGGTGTTTTGCCTACTAGTTTAAATAGTTTGACATTCCGTTTCCTGCTCTATTCATTCCTTCACCTCCTAGGAGAGAACTAAGGAGAGGTCCAGCAAGTGATGCTAATAGGGTGCCAATAAATCCCCCATCTTGAATGTTTATTTTATCTAGAATGGCTTCACTTAATCCTTTAGGAACGACATTTTCATCTTCCAATTTCTTCACTGTAGCAACTATTGTCTTAATGGTGCTCGGAGTTAGTCGGAGAGTTCCACCTTCTTGCCCGGCTCTGTTTATACCATCTCCTTTTTTCTTTTGTACTGCTCGATTAGCCAGACCTGAAATTGCTCCAGTTGCTCCAGCCAGTCCAATAGGTGCTACTACATTTTTGAGAAAGGGTAGTACTTTCGGCACCAATTTTATAATGGAATCAAATAACCCACTACCTTGATGTTGAGATGCCAATTGGGTCTTTGATAGTTTAATTCTTATATTCTTCTTATTTTTTAGGGCCTTGTCTAAGCTTTTTGATTGCCTATTGGTGAGATTGATAGGATGCCCTGTATGATTCTGTTCTGGCTTAATAGTAATAACGGCTTCTTTGCCATTAAGAATTGCATTTCCTAGCTTTTTAATCTGATAATCAGTTAGCTCCAGTTTTCTGGGAAAATATGATGTCATATATTATCATTATATATAATATTTCTTTCTATATTTCTTTTCACATCTTGGTAAAGGTATCACACCTAAGTCATTGACAAACAGCTCCATTTGATTAATTTCACTAAGTAGGTCATTTTTATTGTATTTTGTACCTCTTATATAGAATCTTAATTTAATTAGCATTTCATTATACATGTTAAAGATTAATAGTGATCGTTCTATTTTTTGATCTATTTTTAAACCCTTTTGCACACCTATTGACACAATAGAAGCAACACTTAATACACTAACTAATGGCATGACCATAATTGCTGTAACTATTGCAGCTGAAGTAATTACGGATATAAAAATATTTGTAGTAATATTTACAGCATTGAAAATCTTAAAATTTTTTTTATAAATATAAGCACGTCGGTGACATGTTAAATATAAGTTTTTAAGAAATTCATATTTTTCATCATTTACAAAGATGGTATTAAAGTCAATGACCTTAGATTCGTCAAGAGTTTTCTTTGCACCCATATATTATATTATATATTTTTATAAAATGTTCGACTTCTATGATCTTGTGAAAAATACAAACCATTATATTAACAATAAAAATTCCTTAATAAAACACCCTGCTAGAATTTTAATAGTAGGCGCTAGTGGAACTGGGAAAACAAACTGTTTGATGAACATCATTAATCACATGAATGTCTTTGAGAGATTCTATATTTTTGCCAGAATGAAGGGTAATGATGCACTTTATGATGATTATTTAATTCCTTATTTGCAATCAAAAGAAAAGAAGCATAAAACAACTTTGTTAGTAGCATATAGTAACAGCCTCGATGATTCGCCACCAGTTACTGATATTGATGATAGTCGACAGAATTTGATTGTCTTTGATGATATGATCAATCAAGATGAGAAGGATCAGAAGAAAATAGCTAACTATTTTTGTATGGGAAGAAAAAAGAACTGCACCATTGTATATATTTCACAAAATTACTATTCCATCCCGAAAGTAATTCGTGGTCATGTGAATGTAATATGCATTTCACAAATTGTATCAAAAAAAGGATAAAAGGGCAATTCATAATGATATAAACCGTGGTGAAGAATTTGAAGAGTTTGATAGACTATGTGAACTTGCTAAGAAAAAGGAAAGAGGGATACTTATGATAGTAGATAATGATTATCATGTTAACCCAGATTTAAAATAAACTCTTCTATATATATGCCTTTCAAAGACATTGACCTTGATGAGTTAATTACACAAAAAAGGATAGAAAATGAAGTCTTAAAGCAAGTTACTATTAACAACAAATTAAATACATCTACTTTAGATGGTTATCGGGATAAATTAAATGCAATTGAATTAGTCACAGGTGAAAAATATGATTTCCCATCTTTTTCGGATAGAGTTAAGCAAGAAGAAGACCTGGGTCCACTCAATATGCAATTAGATGAGATAAAAAATCAACTAACTGCAAGCCATCAACCTCAACAACAGCAAATTGTTTACAGAAATCCTAATGCTGAATTTCTCAGAAACACATATCGAACAGTTATTGGTGATGATATTAGCCTTGATAACGAAACAAATGTAACTGCAGCAATTCAAAGAGTTGGTGACATAAAAAGAGGGGTAAGGAATAAAGAGTCACAAGTGTATAAAGATTTATCCACCCTAAGTGAATATCTAAAAGGTTATAGAACAGCAAATTTTTCTGCTCAACCAAGAAGGAGACTGCCTAGTGTACCACCTACTATACAAATAGAAGAATTCCAAGACCAAGAAGGTGAAGGACTTTTTTCAAATATCAATGAAGTAGTTGAAAAACTCAAAGTACTTATTGGTGAAATGTCCTCAGGTAACGAAAATATCAAGCTGAAGAATGAGGCAAATGATATTTTAGAATATTTACTACGAGCCAAACAAATAAATAAGCAGCAATACCTTAAGACAATGGATATAATTTATAACCTGTAAATATATGCAGTCAATTGAAATTAATTCAAGCAACAGCAAAACAGATAAAGATAATGTATTACGCTACAGGTTTACCCAATCTATTAAACTTGATGGATATTGCAAATTAGCATCGTCTCATATGTGGTATAATTGGAAAACTATCACTTCAGATCTGTTAAACAATACATATGCAATAGGAAGAACTGATGCAAAGCCAGGAACCAATCCTAAAACAGTAGTTCTCCCTGATGGATCATATTCTATAAAACATTTAAATGAGTACATTAGATGGAAGTTAAAAACGTCTGGAGAAGGAGTTGATTATGACATCCTTCAAGCAAACATCGTTTCCAATAGAGTAACTATCACATTAAAAGGTGATTTAATATTATATCTGTCTGGTGGATTGAATTATTTGTTAGGCGGGACTTTAGATAAAACCAGATCTGTCAAACTGGAAGCTCCTCTAAATAAAAATTTTGATTATGTCCCGAAAATTGAAAATGTAACTAGTGTTAATATTAATTGTAACATTGTGAATAACAGATACCAGACAGAAAGTAAACTTTTATATCAATTCACTCCCTCAGAAACATATGGATCATTAATATTTTTGGAGCCAAGAAGTGTTTGGAAGCAAACAAGACAAGCTTATGAAACTGAAATAAAATTTAGGCTTACAGATCAAGATGGCAAAGACTTGGATATCGAAGATACAATGAGTTTTACAATAGTTATTGCAGATGAGAAATTTATTAGTAATTAGTATATATGCAAAGACGTACAAAATATTGTTGCAATTATGGGTATGTTTCTGGTAGTGGGATTTTTGATAGCATTGTGGATATATACAATTCACTTCCTAATATTCCAGATCCTATAAAAGACAGTCTGGAAGATAGTTTACTAAATATAGGAAAGAAAGGAATTTCTGCAATAGGAAGTAGAGCGGGTGATAAATTAGCTGATCTGATTATTAACAAACCTAAAGAAAGTAAACCAAAGAAGGATAAAACAATAGAGAATGCTCAAATAAAGGAACCAATCAAAAGTACCAACACGAAAAGTGAAGAAGATATACGACGAGAGGTACTAGAAGATTTGAAAATTATACCAAAAAATTCTAAAAAACTGGTTTATGGAGAAGGGATTAGATATTTATAATTTATAACACTTATAAATATATATATATATATGACAGACTTTGAAAGTATCAACGACCTCTTTGGTGATAACAAAAGATTACCAAAGTTTGCAAAGAAAGAATTTTTAAAGATTCATCCTGAAAATACTACCTATGTCGAAGGCACTGGCATAAAATATAACTGTCGGAATATAGCAGATAGATTAGTTTTATATCATGAAGGATATATTCTTCTAAAAGTGAGGGTGTCACGAGCTGCTCTTGCTGATGGAGAAGCAATACCTAAGAATAGTTCAGAAATGATAACACAATCTATTATCAGGCTCAATAATCAGGAACTCGATAATACGAGGCACAATAATATTTATGTGGATATTTTAAATGCTCTCGAGTACAGTCATGATTATGGAAAAGTTGCTGAAGAGAATATGTATGCGTTTGACACTACTTATGCTCACATAAATACTGTAGCTAACATTGTTGATGTTGGAGAATTAACAAGAAAAAGTATGCTACCTAATGTTGCTGCTAATCGTCTTGACTATAGTGTAGCAATTCCACTGACTTTTCTCTCAACATTTTTTAGATCTCTGAGTAGTCCGATTATTAATAATGAAGTTGAACTCAAAATAACATACAGGCTAGCAAACAGCGTAAGGTGTGTAGCTGGGAATGCATTAACAGTCGCAATACAAAACAGTGTATTAATAGTTCCAGCTGTAGAACTAGATGTAAAATATCAGCCTAAATTTCTCCAGCTCTTAAGCAAAGGACATGAAGTCAAAGTAGTTTGGAACAGGCTCCAAACACATACTCGCACAGTTACAGCTAATCAAAATTTTGATGAGCAACTTGAACCCTCAATAAATGGTGTGCGTCGGCTTTACGCAGCTGTCATTCCAACAGTATATCACAACAATCAGACACATGTAGGTAGTGTCAGCGAAGTAAAATTTGATAAGACAAACATTGAAATTGACAGCGTCAACTTTTACCAACACGACATTGATTCCGACAGAGAACATTACGCATTGACAAAAGAATGCTTTAATATGCAGGGAAACGATCGCAATACAGGCGCTTTACTCAGCTACTCCAACTGGCTTAACGTTCATAGATATTATTGCTTTGATCTCAGCAGACAAAAAGTTTTCGATATTGATCCTAGGAAAGCGCAAAGTATTCGGTTTCGAGCCAACATAAGTGCAGCTGGTACTGCTTACTTTTTTCTGTTAAGAGAGCAGACATCCATAATTAATTTAACAGATTCATTTAAAACTAGAACTATTTAAGACAAACTCTGGAAACATTACATAAATACAACTAATAATGATGCAAAAGAATTTTTCATCGGTACTCAGATTACTGCTGTATCGTTACACAAGTGAAAAATGGTGTTATCTGGATAATTATATTACAATACAAACTAATAATTTTGCATCATTATTGGTTTGTATTATATAATGAGCCAGATGCCCCATTTATCACTTGTGTCTCGTTGAGTTTGCTCCACCCTGGACACAGAGATATCGGTACTGTACAAGAGAGAGAGTCATGTATCCGCTATACAGACTCAGCTACTAAGGTTGCTTCAGCTTGGAGTGTTACTCATCTGGTAAAATTGACCCCGGCACTGTATCCACATACAGTGTCCCTACACTACTGCCTGTAGGCCCGTAGAGCTTGCTCTTCCCTGCAGCAGTACACAAAAGTTTCGTAACGGTTATTACAAGCTACAGAGTGCCAGATATTGTTACAGTGCCTTCTACACCAACCACCAGATCTGCTACAGCCACTGGAAACACTGATCTCAACCTCGAATCCAGTTGCACTGACTATCACTTAGATCAGAGTTGAATTACTCCTCTATCTGCAAAGGATGGCCAACCACAGAGCAGGCAGCGCCGGTAGAGCACCCGCTGGCAACCCAAAAGTTACAGCTTTCGACAGATTGACAGAAGCATTGCAAGCCATTATGAGACTTAACCAAGGCAATGCCCCAGCAACTTTCAAAGCCCCAAGATTCGACGGAGAAGGAGACGTCGAGTATTTTATCAACAGATTTTCAGAAGTAGCAGAGACAAACGAGTGGCCAGAGAACTTGGCCATGTTAAACCTAAAAAATGCACTATGGGGTAGAGCATTAGATTGTGGAAAGCCTCCGCATCTGCAGAGTATCTTTACTGCCCCACGAGCGCATTTTGATCTGACACCAAGGGAAGCTATGTCCTGGCTCACCAACCTGAGCAAACAACACAAGACGCCGCTCCAGGAGCATGCTAGTGAGGTAGAGCGTCTAGTAGGCGTTGCTAATTCTGACCTCCCTCACAGACCCGTGCAGACATTGAGGCTGGATTTATTCAGTACTACTGTCGGAAATGCCTAGCTGCAGAGACACCTGTTGGCCATACAGCCCACCGTCTTAGTTGATGCAGTCAAAGCTGGTAACGAGCATCTGCAAATAAAGACATCATTTGAAGAGCATCAAGCTCATGTGCAAATGATGGAAGAGGAGGCAGATGATGGAGAAGAGTGGACATGAGCTGCTGCCAGGAGATCACCTCAGCGTATCTCCCTTACAACCCCAGTACAGAAGGTACACAGCACTCCCACACCTACCCCAAACCCTGTAGCAGCTATTATGGATTGTCTGAAGGCATTGACTGGAGAGATTCAGACGCTATTGGCCGCCAGGAACACTGCTCCACCCCCGCTGATGGACACAGTGCCCCCACCATGGTGCTGGGGCTGTAGTCAGTCTGGACACGTGATTGGTACCTGTCCTCAAACCCAACTAAAAGTTAGGTTCTCAGATACCCCTAGACAAACGGTAAATGGCTGACGCCTGCAGCAGCGCCCCCTGCGGCTGATGGCAGTTGGGCAAGCCGGACACCCCCTCCCGTCCTTCAACTTCGTTGATTGGACAACCCCCAAGACGTTACAGACAGCAGGAACACAGCTGGAGAGACCTTGCCAAGCCAGCTACTGCAAAAAAAATCTGATTATGACTCTAATTGAATATGCTAAAGCGATGATAAATAGAACGATACCTTTGCCGACTGCTCAGTATAACCAGTTGCAGCGAAGCGTGAGGATATTGCTAGTCTGGTTAGAAAATCATCGATAGATTATGAAAAAGTTCTGTTGCAAAAAGAATTTCTAGCTTCCCTACTAAGGCCTATCATCAGCACAGTAGCACCTGGTATACTGAAAACTGTATTAGGAGAAGAACAAAGAATAATGAGGAACAGGATAACTATTCTGACATGAGTAAGAGAAGAAAAATCGCTACAGTCGAAAAGGCCAACTCAGCGCCCCCCCAAACCCCCCAGCTGTGCCTGGTGCGTACGCCAACGATCGCCTACTGACAGCAATGAGACAGTTGGGGTAAAACTTCAGTTGCCACTACAACCCTGCCGGGGGAGAGGCGAGGTTCAGGCAAATGCGCTCATTCCATATTTTAGCAAACGTAGGATCAATAAAGAGGCTGGAGGGTGCCATTTGTCTTCATCAAGCGATATCCCTTCGAGCAGTCATCACTCGCAAAAAGATGGCTAGTCTAAATGGAACGACGGGTAACAAGTTGGAATGTTCTCCCTACAACATAAACCCTGCGTTGGATGGGTTCGCAAGGGAGCCCACAAACATATCGGTAAAGAGATCAGAATATTTCGTCATCAGATCCGACAGGTTGGATCCTTACGGCTGGATCGAGTTCCCCTTGGCAGGGAGTAACGACCAGTACACAAATCTTTACAACTCGTTTCTGAAAATCGAAGCTACAGTTGCCCAAGACAATAGA
The DNA here is from genome assembly GCA_945261195.1 of Cryptosula pallasiana. NCBI lineage: Eukaryota > Metazoa > Bryozoa > Gymnolaemata > Cheilostomatida > Cryptosulidae > Cryptosula > Cryptosula pallasiana. The sequence continues at coordinate 27,673,968 of OX183140.1, read as the reverse complement.
AGTCTTAATGCGGGCACTAATGCAAACGTGCCTGTGTGGATGAGAGACTCACTGCATGCGATGTTCAAGGATATGAAAATGTCTATAGAGGGTAATACTGTCGAATACGCCAACAAGTATGGTTTGCGCTCCTCCTACTTTTCGCAACTACTCGAAACTAGTACCACTGCAAAGAAACATCATGGACGTTTGGAGGGTTGGGTGTACGACAATTTGACGAGTAAAGACGCAGATAAACACAGCATCGCTGACAAAAAGAAGAGGAGGGGGTTAATCAAGGGTGGGAGGACATTAGATTTTTCGGGCAAACCCCATCTTGCACTTCTCCAACAACGAAAACTTATAGTTCCCGGTCCCGCTATGCAACTGGAGTTTGAACAGGCTTTCAGCAAACTGGCTTTGTTTTTTGTCGACGAGTCACCAACTGGATGAGCGAAGATCAGAATCGACAAGTTTGAATTGAACCTTTGCAAAGTCGAGGTAAACACCGCGATACAAAACTCTCAACTCAGTTTGGCGTTGGAAGGACACAATTACATTTATCCAATCGAGTGAATTCGATTAAGGATTCAGGATTTGCAGTGGAGTGGAACAGGTTGATATAACATTGGCCGAGAACAGACAAAAACCCACACAGATTTTTCGAAATTTGGTCGATCACAACGCTCTGAGTTGACTATGACCAAGTACCCATTTAGAATGCAGGATGCCAATGTCAAGAGAATTGTATTTTATTGGATGGATATATGAACCAAACTATGCCAAAGAAATTTTTAGTTGGGATTATCATCAATTTCTACACACTAGTGGATCTTTGCACAGCGGTGAAAGTATGGGTGTTTCGGGAGAACAAGATCTAGATGGCACTTTGATTTACGGATTCGACTTGACAGGTGATTTTCTCAATGAAGGTTTTCACTTGATGAAAAATGTCACAACGAGTGTGGAGATTCAGTTTAGCACCAACACAGCTGAAGGTTTGTCTCTGGTTGCCTACTTTGTAAAGGACAGTGTAGTGGAGATGGACAGCATTCTTCAATTAGCTGTTGCTGATGACATAGTGCTCTAAACAACAAGCAAGAGATGAACACCGTGCAGATTAAATCAATATCTGTCGTCCAGAGGGTGTTCATGTTGGGGCTAGAGATCAGTTTTGGACACAAATTTGCAGTTTTCCAACGGGTTGCTTCGTATTTAACACTTATTATTCCAATCAACCCAGAGAGCATTGGTTAGCTGTGAACGCTGATGATTTTGGAGAGGATTTTTTACTCATGTGGACGACCCATAACGTTTTACCCAGACGTAAGAGGGTTGCTGAGGAGACATAGAGGAAATGATTTGGCACGGAATAATGAAACACAGGTGCAAAACTTTATGTCAACCGTATGCGGCAATCTTTGTGTATTCTTTTGTTTACTGAGAAGCAGAGGATGGAGCATGGATGAAATTGTGAAAAGCTCGCGAGACACAAGAGACAATGAGATGAGAGATCACTCGATACGAAGACTTATCCTACACACTTATTCTAGCTACGAGTTTACACAAGACAATACGCTAGAAAGATTAGGTGGAGTACATGTACAAGGAACCAGCCTGCTAAGTACATTGCTTAAGTAAATTCTTATGATAAAGTTTTATTTGATATAACAAATGAAATAGTGTTAAAATACAAATTATTGTAGTATTTGTATCGATTACTATGAAACCTATGAAATTAATGTGTAATGTTCAAAGTTAATGTTGAGCTCATCTTTTATAAGGCGCAAATTAGAGTCTTTTCATCCCTCTCTCTCCCAGGGTTCATTCTTTAGTTAGATCTAAAAGACATAGTAACTAGTGAGTCTAGCATACATCGCCGTACGACTTAGCTTAGAAATTACTTTTGACTATGTGGTAAAACGAAAAAAACTTATATTCAGAGATAGTGAAGTGTTTCCCTTAAATTGGTGATTGAGTTGTCAAGCTTTTGTCTTGGGCATTGTTCTTTTTCAGCATCGTCAAAGTAGGTGCAAAAGTCACGATGATCTGTAGCATCTTTCAGATCGAAGACTTGAATGAAGGCTCGAAGAGGTGTGAGCATGACGATGTTGTAGGAAATTGTGTGGTCTGCAGTTTGATTCAGTCTTTGAATAGAATAACTCCATATTTGTCCGATATAACTGCTGAAGCTATTCGAGGGGGAATGTAGATATCTCCAATCAGCAGCTCTCCGTCTACTAAGCATCTGTATTGAGCCACAAGAGTCTCGGCAGCCTTGTTGCATAGGGGGTTGGACCTTTTTAGCATTCCCGGGTTTTTATAGCTTATGACACTATTTGGTGGAAGTTAACTACATTGAAATAAGCTTTGATCTGTCTGATACTCCTGCCTGTCAGCACGTTGAGCGCATCCTTTGACTTTAAACAACTACCGTATCCATCAGCGGTGCAAAAAATTGGTTTTCCAGTCTTTCCCTCTCCCAGGTAGATTGAAAAAGCTGGAGATGATTGCTTAGCTGTATTAACGAGCAATCCCACTTCACTTGAAATTTCACTCTTCACGCTATTTGTCTTCTTATCCTTTTGATCGTTGTAGATGATGGTGCACATGCCTTCATCATGGAATTCATCGGCAAATACCTGCATAAATGTTGGTACTGGTATATCACGAATTGATGCTGCTCTTTCAACATTGTTTTGTGGCTGTGGGAATATAGTATTTAGCAGAGAGGCGCTCTTTTGGAAGAGGGCGCTCAGGTTGTTGGCTCTGACATCCTGAGAGGGAATCTTAGTGTGTCAGAGAAGTGTGTCCTCTTCAACACCAATCATAGCACTTCTTTTGCAGTTCGAGTCTTCCCAATCATCCATAGTCTCATCATCTTGACATGTCTCTTTGAAATCAATTGCACAGCACTTTACTGCTTGAGATCGTGGAGTTATGTTTGGTGGGGGTTCGCAGATGGGAGATGATGGTGGAGAAGAAACTTGCTGGGTCTCTGCCTCTTCAAACATCAATTAATTTTTAGCATCTTGAGTATTCATTATACAAAAATAAAATAGAAAAACATCAGTTATTTGTTATCATTGCATCATATTAATTTAACGAGAGTTACTCCACAGCACAGCTAGTTGAGTACTTCAACTAGTGTTAACTAATTATTTATTATTTCTTACCTTAATTAAGAGAAACCGCCTAGTAGTTGTAGTAGGCGTTGTTCCTTCAGTCACTGTTGTTGAAATAGATGCTTTTTGTGTAAAAACAGTAGCTCTCAAATAGCAAAAGTTGCACCGATTGACCTGAGCTGAAACCAATGAAAAGCCCCGCGCGAAAAGCCCCTTATAACATACAACAAACTTAACAAGTTTGTTTATTCGCGTGAAAATGCTTATATACCATAAAGGAGTTTTCGCGCAAAAAATTGCTTTTATTTGCGCAAAAAAATTTTGTTTTTCTGTGCAAATATCCTTATACATTATAAAGAGGATTTTTGGGCAAAAAAAACAACATTCTTTGCGCGAAAATCTCTATAACATATATGAGGATTTTCATGCGAAAGTCTTTTTTTATATATTATACAGGGGTTTGATCGCAAAAAAACCAATATTTTTCACTCAAAGATTTTTGTATTTTTGCGCAAAAAAAATAATTCTCTTTGTGCAAAAATCCCTTTATAATATGTATGAGGATTTTCAAGCAAAAAAAATTTCTCTGTGAGCAAAAATCCTTACATATTATAAAGGGGTTTTTGAGCTAAAAACCACAGTTTTCGCACAAGAAAAACAACATTCTTCGTGCAAAAAAAAACAACATTCTTCGCGTGAAAATCGCTTTGCAATATACGTACAAGGATTTTCGCCGAAGAGGGATTTTTATTTGCGCGAAAAATCCATATATGTTATAAAGGGAGTTTTGCACGAAGCAACCTTTTTAGTTAAGTAGGTTTTCTTATTTGTTATAAAGCGTTTTTCACACTAGCATTCTCATTGGTTGTAGGGTCGATTGGTACAACTTTGACTATTTAAGAAGCACTATTTTTTGCACAAAAGCCATTCACTCCAGCAACAAAATCTGAAGGAACAACATAAACTACAGCATCTATTATACAACTACTAGGAGAACTCACAGCAATAAAGTAAGAATTAATAAATAATTATTTAACACTATTTAAAAAATAAAAAACCTTCTTCAATTATTATCAGAGAAGGATAATAAGTATTGAAGTAAAAATATGATATCTTTTTCTCATTTTATTCCAGATTAACATGTCAGAAAAAATATGCTATATAAAAGATTTCATTTCAGAAGTTTACCATAAATACATCGAAGACAACGTGGTTGTTGGAGAGAAATTAATCTATTTAGCGACGTTTCAGGCTATATTGTTCTGCGCTAATCAAAGTTTACCAAGTACAGGCCGATTGTATAGAGAAGTCTCTACAGAGCAGTACGACCGTACTATGTGTCAATAAGACAATGCTTCAGAATTATTAGCAGAGACAATGAACAATAACTTTCAAAGTATTTTACGTATGACAAACAATGTAGATGTGAATATATAGTTGAAAAAAAATTAGAAAGGTTGCTTGGGATAAAAAAAACATTTCAAAGACTTGCTCAACGTAAATGGACTAATAAAAATTTTGGTCCACAATCCAACCACAGGTCTTCAGATACATGCAGATTAACAGTGATGTATAAGCTTCCGTAAGATCATTTGAAATCATGGCAGACACAATCAATGCATATCTTTAATGTTTTTTTTCTCTTATAATAAAGTTATACATTAATAAAACACCTCATTTTTATACAATACTCAATCCCCCCAATCTAAATCATCATACAAACCCTAATAAAAACAACCCCTGCACAATAAATACTAGGTTATTCATACAATTACCAAACAACATTTTAAAAGAATCTAAACTGGTGCACGAAAAACGTACCCGTTCAGGTTTTCATGGCAACTGGTGCTAAGTAAAAGGCACTTGGAACCAGGAGAACTTTCCTGTGCTTAGAAACCATGACAGAGATTTGCTCCTACATTACTACTAAAACCACCCACTTAATGGCAAACTCTCTAAATCAACTTTGTGTGTAAAAAGTGTTTCTTCTATAGCAAGTGTATGTATAGTAAAACACATAGAAACACCACTTGGACGCATTACATGTTTAGCAAAGTTTTGACAGTCTGCAGGTTCTTGTCTGAAGATGAAAGATAGAATTTATAAAATCTCTCAGCTTACAATAAAATGTAAACAAAAACAAATTACCTTAAGGAAATCTTTCCAGTCTCTAGATTGCTCTCCTTTAACCAAGTACTTATGAGCTAGTTCTTCTGCATAGTCAGCCATTTCTATTAATCTCTACATCCACTAACAAACGGTTACAGCCTACAATAATGTATGCTTTTGTTATCTAACCAAATATAACAACTATATTAATTACCAGCCAGCGCACAAGTTGTAACAACAATGGATGAATATGCATAATCAAACATATCGTTGCCCTTTTCCCCCAATGCATCTTCCATTAGTTTCCTTATACGCTTGCCTCCTGCTGCGATTGCTTTCTTCCGTGGTCACTTCTTCTCAAGGTCACCTCCTCCAGTTGTGACCTTAACCAGTGGTCATGTCTTTCCGTGATCGCCTCCTCCGTGGGTATCTACTCGTGTGTTCGCCCCCATTCGTAGTTGCCTCCTCTGTGGTCACCTTTTCCCATGACTACCTCCTGCGGTGGTTACCTCATCACGTGGTTGCCTGTACCGCCAGTAGCTTCTTCTGGCAGTAGCCGCTTCCGGCAGTAGCCGCTTCCGGCAGTAGCCGCTTCCGGCAGTAGCCGCTTCCGGCAGCAATTGCTTCCGGCAGTCACATCTTACAGCAGTCGCCTTTTCCCATGGTTGCCTCCTCCCCCTTCCCAGGGTTCACCAAAATACAAAAACTATATTGAGAGAAAATATGTCACATGTCACATCTTTAGGATATCAACATTTCAAAGCTGTTTCATAGACAATCACAGTAAATATAAAAAAAATCTCCCAGCGATTTCTGATGTCTTTGTAAATTTTCGGCCAACAACAATATAATATATAGAAGAATAATCAAATTTGTAAAAAAAGGTCCAAACAAAAACTGTTGAACTAAGTGCAAGGGATGTGGGCTTGAGCCCATTGCTGACCTTTATTTTAAGGATTGAAAATTTATTATTTTAAGGATTATATCCAGGGTAGTCTAAATAAACTATCTTCTTTGGAATTTATGTTACAATCATATCAAAAGCTTTCAAAGTCTTTGGTCGTGGAATCAAGGGATATACGTGTTTCCGTTTTTTAAAAACACAAAAATTATTGTCACTTTTTACTAGTTCAAATTGTTAATTTAAATTCTTTGGTTGGTCAATTTTTTAATTTTCACCTTTAAAATAGCATGTTTTCTCTCTTGGGAATGCATTTAAAATAGATAAATAGAGATATAAAAACCAGTTAAATAACAAACCTGAAGCATTCACTTGTATATAATTCCATCTGGCCAAAAACTGTTTTTGGTAATTGAACTGATTGAATTCGCCCGTCACTATCTCCATTAGCATAAGTGTATTACTTCTTGTATATGAACTCACTTACCTGTAAGTATGTATTATGCGGTAGAACTGTGTCTGTATATAGTGAATTGTATGAGTGCTGACTGGTTCTATAACAAATATGTTATATATTTATGAAATATAAAACATTTTGATTACTTCACTCAGCTAATAAGTAGCTGAAATCCCTACAATATTGCATAATTCTTTTGTTGTTTAACATCAACATGTATGGTGAATCTGAGAGCATTTAACAGAAATTGATGACAAGGTGAGTTATCTTTGCTTGGACGTTAGCAAACAGAAGAAGTTTGTAGGCTAGGTTCACAGTTGTTCTAGCAATCTTAGCCTTAGTTCACAATGCACATTATGGTTCACTATTGTTGTAGCAAGCATAGCAGAGGCAAAGCAGTCATGGGGTTGATAAGATTACCAATATGTATGGTTCACTTTTGTCTTATCATAGCTAACTCAACAAGATCATCGGCCTTGTTATATAATCATTCAAAGAAATAGACTTGCTTCCATTAATAATTTATCTATATCCTTAAATCTTAATAATTTGATATATTATTATTATAATATAATATGAATATATTGTAACTTTGATGCATAATAATGTAATGGATTCCGGTCTGTTACCACGGACATCCACTAATCTCAAGTATTCTACCTCTCTCCAGAGGGACACTGTACTGACCAACAGTGACAACTGTGCAGGGCAACCGAATTACCCGGTAAGGCAAGAGCCCATGGCTCAAACAAACAGTACCGTGTAGTGTCTGTAGTAATGGCTTTATTCTCTAAGCTGTCCTGAGGGTAATTATTCCTCTAGGGTTTAGCAATATAAGAGTATATGCCATGGAAACATTGTAATGAATGCAAAGAGTAACAGTGTGTGCTCTCCTTTTATAGGAGAGCTGATAAGCACAAAACATATAACAATCAATACACAGGAAGCAGATTAGCCAATACAATTGATTATATAACTAACAAGCCAATCAACAATGCAGTATGGTTAATTAAGGGAGGTACCAAGTGGCTAAGGGCGGAGTTCTTTCTCCTTATTGTCCAATGAGTAGTCCTGCAAGGCTCCCAGGCTGTATATAGAGTTGGGTCCATGGAGTTGGTAATCTAAGGGTAAGTACTTCCTGTTCTCGACCTTGACTAAGCTCCTACACACTTTTGAGGATCCTCATCTATGTCGGCCATCTTGTGCCGGCCCAGTACAGCTATACCGGGTCGGTAGGGGTCACTACCGGCCCTACAGGGGTCACTACCGGCCCTGTTCACTATGCCACTGGCACAGTAGGACTTTCCACCCAAACAGCTGTTAACCGAACGCTGTGGGTGAAAGCCTAGCGCATTGTCTCGCAAGGTTCTAGAGTAAACGACCTGTTCACTACTAGTATGCATCAAAATCTACCACATACCTCTCTCCATTAAAGTCATAGCCTGGCTTTAATAAAAGAAAATCAAGAGCATATATGTGTGGGGGTGACACCCGTACCCAGATTATATATTTGATTATATATATAGTCGAGTATTATGCCATGAGATGACATAGCACCTCTCTCCAGAGAAGGTCGCCCTTGCAGGTGACCTCCCATAACTCAACTCCTCCTGGATCATAGGGGAAGCTAGTAATCAGCTCCTTTTCCTCTTCCACGGGAGGGCTTGATGCTTGTACCAATCGTATGGTAAGCTTGGGCGTCACGTTCATTTGTGAGCGTGAGTCTACAGCAACATGTGCATTACCAGTTTTATGCAACATGTCAATGGGCTGCCTATAGTGCAGCGGGGCTTGCTGTACCATAGCGTCATGTATGGGTGTGAGCAGTGGCCCTGGAAGTTCTAGTGCTGGCAGAACTTTCCATATCTCAACTTTAGGAGAACGCCGTTCCTTTTCTAAGGAAAGCCAGCGCCTTCTCTCCTCTTCCCACTGTACCGTGGGGGTGCAAGCAACATCCTGAGCCGGGGTGTGGTGCACTGTGCTGTGTGGCACTAAGGTTGGTGGTGAAGAGGTCGTGGGACGTTCACCCTTAGTCGCCACCACAGGCTTTCTCTGGCGGTATCGTCTTAAAGGATGACAGCCACCGCGTGCGCTTGCAGTCTCCTGGGACTGCGTTATCTCGGTACTTGTTCTGACCGAGGCGGTTTCTTCATCAACTACACCTTGGGAGAGGACGGGCTCTTCACCTAACTCAAGGGTTTGCATGGTAGGTAGTTTCGTCTCAGTAGAGTTGGGCGTCGAGTAGTTAGGGAGGTATGCATCCGGCAGCAAGTTCTCCTTCACCGTCTTTATTATCAATGAATGGGGGTCTCTATACAGCTCAGCTGTGGGCATCACCAGTACTTCTGTGTCTGCACAGTTGGCTGATGGACAATTATCAAGGCCTGCATCCTGCAGCAAATCTGCCTTTTGGTCCTCAAGCTCTATGCACTGGTCAGCCGCCATGGCTAGTTGGAGGATGGTCCTGTCACTGTCACTGCTAGGTACGAGTGGCTGGTCTGTGCTGCAGAGTTGTTTACGACTTTTTCTCACTCTGCCCGGCTTAACAGGAAGGGTTTGGGTACTGGGAGGTTTTGGCCACTTCTTTAACATCTTTAGACGGTCAGCTACAGTGATTCTGTTCACTGGAGGTTGTCGGGGAGCTCCTCGGGGTAGTCTATTCTTTTTTGTAGGGGTTGGATGGCTGAAGGGTGGCTGCTTCTTTCCAGCGGTGGGGGTCTCCTCTCTCCATCGCATAAGTGTAGCCAACGGGGGGGGGGGGGGGGAAACACTTTTTGGCCTCTAGCTCCTACAGTTGTTGTCCGATCCGGCTCAAATCTTTTGCCATCTACCTGTGGCTGGGGGCTCTCCACAGCCTGGTACATTCCACCTGTAGTTCTCTTTACAACGGGTGGTTGTATGGGGACGTCCTCTTCTTCAGGGGTGTAAGGGGGGTTCTCCGTCAGCTCTGCTTGTGCAAGACAGACACTATCATTAAGTGGCCGCCCGTGCTTGTTCGTGCAAGGTAACACATGTCCGTCAATGATGACATGGGAGTCTGGAAACCGTAGGGGACACTCGTGTAAGGTGAGGAACGGCATGCCAATTATGGCATCTTCATTTATGTCACTAATGACGAAGTTAACGCTAGTTCTCAGTCTACGAAGCTGCAAGTTTACTCGCAGGGTACCGTAAAAGGGGATCCTAGATCCGTCAGCCGTGAGTCCATGCGCCTCGCTGCGCTGCAGCGTGTCCTTCACTGACTGTGGCAGTTGCTGATACAGATGTTTCGACAACAAGTTGGTTGTGCGGCCTGTGTCAATCAACAGGGAGGCTGGTCTACCGGCTAACCTTCCAGCCAGGAAGTAGCTGGCCTCGTCAGGTCGCTCCAACGGTGGTGCTGCCATTTGTGTTCTCCTGGGGGTTTGTCCACTCTCTCCTAAAGTTACAGGACTATAAGAAGGTTGGCGAGCTTTCCGGCTACTGTCTGTCTGTATTTTCCTGGGGGTTTGTCCACTCTTTCCTAGAGTTACAGGACTATAAGGGGGTTGTCGAGCTGTCCGGCTGTCCTCAGCAGGCGTTTGTGCTCTCTTGGGGGGTTGTCCACTCCTTCCTAGAGTTCCAGGACTGTATGGGGTGTCAGGAGTTGTCCAGCTGCAGTCAGCGGGTATTGATGCTCTCTTGAGGGGTTGTCCACTCTCTCCTAGAGTTCCAGGACTGTATGGGGTATCAGGAGTTGTCCAGCTGCAGTCAGCGGGTGTTGATGCTCTCTTGGGGGGTTGTCCACTCTCTCCTAGAGTTCCAGGACTGGACAGGGCATCAGGAGTTGTTTGGCTTGTCCAGCGGTGGTTGGTTGCTGTCTGTAGTGTCTTGGGGGCCTGTCCACTCTCTCCTAGATTTCCAGGACTGTAAGGGGTTGTGGGTGTGGTCCGGCTTGCCCAGCTGCAGTCAGCTGCCGGTGGCGCTACTGCGGGCGCCGGCCGTTTCCCGTCTGTCTGGGGGTGTCTGTAAATCGAACTGCGTGCTGAGTTCGGGGGCAGGTGCCCATCATGTGGCCTGGTTGCCCGCAGCCCCAGTAGCGTGTTGCAGGTGCTGTCTCCAACTGTGGAGAGGGAGCCGCTTGTCTTGCCGCTCTCAGCGACCGTAGCTCTTCCGTCAAGAGCTTTAGGCTGTCCAGGACTGTTGTCATGGGATCCGGTATGGCAGGTGCAGGGGTGTGGTGTGTCTGCTGTACTGCAGTAGCGGTGGAGACACGCTGGGACGGGCTCTTGGCAACCGTTCTCATCCATTCCTCTTCCTCCTCGTCGGCATCCTCCTCCAACATCCGTACATGAGCCTGGCATTCTTCAAACGGCGTCTTTGTCTGCATGTACTCGTTGCCAGCCCTGACTGCTTCAGCTACGTCAACGGGCTGCATAGCCAACAAGTGTCTTTGCAGGTAAGCGTTTCCGACTGTGGTACTGAAGATATCCAGCATCATCCTCTGCATGGGTCGTCGAGGTAGATCTCCATACGCAACGCGCACTAGGCGCTCTACTTCACTTGCATGCTCTTGGAGCGACATCTTGTGTTGGCGGCGTAGGCTGGTCAGCCGGGACATAGCTTCCCTGGGTGTTAGCCCAAAACTTGCTCGTAGTGCAGCAAAGATACCCTGCAGGTGTGGAGGCTTTCCACAGTCCAATGCTTTACCTCGTAATGCATCTCTCAGGTACAACATGGCCGTGTTCTCTGGCCAATCGCTCATCTCGGCTACCTCCACGAATCTACTGATAAAGTACTCAACGTCTCCTTCGCCGTCGAACTTTGGAGCCTTTAGCCTAACTGGTGCATTGTCTTGGTTGGGCCTCATCATAGCCGTCAATGCTTCGGTCAATCTGTCAATTGCTGTAGCTTCTGGGTTGCCAGCGGGTGCTCGACCGGCGCTGCGTGCTCTCTGGGTGGCCATTCTTTACAGATAGAGGAGTGATCTCAACTCAGATCTAAGAAATGGTCAGTACAACTGGGTCCCGGGCCGGTATAGGTGAGATCCGTGCCGGCAGCAGTGTTTCCAGTGGCTGTAGCAGATGTAGGGGTTGGTCCAATGGATACTCTGGCAGTATCTGGCACTCCGTTGCTTGTAACAACCGTTACAAAACTTCTTGTACTGCTGCAGGGCGGAGCAAGCTCTACGAGCCTACAGGCAGTAGTGTAGGGACACTGTAAATGGATGCAGTGCCGGGGTCACTGTTACCAGCTGAGTAACACTCCAAGCTGAATAACCTTTGGTAGCTGAGTCTGTATAGCTGATACACGACTCTCTCTTCTTTCTGCACAGTGCCGGTATCTCTATGTCCAGGGCGGAGCAAACTCTATGAGCCTTTAGAAGATACGGTAGCGTTTGTACTGGACTTCTTCAAACGGAGCAAGCTCTACGGTTGATGCAGACAGCCTTTAGTAGTGGATACTGTGCCGGGATAGCTGCTGCAGGGCGGAGGGCCTCAACGAGCCTGCAGAGAAATCCGGTAGTATCTTGTGTCAATTGCTTCTTCAGACTTACTACTTTGGTAGATCAATTTTCTTCTCCTCTCTCCAGATCTACACCCGGTAGATTACTTCTCCTTCTTCAGTGGTAGCTGGCCTGCAGTGCATTTGCAGGGCCAGAGGGTAGCGTGAAAGAGCACAGCGTGGGAAGGTACCGTTTATCCCACCGCTGCCACCAATGTAATGGATTCCGGGCCGGTACCACGGACATCCACTAATCTCGAGTATTCTACCTCTCTCCAGAGGGGACACTGTGCTGACCGACAGTGACAACTGTGCAGGGCAACCGACTTACCCGGTTAGGCAAGAGCCCATGGCTCAAACAAACAGTACCGTGTAGTGTCTGTAGTAATGGCTTCATTCTCTAAGCTGTCCTGAGGGTAATTATTCCTCTAGGGTTTAGCAATATAAGAGTATATGCCATGGCAACATTGTAATGAATGCAAAGAGTAACAGTGTGTGCTCTCCTTTTATAGGAGAGCTGATAAGCACAAAACATATAACAATCAATACACAGGAAGCAGATTAGCCAATACAATTGATTATATAAATAACAAGCCAATCAACAATACAGTATGGTTAATTAAGGGAGGTGCCAAGTGGCTAAGGGTGGAGTTCTTTCTCCTTATTGTCCAATGAGTAGTCCTGCAAGGCTCCCAGGCTGTATATAGAGTTGGGTCCATGGAGTTGGTAATCTAAGGGTAAGTACTTCCTGTTCTCGACCTTGACTAAGCTCCTACACACTTTTGAGGATCCTCATCTATGTCGGCCATCTTGTGCCGGCCCAGTACAGCTACACCGGGTCGGTAGGGGTCACTACCGGCCCTGCAGGGGTCACTACCGGCCCTGTTCACTATGCCACCAGCACAGTAGGACTTTCCACCCAAACAGCTGTTAACCGAACGCTGTGGGTGAAAGTCTAGCGCATTGTCTCGCAAGGTTCTAGAGTAAACGACCTGTTCACTACTAGTGTGCATCAAAATCTACCACAATAATAACAAGTTCATTATAAACATAACAATCAACATATGTTATATTATAACAATTAAATATTATCACAATTGTTATTTGTTGTAACATGAATACAATATAATTATTATGACAAAATTTTCTCCAGTTTCAATATATTTCTGGTTTGTTCCTCTAATCTGACAGCAAGAATATTAATTATATAATCATAAAAGTTTCTCGTTAAAATCAAGGAGTTTGATTAGATGAATCAATCTCTTTGACAGAGGGATGGATGTTCAATCTTCTCCAAGTACAATGGCATTGCAAAACTAACCGACTGATCCAAGTTCTACTGTGCTGATAAAGACTAGGCATTGTGGGATATGGAAACTCGCTCAAGTGTACGAATCGTATGACACAGTTCACAGTAAAACCCATAAATCTATTTCGTCAATTTGTTAGCAAAACATGCTAGTGTGGCCGGGCCTTCAGCATAGCGCAGCAATAGGTTGTGAGCGTAATTGAACAAATTGTGAAAATTTGACACTGCCAAACATCTGCGATGATCTACGATACCACGGTTCACCATTGCTGCACATAGTGCACTACTCCCGCAATCACACGAATGCTACAGCAACTGTGAACCAGGCTTTATGCCCTTGCCACAAAAGCCTGTCATCTGTAGCCATAGTCAGGCGACGAAAAGCGTACCACATGAGCCTGACTGGCAACTGAAATAACAGATGTATTGTCCGATCGAGCAAATAAAAGCAGGATTAAGATTTTTTTGTTCATTGCATATTGCTTCTTGTTTCTGATGACTTTTATAATATTTATTTATAATAAAACCTGTTCTTCATTGCTTAGTTTATCAACATTGCTCAAGTGATTAATAAGTTATTATTATTAGGTATGTGATTTATTATTATTTATAACTTTTATGCCTTTTAATTATTTATTTATAATTTCTTTCCATCATAATCGATAACTATTTTGAAAAAATTTAATGGACCCATTAATTTCAGAGAAACACGCATGGTCTTTTAATTATTATAGTAAGCATATACTACCATGTTAAAAACATATATGATTTTTGTAAACCCTCCAGGAGTCAATACAACCTTGACAAATTTGTTAAATGGAATCGCTGTGGGTTAATCAACCAACCACAGCCTGACAGGACAAGATGAAAAGATCAATCATGTCCGTACTGCTCCATTCTGGGTTGGATGTACTATCCTGCATGATGGAACAACAGATACGGGTGATATTCCGGGTCGTGTAGCAGGCCAATTACCGCTGAATATTCAGCCTCCATCTGTATTTTATGCATAACAACTCAAAGGTCACAAATAAGCAACAGATCGTAGCCACAGTTGTGACATAACAGTATAGTAAAAAAAAACACAGGAATTACTAATCGATTATTGGCAAGGAAAACATTTCCACTACTTTTTCATGGAAAAGTGCTGGAAATTTTTGATGTTGATATACCAATGCATTTCACTTGTTAATAGTTGAAAAGCCAAAGAATGCTTGTTTATAATTACAACGTAATCGTTTGCAAATTATATATGTCAATGTTTTCTAGTATAAAAAACAGTATATTGTAATTGAATTGCACAGGGCTGCAATCATCTCAGCCGTATACTTATTCAACCATATCCAACCATATACTTATCCAAGAGCCTACACTACTAGAAGTTATGCCTGAGTGCTCAGGTGTGCAGCTAAGCTACCGCTTCACTAAAGTCAAGCGCAGGAAGGACTTTCCCGCCTCTAAGTTATTATTAACTTTTGACACTTGTCACATGTTATCTTGATTTTATTACTCAATTTATGTTAGCCAATCATATATTTTTATACCCTACATGATTTTGTACCTCCTTTATATAGAGCTGCATGCAGCCCAGCAGGGCAGATACAGTTAGATACTCTTAGTAGATAGAGTTAGTGTCTCGAACTAGTATTGTCTAGTTACTGTCGTGTGTCTTAGCTAGCATTCGAGGCTAGCCAGCACCAGTCCTAGAAGCTGAAGAATCGTTTGGAACTACCAGGAGGAATTCCTTGGAAAGCGCTTAGGAGAAGACGCTTAGGATTCAGCGTAGCAACGACCAGCCAAGAGGACTATACTGCCAGATACATTGGACCATTATTCAATACGTATTTAGAGACCTATTGCGCATTTTACACTAGTACTTAGTGTTCAGTTTTGTGCGTGTTGGTTCAGTAGCAAGTAAGAATAAAGTACTGCTACCCTGTTGAACTTGTGGAATCCGTTTGGTCGGTTGCCGAACTTAGTCATGTCTGCTAGTTAGCAGAATTGAGTACTCTCCGTATCAGAGAGACCATACTGCCTTGACACTCTGTAGCCATCGCTACCACGAAATACAGAGTAAAGCCAATGAACAAAGCACACTTGCAATACCAGTAACCATTCTTCCTCCTCATAACGGGGAAAACCGTTACAATATATACAATATATATATAAATCGCTGATATGCTCTTTGCGTAGTTATCCTCCCTTCAATGTGGACAACTCAGCATATTTCTTTCAAAAGTTCATGTAATGGATGTACGGCAAATTAAAAATTAGAAAACTCCAACAATCTGTTGTTCAAAACTCCCTCAAAACTTCGACACATGGAAATCTAGTGATACATAACCTTACAAATATATATATATATATATGAGTAAAAGTATGACTGGGGCACAAGATGTGCACAGGGGCTTAGACTAAATAGAAACAATCAAATAAATAGATAATTTATTGTTAATATTAGTTGCCCAAGAGATCGAAAAACCAGTCAAGACTGAAGCAAGTAAAACAGTGCTCAACAAGAAAAAATTGAGGAGCTAAGTACTAAAAGGTAAAATAGTAAAAGATGTTAAAACTATTGGCTGACTACAAATTGTTTCATGTGCTAGAAAAAAGATGGAAAAAGAAAATAATTCTAGGCACAATCATCCGGTCGGCTCAAAAACTGTAACAGTTTTTGAACCGACACATGGAAATCTAGTGATAGACAACCTTACAAATATATATATTTATATATATAAGTATTTGTAAGGTTAGCTATCACTAGATTTCCATGTTTCGAAGTTTTGAGGGAGTTTTGAACAACAGATTGTTGGAGTTTTCTAATTTTTAATTTGCCGTACATCCATTACACGAACTTTTGAAAGAATTATGCTGAGTTGTCCACATTAAAGGGAGGACAATTACGCAAAGAGCATATCAGTGATTTTGCAGCTTGCTATGTCATGATATTGTTGCGCCAAGTGATGAGAGCAGTTTTTGCCAAAATAATAACAGTATGAAAAAAATATTGTTTTCACAAATGCATGTTGTCACCAAAATGTCTACGTTCCAAATCACGTGGTCTAAAATTAACTCAGCGAGAAGTTTTTTACAACTTATCAACTGGTGTATGTACGTAAGACTTTTCATAGCCAACAGAACCTTATAATAAGTGAGTAGTAGTCAGTTGCCAAACTCTGACATAAATAAATACATTAAGTATTATTTATTGTTACAGCGTCGTTGATGATTGATATTTTTCATATTCATTAACATGGTGGTGGGAACCTTTAATTTTCTCAAGATTAAGGATAGGAAAGAAAGTTAAACAGAAGTAATAACTTATTTCTGAAGATTCACACTAATGTTAATAGCTTGCTATCACAAAAACTAGAAAGTCTTCAACATCCAAGATGTCATTGTGAAAATTTTGTAGTTTTGAATCTTCGAAGAGTTGAAAAATTTCAACCTCAAGATCACCACAGTGAAGAGTTTGAAGTCCTAAAAACTTTGAACTTTTCATGGACTTCCATCCACCCAAAACTTAAGAAATCCAAAAATCTGTCAAAACTTTGACGCATGGAGGTCTAGTGTATCTGATATTATTTCCCAGCTCTAAGGGAGATCATTATTCACTGAGGTTAA
Organism: Cryptosula pallasiana; assembly: GCA_945261195.1. Classification (NCBI taxonomy): domain Eukaryota; kingdom Metazoa; phylum Bryozoa; class Gymnolaemata; order Cheilostomatida; family Cryptosulidae; genus Cryptosula; species Cryptosula pallasiana. The sequence goes on along the minus strand of OX183140.1, from coordinate 27,657,001 downwards.
TTGCTCCAAAAATAATTAGCGTCTAATTGTAGGACATTTTGGGTGCATAGCCAGTGCAGTGAACCTATAGCTGGAGAAGGCAACTCCAAAACAAAACAAGATGACTGCTAAGAAATTTTTAAGAAAAAAAAACGTATTGTTGACAAAACTTGCATATAAATACTTCCATCCAAAACAGCGAATCAAGAGCTTGGACATGATATGAAGGTGGTGCTGTTGTTGTCAAAAAGATTGAACTGCAGAGAAAGCTGACAGTTAACAATCTTTCAGACTCTCAAAAGAATAAGTCAAGTTTTATTTTACCGACCGGAGATGTAATACTTGGTGATCTGAACAATGGAACAAATGACTGTAACAATACTGTAGGGTAATGAGGGGTGGCATTGTGTGATGCATTTGGGTGAAAATCTATAGGTTGTACAAGATTGGTTACGAAACCACTTGTTTTTATGCAATTCAATAACCAACATCACTGTTGTCATTTTATTAGCTTGTTGATTGGTTGACACCTAGTGTTGCTTGATCAGGCTTGACTGTTGAGAGTACATAAGCTACCCAGTAGATATAGCCACAAATACTAGATGCTCAAATGCATTGCTAGCAGCCTCACACAAAAGTATAGTTGTAAACAGAAAGTGATCAGATAAATAAACTTGCGACATGAAAATAAAAATTTGGATTTGCCGATGCTGCTCAACACGCAAAAATCCACGCCACTGTGATGATACTTGATATCGCAGTGGTATTTACAATGATGCTTAAAACATCAATAACTAGTCATCTATTACTGGTGATTGTTGTTTTTGCCGTTAACTAGTGGAAGTGGAAAGTGAAAAAATATATATTTTAATCAATAATAACGATAGCAAGAGTTAGTAATAATCATTATCATATATACTGTTATAACAATAGTAGTAGTAGTTACAATAAATATTGTATATCTATAATAGTTACCTTGAAACTTTTTGTCTCTCCCTAACTTCTAGCTAAACATTATTTTATTTAATATATATTACTATAATAATTTTTGACAAACAATAGCTGGCTCACCTACACATGAGTGAAAAGACCATGTCAAGGATTTTTCTAGTCACTCATGTATTCTATCTCAGATACAAGTAAGGTATGAGTGAGGATGTGTCAATGTCATTTCAGTTTTATTGCTACGTAATTACCTGCCAACTTTATTACAAATGGACATTATATGTAACTATACCTTGCACAAGCTTTGAAGGCATGCCATTAACTGGTTATGGCTTGTGCAACTATCTTCAACTATTGAACCGTTTATGATTGACTGTTTTATTGATATGCTATTTTGTATTCCAATCTATCAATGATTGACAACAACCGGGGACATAAACTCAACGCAGAGATTTTTGAAATGCTGACAAAATTGAATGTATATACTGAATAAAGACCATCTAATCGTCAATACAGGAGACAGCAGACGCATAAGGTTTGGCACACATCAAATCAGTGAGCTTAAATAAATATTGCACCAGACAAACAGGCTACATGACAACTCGACATAACTTGAAGCACGGCCAAAAACTCTTAAGCCGCATTTACACTAGGCGACTGTTACTCCGACTCCTTTCAGGTTTGCCACTTGCGTCTCGATGCATTGAGACTGGCGCAGCTTCTGGTGGAGATGCAGGGTTGTCGGAGGCTGAGATGCAGCAACCCAGCAGTGTTGGTTTCGAGTGTCGAGTCGCAGCGTCTTCATAGCCACATGACACAGTTTAACCAATTGAGTTGCTCTATATGGTGGTTCCAATATTTTGTTTATTCTAGCCCGGATATAATGTAAACAATGATTGTTATAAAATCGTAAGGTTAGTATTAAATAATTAATTATTACAAGCATTGTTCACGTGTGTGTTTATTATTTTTCCTATCAAAAAAATCAAACTATGTATGTTCAACAATAACAAATAATTCATATTCAGAGTAGTTATCATTATTATTTTGAATGCAAACACAAATAGAACGGTAGGTTTTCTTCAAACTATTATTTAATTTCAGTAAGTGGTATTATTGTTTAAAAATAAGTTAAAATTTAACATTATAGGTAAACAGAAAATCCACAAGACGCACAGATAACTACTGCCTGGTAAAAAACTGGTAATAATTAAATCACAACTCATCAATCCAACTGCGTGAGCAGGAACCGATAAATTATTTTAGCTAAGGTGGTTGAGCAACTCCAAAGTCGCCATACTCAAAAGTTTTGGATGACGCAGCAGTGTAAAGGCAACACGCGTCTGCGACCATCACTAGAGTCGAAGTCATAGTCGCCTAGTGTGAACGCGGAGTTAGAATGCAAAAGGTAAATTTTGGCAAGCAACAGCAGTAATAACCTAGTAATTTAGTACAAATGTGATTGGCTGTGAGAATAAGGTTTTGCTCAATGATTGGTAAATTGTACATGTTCCAGCTAAATTGGAAAACTTCCCGTAGTGCTGAGATAGAAATCATGCAGGGAGGAAATAATATTGTAATCTTCCAGTTTCATAGTTCAGCATTCAAATTGGATGAGTACTGAGATAGATTTCATAGAGATACCGCAGCTGGTCTGTAGTCTCACACAATTCAGTATTTTACAGGCAATTTGTGGCACCATTTATTTCTCACCTGTCAGTATTTATCAGGATTAGAGCACTCAACCGATGACTTGTGGTTGTTGTGATTCACATACAGTTCTGTCAGCTACCAATTTCAATATTCCATATTCTACCCAATATCTCTGACTGTAGACAAACAACTTTGACATACTACAACAGACATACATACATATTAATCCATCCCAATCTCTGGTGACATAATTCCAACAAAGGAAGAACACATTCAATAAACTGACCCCAATACCCAAAGAAAATCCATGAGCCCACAAAAACATGTCACCTCCTTCGGAAGATTGAAGTTCACAGACAAAATATCAAAGTCAACATCATTTCCCAGCTGAAGGCATTGCAAACAAACACTGTCCTACTCTAACATTATCTCATCAACTTCAATATCTTTGAATAGTGATTGTTTATAGCCACCAACATCCCTCTCAACAATTCATTCTAAATAGAAGTACATTGCTATCTTACCCCGACAGGGAGAACCACAAGTCAGCAACAGTTTCTCCTTGCAGTCCAGAGTGCTAACCAAACTATTACACCATCACACACGGATCTATAAATAGAACCAAACATACAATAAATGGAACCAGACATCAATAGAATCATACCCAATATTATTCTACATTTTTGTAACCATCATAGTCATCAGTGACAGAGACAGAGAAAATAGATAATTCTAAGTTGTATTTGACGACATACAAACAAATCATTTCTGTTTAGTTTTGTTGCTGAGATTATTATATTAGTAAAAACGTTATGAGTGGATGTGGCATCAATCACCACCCTTTATATTAGACTATTATCATTGATGACATCAACTAACAGTAGGACACAACTTTGAGTGACTATAATTAGTATTTTAGAGAATCTAAAATACTATTGTTCTGCCTGGTTTTATTATTATTTTTCTTCTTTCGGGCAAACCTTGCCGAACTCGGTCGAGTTTTTCTCAAGAACCGTTAGAGATAAAGCTACAATTTTTGTTGCGACCCGATTGATAGGCATTGGGACAAAAAGTAAGTTGGTGTGAAAGTTACAGAACATTCCAGAACATCGCAATCAACGTGCGAAAACTGGTAAAAAATTGTTTTCAAAAGCATCAAAATGGCTGAAAAAACGTAGACCCGATTGACGAAAAAATACCAAACTTTGAAAGATGGTGCATCTTGCTAACCTACTGATTCGACATCATGACATGACGTTGAAAAGCCGTTCGGAAGCGGCCATCTTGGATTTTTGTGAAAATCACAGATTTTAGCATAAAACAGCCTCCCGTTGGAAAACCAACAGGCCGAAGTAGCTGAAATTTGCAACAAACATGTGCCATAGGGTATCAAAGTATTATTCTGAACTTCGAAGCGATCGCACATAACCGGTTCAAGTTTTTTCATTTTCAAATTTGAAAATCTGAACAGAAACAGCACTTTTCAATGCTTTCCGAGACCATGATCGAACAAGTCAGCAAAAAGTAAAATATTAGGCCACATAGCCCAATGCCTGAACTTTCTAAAATTAGAGACTTCAAGTTTCTTGCAATACCGGCGGCACAGCTATTCCATTTTCAAACGAGATCTTCCAAACGGAAAAATGACCGTAACTCGGGGACGGTTACTCCGATTTGCATAAAATTTGCTTGGTTGCGATCACATTATAACCGTCTTTCAGATAAGCATCCGTCAAAAGTGTGATCTTTGGTGAAAGAGTCAAAGCCCACACGGTTTTCAATGTGTGACGAAAGTGTTCGTTATTTACTGTTTTCACCGCGGAAAAATTTTTCTCCTCCAAAACTTTAGCACAAACAGTATTAAGGTGACAAATTGAAGAAATCTGAAAAAAATTGAAAATATTCGATAAGTATTCAGCGATGTCCGAACCCAAAATGTTTTTTTGTATGTAGGCCATACCACTTTCTTTTTTATCTTATGCTGTTTATGAAAGGCATTTAGCATTGCTAGATGGCTAAATGGTTAACATTGTGACCTATTGTTCTAAGGGTTCAGGTTCGATTCCCAGGTGTGGACTTCTTTTTTGCCAAAAACAATTATTGTCAGAAGGGAGGTTCCAAGTTAGCATGAGTATATGTAGTAACAGGAGTGTATGTTGTATTGGCAATGGTGAAGCGTGTGTTTGTGTGGCTCCAGCAAAAGAAAGCTTCAAAAAGCGGCTTTTGTGCAAAAATAAAGCTATTGAAAAACAGTTGTCAGTTTGTACCAAGCGACAGTCAGCCGTTGGTAGGCACAGCTCCCGACTCCGTGATTCCCACGTTGTCCATTCCAACACTGCTCTGAAAAGCAAGTCTGTTTTTAACTGTTTACTGCCATAAACGGATTCAAACAGTAAATTGCAATTTTCTGTTAATTTTCATATTTTTCTTGACTGACCACCCCATTTTTTAGTTATTTCATTTCAGCTCTAATGTCAAACATGATCCATTGGTACCTTGTATATTGCTTACAAACTGTACATTGATCAGTAAATAAAGTTGATTTTAATTTAATAATTCAATTGTACCGAATTAGATTGCAAATCAGCAACATACCTCTATAGCTAGATGGCTAAGAGGGTTGTTTGTTAATTTAGGTGTACAGGTACGATTCCCAGTGGTGGAAACTTCTTTTCACGTAACAAGTTTTTGTAAGTAAAAGTTTACTGCTAAACATAACCATTAAGAATAATGGGGATGTTAAAGATTTATTGTTTCAGTGAGAGGTTGATGGAGCAGTTGGTCGAGTGTGTGACTTAACGCAGTCAGTCCAGGTGTTCAAATCCACTAAGCATCAATTTTAATTTATTATTCTCTAAAATACTCTTGTTGTTGCTCGCAAACACAAATCAATATCTAGTTATTATTGCAATAGCAATATTAGACTATTATTATTGATGACATCAACTAACGGTAGAACACAACTTTGAGTGATTATAATTATTATTGCAATAGCTTCCTTTTGAAGGCCCAAAGACAATTTCTATAACGAAAAGCATTTCCAGTTTATGAGAGACGCACCCATTCCGGTGAGTGAGTATATACGGCAACCGCTCGGACTTGAATGGGGTGTGGCCTATTACAGCTGGTCAGTTCTATATCGACCGCCCATCTAAAGAAAAAAAACCTTATATGTTAAATCCGTTTTATTGAACATGACTAGGTGAAAATTGAAATTTGAATGTTTGTGAACAATTGCATGATATAGTCACTAGAGTCCATCATTTATTTAATTCTGAGGTAGATAGCTGAAACCATTTTATTATTTATAATAACTATAACAAGTGATTATACTAGCGGTTATACTTATTCATTATTATTGAATAAATAAAGATAAAAAGATATATCATAATAATATTGTGCAACGTTTTACTTTAGGATGGTAGCTTGCCACCTGCACGGATTCTCACTTTCAATTGTTACCCAAAACAGCCGGCAGTGTATTGACTATATAGTGGTGCTTGTTCGTAGGCCAAACCAGCATGTTGGTCTAAACGCGATACCAAAGGCACATCGGTGCCCTCTGATTGGTTAAATCCAAAAATGTTTACAAGCTCTAAGTTTAACCATCGACAACACGCTTTCCAGAATTTATTTTACCAATAATGATTATTCGTAAATTATCGTTGTTATCAACATCAAATTCCAAAAGCATGTTGATGGTATACAATTTGTATGTCCACGCTTTGCACTGAAACTTATTTGATTTAATGAGCTGTTGACAAAAATTTTTATCTAGTAAATTTATTTCACGTGACTACTGCCAACCACTTTATCGAAACCAGTTTTTGCCAACGGGTCGAAAATACCTCCCTTTTTTCCTAAGCCAACATGGCAAGTATGATTTTTACAAGTTAGTTTGCTATGCAGCGTCAGCAATGTGTCAGCACATTGTTTTCCTGTGCCGCCGTTCAAATTGAATAGAGAGAGAGAGATGAAGGGGGAGACTGAAGGGGTAAAGTGGGGAAGAGGTGAAATAAGGCGGAGTAGACCAAAGGTAAAGGGTGGGATTCAGAGCAGGACAGGTAAGGTGGGAGAGTGGTGGGTAGAGCAAGGTAAATGGGCAGGGCAGGTGCGGTGGGAAAGAGTGGTACGGAACAGCAGAACAAAAGTACAGTGTCCGCCTTACTCTAAATCAGGCATGCCCAACCTGCGGCCTATTTAAAAATGGCGGCCTTTTGAGTTGTGAAATGCGGCCTTTTTGAATGATGTCAAAAACAAAAAAAAACTGTTTTGTTTCATTCGCAAACTCATGCAATGCAATAAGCAAAACGATCTCTGACTTGGGTCAATAGAGCAACCTCAGATTTTTCATTTCCAAAGTAGGGAAATCCCCATAATTCATGCTTGGATGGTCCAACCTGCAGTACTAATTAATCATCATTAGTGAGCATCATTAGATAACTAGCCAACTAGTCAGCAACATGAGTGCAAGTAAAAGAATACGAACAATTGAACAGGAGAACAGACAATTTAACGACACTTGGACAGATGAGTTTTTAATGGTACCTCTCCCTTCTGGAGGGATGCTTTGTAGGAATGGAGGAATGTAACAATACCATTAAAACCATTAAACGGGTCAATGCAAAGTCACACTTTGAAGGCAAGTATGGTGCTACCTATGCTGCGATAACTGTGGAGTTTAAGAAGGAAAGAGTAGAGGCGTTGAAGCACAGTAGACAGAGGCAACAGACCATGATGAGAGGCCCTACCGATGAGAATAAAAGAGCAGTACTTGCACGTGCTAAAATCGCATATGTTCTCAACAAGAAAGGTGAGATTATTTTTTCAAAAACAAAATATTGGTATTAGTGATAACCATTGCCTGTTTTTGATTGACTCGTCAGGGACCAGAAAAGTTATGGATGTACAAATTATCTGCACACACAGACGCAATGATGTCATAAGGTAGAAAATTAATTTTTTTCAATTAAGCCATTTATGGATGGCGATATGATAAAAGAATGCATAGAGATCGCTGCTGATAATGTTTGTGATACTGAGAAGGATAAGCAGTCTTTCAAGAAAATATCTCTTTCTCGCATGGCTATAACTCGCAGAACAGAACAACTGAGTCACAATATTCAGGTGCAGTTGCAGAATAGGATCAAAGATATGATGGCATTCTCACTTGCGCTCGATGAGTCGACAGATATGGTTGATATCGCACAGCTTTTAGTCTTTATTCGTGGTGTTGATAGAAGTCTGAATGTCACAGAGGATTTGTTAGCTTTGAGAAGTATGAAGGGCACCACAACTGGGACAGATGTTTACAATCAGGTAATGGCTGCTATTGAAAGGAAAAAGACTTGATCTAGCAAAGCTGAGTGCTATCGTCACTGATGGAGCACCATCTATGAAGGGAGTGAGACATGGATTCACCAAACTACTACTTAACAAGATGGAAGCTGACAACATTGTCCCTCGGCCACCAGCTTTGCACTGCATTATTCATTAGGAGAATCTTGCAGCAAAAACTCTCGGCATGTCGAATGTCATGCAGGTAGTAAAAGAAACAGTGAACTTCATCAGATCCAGAGGTCTCAAACACAGGCAATTCAGGGAATACCTTTCAGAATTAGACGCAGAATATGAGGATGTCCCATACTTTGCAGAAGTAAGGTGGTTGTCGAAGGGAAAGGTGATGGAACGAGCATACAAACTGAGAACTGAAATCCAAACTTTCTGTGAATCCAAGGGCAAAAATTTACCAGAGTTCAGAGATCCAGAATTCCTCAATGACTTTGCATTTCTTGTTGACATCCGAACACATCTAAACCAACTCAACACAAAGTTAAAAGGCAAAAATCAGCTTATATCGGACATGTATCATCATGTGGGTGGGTTTGATGGAATGTTGGCGCTTTGGATAGATGACTTTGATCGGCACGACATTGATATTGAAAGCTTTCCAACACTGGCAAGTCGCCCAGGTTTTGATGAAGATCCTGAAGTGTGTCATGGATATAAAACTCTCCTGAATGAACTGGGAGATGAATTCAAAAATAGATTCATGGATTTCAAAAACATTGGAGAAGATATCTGCGCATTTTCAGCCATAACACGTGTTGATGTGCCACGCAACCTGAAATAGAGGTCGTACAACTAAAAAATGACCCAATCTATTCCCCTCTATTTGCACCAGGTGAAAACTTGCTCAAGTCATATCAAAGCATACCACCAGAAAACTATCCAAGAATAAGAGAGTTTGCTGGCCGCATGATCAGCATGCTTGGCAGCACATACCGCTGTGAGCAGTTATTCTCCAAAATGGGTTACGCAAAGAACAGATTCAGATCTCGACTAACCGACTCTCACCTGACCGATATATTGCATATCTCTGCCTCAGATATACAACCAGATTATAAGACCCTTTTGGCCACTATACCATGTCAGCCATCTCATTAAATATCCATTTACTCAGATGTATTTCATCTTGAAAAAAATAAAAGTTACAAACTTTACACAACCCAAGTCTTCATATTTGTATGAAATCATACGGCGGCCTTTTACAAATGTGAATAATGAAAATGTGGCCTAATTGAAAAAAAGGTTGGGCACCCATGCTCTAAATAGAGGAAGTTGCAATGTTCATAGATTGTCAAATTGTGTAAACATCTGGCACGAGTGACAAGACTGTTTAACATACACTAGTTAGTTGTATAAACTCACTTACCTGTAAGTATGTATTATGAGGTAGTGCTGTGTCTGTATGTAGAGAACTGTATGAATGCTGACTTGTTCTATAACAAATACTGTAGATTTATGATATACTACAGGGCTAATACCATAGCTGTATGACAAACCTCTAACGCAGTGAAGTGCTAGAATGGCTAGTGGGTGCAATCATCACGGATCAGTAAACATAAAATAGTCAGGGCTTGTGCGTAGCAACACTCCCTGCATTATTGTACAATTTGGCTCCAGTGGTGTTGTTGCTGGAAACACTCGACCACATTTTGATTATTTCACTTAGCTGATGAGTAGTTAAAATCCCTGCATTATTGTGTAATTATGTTGTTGTTTAACATCAACAACGGTTGAGTAATGACTGTGTACAGTACTGCACAAAAGTTACCTAATAAACACTACATTACTGGGATGGGGGAGGAGGGATGGGGGGGAGGAGGGATGGGGAGAGGGGATGGGGAGGAGTCTGCTGTGTTCAGCGGGTAGTGGAACTAGTAAGTTTTTATATGGAGGAAGTTGAACTGTGTATTCTTAGTAACACATACTACTAATTGTATATGAACTCGGGCACCTGTAAGTATGTATTATGGGGTAGCACTGTGTCTGTATATAGTGATTTGTGTGAATGTTCACTTGTTCTGTAACAAATACTGTAGATTTATGCTATATATTATATATAGAGCTAATACCATAGCGATATGACAGACCCAAATCAGTGAAAGCACTGGATTGACTGGTGGTTGCAGTTGTCAAGGATCAGTAAACACAAAATGTCTAGGCTGATAAGTAACTACACACACACCCTGTGTTATTGCATAACTCTTTTGTTGTTTGACATCAACATGTATGGTGAATCTGAGAGCATTTAACAGAAATTGATGAGAAGGTGAGTTATCTTTGCTTGGACGTTAGCGAACAGAAGAAGTTTGTAGCACTTAAGCTTGGTTCACAGTTGTTCTAGCAACCTTAGTCTTAGTTCGCAATGCACATTATGGTTCACTATTGTTGTAAAAAGCATAGCATAGCAGAGGCAAAGCTGTCATAGGGTTGATAAGTAGCCGTTTATTGGTTACTAATTATTTACGCCCACGATAGTGTGGCAAGTTGAATGTTTGAGGAGGATTGACTGTGAATAACGTTTCATTCAAAGACACGCTCGTGTGGCCAAGCCTTTACTGTGCTGATAAGGCATTGTGGAATATGGAAGCTTGTTCAAGCGTACGGCGGCTCGTATGACACAGTTCACAGTAAAGGCATGACACAGTTCACAGTAAAGGCCTGACACAGTTCACAGTAAAGGCCTGACACAGTTCACAGTAAAGGCCTGACACAGTTCACAGTAAAGGCCTGACACAGTTCACAGTAAAGGCCTGACACAGTTCACAGTAAAGGCCTGACACAGTTCACAGTAAAGGCCTGACACAGTTCACAGTAAAGGCCTGACACAGTTCACAGTAAAGGCCTGACACAGTTCACAGTAAAGGCCTGACACAGTTCACAGTAAAGGCCTGACACAGTTCACAGTAAAGGCCTGACACAGTTCACAGTAAAGGCCTGACACAGTTCACAGTAAAGGCCTGACACGGTTCACAGTAAAGGCCTGACACAGTTCACAGTAAAGGCCTGACACAGTTCACAGTAAAGGCATGACACAGTTCACAGTAAAGGCCTGACACAGTTCACAGTAAAGGCCTGACACAGTTCACAGTAAAGGCCTGACACAGTTCACAGTAAAGGCCTGACACAGTTCACAGTAAAGGCCTGACACAGTTCACAGTAAAGGCCTTGGCACACTAGCTAGTTTGTGAACAATACGCTGCAATCGCAGTTGTACAAATCGTGAGAGTTTGTCACTCTCAAACTTGTGCGATGATCTACGATACCACGGTTCACCATTACACATAGCGCACAACTCCTACAATTGCACGATGCCTACAGCAACTGTGAACCAGGATTTACGCCCTTGCCACATGAGCCTATCTTCTGTACCCAGAGCCAGAGCCTGGCGACAAATAGCATATTACACGAACCTGACTGGCAACTGAAATAACAAACATATGCCCTGGTCACACGAAGACGATAACGAAACTATAACAAAACTTTATTGGGTGGTCGCTGAAGCACGGCAAATAAAGTTTTGTTACGGCGGTCACACCACAACTATAATTGATCTGTTATGCCCAGAGATCACTAGTTTCATCCAATGAAAGCGCATTGTGCTTTGTGCGCGGGCCTACTCATAGTTTCCTACATGATGCAAAGAAATTGAAATTAATTGAAGCAAAGTTTGGATTAAAGTATTTTAATAAATAGCTCAGTTTGACTAGCCATTACTATTTCAATTATTTTACTATAATTTATTATTATTATTTTGCATTCATCTAAAATTCATTACAAATTTAATAAAATGAATAGATATATTTTCAAAAAATGAATGTGCTACTATGGAAATCATGTGTGCATTGTGAATGACCCTAACCTTAGAAGCCAGCCAATAATGGCACATAGAAAATAAACCAATTAATGAGCTTATGTGGTCCAATCATATGCGAAAATCAGAACCCTAGCAAAAACCTAACATTGCTTGATCACAACAAAACTTGAATATTTGCTTGGTTTGCTCAGCAACGAAGTAGCTGGGCCTGAGAAAACATTTTAGTTCACAGTTTCGTCAAAGATTCGCTTTCATGTGACTAGTTCTATAGTTCTCAATTGAGCGAATAGCAGCAGGACTAATTTTTTGTGAGTTCCACGTGATGTCTTGTCTCCGATCACTTTTATAATATTATTTTTATTAAAACCTGTGATAGACTTGTATAATAGTCTACCCCCCCCCCCCTCTCCACCCCTTGCCCTGTCAATAACAAAGGTAGAAGTAATCTTTGAGTCTTCCTTTCTCAATATCTACACAGATTCCCTCGAAAATTGGATACCGAGGAACCCGGCCCTGTATAGACCCTGCATCCATGCCTATACCACATATATAACCTACCCCGGGTTACCTCGGGTCAGCTACCCCGGGCCAGTATCAAATATGGCTGATTCAGATAGACTGGGACCTATACGATTGGTTGCCTACCTCTGAAAGTACAAGAGCGAAGTTTAGTAGCCTGTGACACAGACCAAGAAGATAGATGCCCTAATGAGAAGTGAAAAGTTTACAGACCAAAGAAAAAGTGGGAAAAGCAGCCCAGTGTACTTTGCCATGTGCTCACTAATGCTATCGGATTACGTTGTTTACTAATTTGTACTACATATTCTGATTGATGTATTGTTCTTATTATATTATGTGATTGGTTCACCCTAATAAGGGAGTGAACTTTCCTCCTGTTCCACAAAAGGAGCTTTTGTGCTGCATTAAGACAGAAGTCTAGTGGATATTGTACAAGTACCTTATAGTGTATTGCTAAACAGATTGAGTAAATAATGTGTTGTTAGAGAAACTCTGTTGTCGTGTGTCTGGGTCGACGACCCCGTGAATTTGGTAGCATTTATTCGGAGTGGACCCCCAATTGTTGCAGAAGTTGAGAGTGGATGCCGTTGAGTCGGTAGTAGAAAGAGCAAAACTACTACATTGGTGGCAGCGGTGGGATTCAGGTGAACAAAATGACACGACGGAGAGAAGGAGAGAGAAGAAAGAAGTCGCAGCTATACAGTGCCAACCATTCACTGTATCCACCCCCTTACCCCGAAGTTATACAGTGCCAGTATCACCCTTTATATTACCATTCTCTTACCCTGAAGCTATACCGAGCCGGTGTAACCCCGTATACAGAGAAAGCTGACAGTTAACAATCCTTCAGACTCTCAAAAGAATAAACCAAGTTTTATTTTACCTGCCAGAAATGTAATATTTGGTGAGCTGAACAATGGTACAAATGACTGTAACAATACTGTAGGGTAATGAGGGGTGGCATTGTGTGATACAGGTGGGTGAGAATCTAAAGGTTGTACATCAGGTAGAACAAGATTGGTTACGAAACTACTCGTCTTTATGTAGTTCAATAAATGACATCTCTGTTGTCATCTTATTGGCTTGTTGATTGGTTGACATCTAGTGTTGTGCGCTTGATCAGACTTGACTGTTGAGAATACATGAGCTACCCAGTAGATATAGCCACAAATACTAGAAGATCAAATGCATTGCTAGCAGCATCACACAAAAATATAGTTGTAAACAGAAAGTGATCAGATAAATAAACTTGCCACATGAAAATAAAAATTTGGATTTGTCGATGCTGCTCAAAAAGCAAAAACCCACTTCACTGAGATGATACATGATATCCCAGTGGTATTTACAATGATGCTTAAAACATCAATAACTAGTCAACTGCTGCTGGTGATTGTTGTTTTTGTTGTTAACTAGTGGAAGTGGAAAGTGAAAAAATATATATTTTAATCAATAATAACGATAGCAAGAGTTAGTAATAATCATTATCATATATACTGTTATAACAATAGTAGTAGTAGTTACAATAAATAATGTATATCTATAATAGTTACTGTGAAACTTTTTGTCTCTCCCTAACTTCTAACTAAACATTATTTTAGCTATTATATATTACTATAATAATTTTTGACAAACAATAGCTTGCTCACCTACACATGAGTGAAAAGACCATGTCAAGGAGTTCTCTAGTCGCTCGTGTATTCTATCTCATACACAAGTAAGGTATGAGTGAGGATATTTCAATGTCGTTTCAGTTTTATTGCTACGTAATTACCTGCCAACTTTATAACAAATGGACATTATATGTAAATATACCTTGCACAAGCTTTGATTGCATGCCATTAACTGGTTATGGCTTGTGCAACTATCTTCAACTATTGAACCGTTTATGATTGACTGTTTTATTGATTTGCTATTTTGTATTCCAATCTACCAATAATTGACAACGACTGGGGACATAAACTCAACGCAGAGATTTTTGAATTGCTGACAAAACTGAATGTATATACTGAACAAAGATCGTCTAATCGTCAATACAGGAGACAGCAGATGCATAAGGTTTGGTACACATGAAATCAGTGAGCATAAATAAATATTGCACCAAAAAAACAGGCTACATGACAACTGGATAACTTGAAGCACGGCCAAAAACTCTTAAGCCGCATTTACACTAGGCGACTGTGACTCCGACTCCTTTCAGGTTTGCCACTTGCGTCTCGATGCACGAGACTGGCGCAGCTTCCGGTGGAAATGCAGGGTTGTCGGAGGCTGAGACGCAACAAACCAGCAGTGTTGGTTTTGAGTGTCAAGTCGCAGCGTCTTCATAGCCACATGACACAGTTTAAACAACTGAGTTGCTCTATATTGTGGCTCCAATATTTTGTTTTTTCTAGCCCAGATATAATGTAAACAATGATTGCTATAAGATCGTAAGGCTATTATTAAATTATTAATTATTACCAGCATTGTTTCCATGTGTCTTTATCATTTTTTCTATCAAAAGAATCAAACTATGTATGTTCAACAATAATAAACAATTCTTATTCTGAGTAGTTATCATCATTATTTTGAATGCAAACACAAAAAGAACATTATACTTTCTTCAAATTATTGTTTAATTTCAGTAAGTGGTATTATTATTTATAGATAAGTTAAAATTTCACATTATAGGTAAACAAAAAATTCACGAGACGCGCAGAAAACTACTGCCTGGTAGAAAACTGGTAATAATTAAATCGCAACTCATCAATCCAACTGCATGAGCAGGAACGCGATAAATTATTTTAGCTAAGATGGTTGAGCAACTCCAAAGTCGCAAAACTCAAAAGCTTTGGATGACGCAGCAGTGTAAAGGCAACATGCGTCTGCGACCATCAATAGAGTCGAAGTCATAGTCGCCTAGTGTGAACGCGGCGTTAGAATGCACAAGGTAAATTTTGGCAAGCGACAGCAGTAATGACCTAGTAATTTAGTACAAATGTGATTGGTTGTGAGAATAAGGTTTTGCTCAATGATTGGTAAATTGTACATGTTCCAGCTAAATTGGAAAACTTCCCGTAGTGCTGAGATAGAAATCATGCAGGGAGGAAATAATATTGTAATCTTCCAGTTTTATAGTTCAGCATTCAAATTGGATGAGTACTGAGATAGATTTCATAGAGAAGCCACAGCTGGTATGTAGTCCCACACAATTCAGTATTCAAGTTATTTTACAGGCAATTTGTTGCACCATTTATTTCTCACCTGTCAGTATTTATCAGGCTTAGAGCACTCAACCGATGACTTGCGGTTGTTGTGATTCACATACAGTTCTATCAGCTACCAACTTCAATATTCCAGATTCTACCCAATATCTCTGACTGTAGACAAACAACTTTGACATACTACAACAGACATACATACATATTAACCCATCCCAATCTCCAGTGACATAATTCCAACACCGGAAGAACACATTTAATAAACTGACCCCAATACCCAAAGAAAATCCATGAGCCCACAAAAACATGTCACCTCCCATGGAAGATTGAAGTTCACAGACAAAATATCAAAGTCAACATCATTTCCCAGCTGAAGGCATTGCAAAAAAACACTGTGCTACTCTATCATTATCTCATCAACTTCAATATCTTTGAATAGTGAATGTTTATAGCCACCAACATCCCTCTCAACAATTCATTCTAACTAGAAGTACATTGTTATCTTACCACGGCAGGGAGAACCACAAGTCAGCAACAGTTTCTCCTTGCAGTCCAGAGTGCTAATCAAACTATTACACCATCACACACGGATCTATAAATAGAACCAAACATACAATAAATGGAACCAGACATCAATAGAATCATACCCAATAATATTTTACATTTTCGTAACCATCATAGTCATAAGTGAGAGAGACAGAGAAAGTAGATAAATCTAAATTGTATTTGACGACATACAAAAAAATAAAAAAAAAATCGTTTCTGTTTAGTTTTGTTGCTGAGATTACTATATTAGTAAAAATGGTTAATGTGGATGGGCGCATCAATCCCCCACCCTTTATAATAGCCTATGATCATCGATGACATCAACTCACGGTAGTACACAATTTCAAGTGATTATAAATATTATTGCAATAGTTTCCTCTCGAAAGCCCACAGATAATTTCTATAACGAAAAACATTTCCAGTTTATGAGAGACGCACCGATTCTGGTGAGTGAGTATATACGGCAACCGCTAGGACTTGAATGGGGTGTGGCCTATTACAGCTGGTCAATTCGATATCGACCGCCCATCTAAAGAAAACGATATCTTATATGTTAAATCCGTTTTATGAACATGATTTGGTGGACATTGAAATTTGAATGTTTGTGAACAATTGCATGATATAGTCACTAGAGCCCATCATTTATTTAAATCTGAGGGAGATAGCTGAAACTATTTTATTATTTATAATAACTATAACAAGTGATTATACCAGCAGTTATAGATATTCATTATTATTGAATAAATAAGGATAAAAAGATATATCATAATAATATTGTGCAACGTTTTACTTTAGGATGGTAGCTTGCCACCTGCACGGATTCTCACTTTCAATTGTTACCCGTACAGTCGGCAGTGTATTGACTATATAGTGGTGCTTGTTCGTAGGCCAAACCAACATGTTGGTCTAAACGCGATACCAAAGGCACATCGGTGCCCTCTGATTGGTTAAATCCAAAAATGTTTACAAGCTCTAAGTTTAACCATCGACAACACACTTTCCAGAATTTATTTTACCAACAATGATTATTCGTATATTATCGTTGTTATCAACATCAAATTCCAAAGGCATGTTGATGGTATAGAACTTGTATGTCCACGCTTTGCACTGAAACTTATTTGATTTAATGTAGCTGTTGACAAAAAAATTTTTTCTAGTAAATTTATTTCACATGGCTACTGCCAACCACTTTATCGAAACCAGTTTTTGCCAACGGGTCGAAAATACTTCCCCTTTTTCCTAAGCCTACATGGCAACTATGATTTTTACAAGTTAGTTTGCTATGCAACGACAGCAAGGTGTAAGCACATTGTTTTCCTGTGCCGCCGTTCAAATTGAATAGAGAGAGAGAGATGGGAGTGGGGGAGACGGAAAGGGTAAAGTGGGGAAGGGGTGAAATAAGGCGGAGTAGACCAAAGGTAAAGGGTGGGATTCAGAGCAGGACAAGTGAGGTGAGAGAGTGGTGGGTAGAGCAAGGTAAATGGGCGGGGCAGGTGCGGTGGGAAAGAGTGGTACGGAACAGCAGAACAAAAGTAGAGTGTCCGCCTTACTATAAATAGAGAAAGTTCCAATATTTATAGATTGTCAAACTGTATAAACATCTGGTATGGGTGACAAAACTGTTTAACATACACTAGTTACTATATATAAACTCTCTTACCTGTAAGTACGTACTATGAGGTGGTGCCGTGTCTGTATATAGTGAATTGTATGAGTGCTGACTTGTTCTATAACATATATAATATATTTATGACATACTACAGGGCTAATACCATAGCTGTATGACAAACCTCTAACGCAGTGAAGTGCTAGAATGGCTAGTGGGTGCAATCATCACGGATCATTAAACATAAAATAGTCAACGCTGGTGCGTAGCAACCCTCCCTGCATTATTGTACAATTTGGGTCCACTGGTGTTGTCGCTGGAAACAACTGACTACATTTTGATTATTTCACTTAGCTGATGAGTAGCTAAAATCCCTGCATTATTGTGTAATTATGTTGTTGTTTAACATCAACAACGGTTGAGTAATGACTGTGTACAGTACTGCACAAAAGTTACCTAATAAACACTACATTACTGGGATGGGGAGGGCGGGAGGAGGGATGGGGAGGGCGGGAGGAGTCTGCTGTGTTCAGCGGGTAGTGGAACTAGTAAGTTTTTATATGGAGGAAGTTGAACTGTGTATTCTTTGTAACACACGCTACTTATTGTATATGAACTCGGGCAACTGTATGTATTATGGGGTAGCCTTTGTGCTGCATTAAGACAGAAGTCTAGTGGATATTGTACAAGTACCTTATATTGTATTGCTAAACAGATTGAGTAAATAAAGTGTTGTTAGAGAAACTATGTTGTCGTGTGTCTGGGCCGAGGACCTTGTGAAGTTGGTAGCATCTATTCGAAGTGGACCCCGAATTGTTGCAGAAGTTGAGAGTGGATACCGTTGTGTCGGTAGTAGAAAGAGCAAAACTACTACATTGGTGGCAGCGGTGGGATTCAGGTGAACAGAAAGACACGACGGAGAGAAGGAGAGAGAAAATAGAAGTAAGAGCTATACAGTGCCAACCATTCACTGTATCCATCCCCTTACCCTGAACTTATACAGTGCCAGTATCACCGTGCATATTATCATTCTCTTACCCTGAAGCTATACCGAGCCGGTGTAACCCCGTATGCTGTTTTTCCCGTCCTAAACGAGTTCTCCAGTGCCAATATCACCCTGTGTACTACGCCCTTCCCCTCCCAGAAGCTATCCCGGCCGGGATACCCTGTATACTGATTTCTTAATGCCAGATCAACCACTCCATTCCCCATAGCTTGCCATTGGCTAGATATGACCACCGAAAGAGCTAGGGGTGCTGGCAGGAACCCCGTTGGAGCTCAACCCATGGTAGCTTTAGAACAACATACTGAAGCCCTGCAGAATTTGGTGCAACTTCCCCAAAGGCCATTACAGATGCCTTTCAAGGCCCCCAAGTATGACGGCGCAGGCGATGTCGAATATTTTCTCACTTGGTTTATTGAGGTTGCAGACGCCAACGACTGGGATCAAGTCACTGCTTTAATGCACCTCAGAGAAACATTGAGCGACAATGCCCTTGAGTGTGGCCGCCCTCCTCTCATAGAAGGCATCTTCTCTGCCTTACGTGCACATTTTTTCTTACCCCTAAAGAAGTACAAGCCAAATTGATTGTGCTACGACGCTCCGCCAAAACTTCGCTCCAGCAACATGGCAACGAGGCAGAGAAGTCGGTCCGCATAGCATACGACGACCTCCCTCCAAGAAGAGTAGACCTGATGATTTTAGAAACCTTTGCCAGCACTATAGAACACGCTTACCTGCAAGGACACTTGCTGGCTGTGCAACCTCACAATCTCAAAGGAGCTATTAGGGCAGGAAACGAATAACTACAAATAAAAACTGGGTTTGAAGAAAAACCCTCCAGAGTGAGGCTGGTAGAAGATGATGACGAAGAGTTGCTCCCCCTCAAAGATGGACCCTCTCTCACTACCTCCCCTAATCAGATTCATCAGGCAGCCACCATGCCCGAAGACATTGTCTCCCTCTTGGTGAAAAACAAGCAGATGCTAACAGAGGCAGTCAAACTCCATTCGAAAGAGTTACAGAGAATGCTTCATCAACCAAAACTCTCCCTTGCCGCCACTCCCCCATACCCCCACACCCCGTCACCTCACTTTCAGTGGTGGGGGTGCGGTGCCATTGGCCACCCACAAGAAGCTGGCCATCTACCTCAACTCCCCCAACTCTTCTCCAAAAACCAGGTGCCGCTCGCAGTAGGGATGCCGGCCCCTAACTGCCCCCCGGGCACCCTGGAACTACAGAAGAAAGTTAGCAGAGTTGGAACAATACAACCCTGTGATACCAACCTCCCTGGAGAGAAAGGCAACCTGTTGTGCAGACTCTAGCGCCCTGGCAGCTGCTTACCACTAAACGGTATGCCCCCTTGCAAGATTTAGGAGACGTCGAGTTCTACCCAGCTATACCACATACCAGCGATGAAACTCCACCAGCTTGTTTTCCTGTGCCACCGCACACTGCTCACCCTGCCCGTTTCCATAGACAACACCCCGCTGTTCAAGCTGATCACGGTCACGAGGTGTACCACCCCACAGAGGATGCTGGACGAAACATACCCCGTCGTCACCCAACTCCGCCAATAAATAAGCAGCCATTTTGCCCTCGAGAACAACGCCCCCTGCCCCCAAACCCTCAGCTATCAAGCCAGGTACCCTAATATATCCCCCACCAGAGCACCCCTACCAGGCGAGCTATTTCCTACCTGGCCAAGTGGAGGGAAACCAGTGTCAGCGCTTATCAACACTGGGTGCACCACCAACCTGTTGTCACATCACCTATTCAATCAGTTGTCTCCTGCCACTCGAAACTCCTTCCAAGAAGGAGACTCCCACCGTGTCCTGGCAAATGGGTCACTCTTCCCCTTCTTTGGTACAATCTACCTACCCATCAGTCTTTGAGACATCAAGACAGAGGCCACCTTCATGGTAGGACAGATAAATGAGGATACCATTCTGGGCATGCCCTTCCTCACCTCTCACCAGTGCCACATGAAGTTTGATCAATCGGTAGTTGTAATTGATGGCCAGGAACTTGCATGCACCGACCAATGGGGCAGGATGCTCACTACGGGCTACAGGTGGTAAGAGATATCCCCATTTCCCCGCACACGGAGATGACAGTACTGTGCGAGGTCACACACCCCGCACATCTCCCTTTGAGTATCGTAAAAGGTACCCCAAACTCCCAGACCCCCCAGACACCTTTAACGCCAAACACCACCTGTTGGTGCGCTGCCTCAACCCCACCAACCAGCCACTCGACTTGAAGGCTGGAAGACCATCGGCAAGTACACTGGTGTACTCACCAGTGACATAGAGTTACCTGCCAGAAAGAGTAGACCTTCCCCTGCCCCTTTCCCCCTCCCCTCTCCTGTGCCAGAACACTTACAGGAGTTGTACCTGAAGGCTCTGGACAACTGTCACACTCCTCAACAGGCATTCCAGTTAGCCCAATTCCTACACTCTTATGAGTCGGTTTTGAGCAATGGAGACCACAATATGGGTCGCACAGACCTTGTGGAGCACAGTATCCTCTTGAAACCTGCAACCCAGCCTATCAGGCAACCCCTCACAGATTAAGCCACCAAAAGGATAAAGGAAGCGGAAGAACAGGTGACCAAGCTGCGTGAGAAAGGACTGATCGAACCTAGTACTGGTGCCTGGAGTTCCCCGGTGGTGTTAGTCAAGAAAAAGGACGGCTCTTGGGGGTTTTGTATTGACTACCGGTGCTTGAATGCTGTGACACAACGAGATGCCTAGTCCCTCCCCGGATAAGCAAGAACCGGGACGCTCTGTCAGGCAGCCGCTACTTCGGCACTCTTGATCTAGCCAGCAGATACTGGCAGGTCTCCCTAGACGCTGATGCTAGCAAAAAGTCCACCTTCTGTACCCGGTCTGGCCTGTTAAAATGGAATGTCCTCCCGTTTGGGTTGACCTCTGCGGCCCGACACTTTCAAGAGGCTCATGAAACATGTACTCCATGGCCTCCACCAGATGTCACTCCTTCTGTACCTGGATGATATTATCGTCATTGGCCCTGATTTCCACTCTCATCTCCACCGGCTAGCCGAAGTGCTACAACGGCTAAAGGCATTCAACCTCAAGCTAAAGCCAAGAAAAAGTGAGCTCTTGCCATCAAAAGTTCGCTACCTTGGCCACGTGGTTAGTGAACATCGTGTATCTACAGACCCTGAGAAGACAGCAACAGTCCGATACTGGCCCACCCCTACCTGTGTAGGTACTGTCCGTAACACCCAACGGTGCCAAGGAATGCCTGTAACTCCTTCAGTTAATTGGTCCAAAAATAATTAGCGTCTAATTGTAAGACATTTTGGGTGCATAGCCAGTGCAGTAAACCTATGGCTGGAGAAAGCAACTCCAAAGCAACACAAGATGACTGCTAAAATATTTTGAAGAAAAAACACGTAATGTTGACAAAACTTGCATATAAATACTTCCATCAAAATCAGTGAATCAAGAGCTTGAACATAGTAAAAGGTGGTGCTGTTGTTGTCAAAAAGATTGAACTGCAGAAAAAGCTGATAGTTAACAATCCTTCAGACTCTCAAAAGAATAAGCCACGTTTTATTTTACCTGCCAGAAATGTAATATTTGGTGATCTGAACAATGGTACAAATGGCTGTAACAATACTGTAGGGTAATGAGGGGTGGCAGTGTGTGATACAGGTGGGTGAGAATCTAAAGGTTGTACATCAGGTAGAACAAGATTAGTTACGAAACTACTCGTCTTTATGTAGTTCAATAAATGACATCTCTGTTGTCATCTTATTGGCTTGTTGATTGGTTGACATCTAGTGTTGTTGCTTGATCAGACTTGACTGTTGAGAGTACATAAGCTACCCAGTAGATATAGCCACAAGTACTAGATGCTCAAATGCATTGCTAGCAGCCTCACACAAAAGTACAGTTGTAAACAGAAAGTAATCAGATAAATAAACTTGCCACATGAAAATAAAAATTTGGATTTGTCGATGCTGCTCAAAAAGCAAAAACCCACTTCACTGAGATGATACATGATATCCCAGTGGTATTTACAATGATGCTTAAAACATCAATAACTAGTCAACTACTGCTGGTGATTGTTGTTTTTCACGTTAACTAGTGGAAGTGGAAAGTGAAAAAATATATATTTTAATCAATAATAACGATAGCAAGAGTTAGTAATAATCATTATCATATATACTGTTATAACAATAGTAGTAGTAGTTACAGTAAATAATGTATATCTATAATAGTTACCGTGAAACTTTTTGTCTCTCCCTAACTTCTAGCTAAACATTATTTTATTTAATATATATTACTATAATAATTTTTGACAAACAATAGCTGGCTCACCTACACATGAGTGAAAAGACCATGTCAAGGATTTTTCTAGTCACTCATGTATTCTATCTCAGATATAAGTAAGGTTATGAGTGAGGATGTGTCAATGTCATTTCAGTTTTATTGCTATGTAATTACCTGCCAACTTTATTACAAATGGACATTATATGTAAATATACCTTGCACAAGCTTTGAAGGCATGCCATTAACTGGTTATGGCTTGTGCAACTATCTTCAACTATTGAATCCTTTATGATTGACTGTTTTATTGATATGCTATTTTGTATTCCAATCTATCAATAATTGACAACAACCGGGGACATAAACTCAACGCAGAGATTTTTGAATTGCGGGCAAAACTGAATGTATATACTGAATAAAGATCGTCTAATCGTCAATACAGGAGACAGCAGACGCATAAGGTTTGGCACACATGAAATCAGTGAGCATAAATAAATATTGCACCAGACAAACAGGCTACATGACAACTCGATAACTTGAAGCAGGGCCAAAAACTCTTAAGCCGCATTTACACTAGTAGACTGTAACTGGCGCAGCTTCTGGTGGAGATGCAGGGTTGTCGGAGGCTGAGACACAGCAACCCAGCAGTGTTGGTTTCGAGTGTCAAGTCGCAGCGTCTTCATAGCCACATGACACAGTTTAACCAATTGAGTTGCTCTATATAGCGGCTCCAATATTTTGTTTATTCTAGCCTGGATATAATGTAAACAAATGATTGTTATAAAATTGTAAGGTTAGCATTAAATTATTAATTATTACAAGCATTTTTGCCATGTGTCTTTATTGTTTTTTTTATCAATAGAATCAAACTATGTATGTTCAACAATAATAAATAATTCATATTCGGAGTAGTTATCATCATCATTTTGAATGCAAACACAAAAAGAACGTTATATTTTCTTCAAATTATTGTTTAATTTCAGTAAGTGGTATTATTATTTATAGATAAGTTAAAATTTCACATTATAGGTAAACAACAAATCCTCAAGACGCGTAGAGGACTACTGCCTGGTAGAAAACTGGTGATAATTAAATCACAACTCATCAATCCAACTGCGTGAGCAGGAACGTGACACATTATTTTAGCTAAGATGGTTGAGCAACTCCGAAGTCGCAAAAGTCAAAAGTTTTGGATGACGCAGCAGTGTAAAGGCAACACGCGTCTGCGACCATCAATAGAGTCGAAGTCATAGTCACCTAGCGTAAATGCAGCGTTAGATTGCAAAAGGTAAATTTTGGCAAGCGACAGCAGTAATGACCTTATACTTTAGTACAATAGTGATTTTTTGTGAGAATAAGGTTTCGCTCCATGATTGGTAAATTGTACATGTTCCAGCTAAATTGGAAAACTTCCATTAGTGCTGAGATAGAAATCATGCAGCGAGGAAAGAATATTGTAATCTTCCAGTTTTATAGTTCAACATTCAAATTGGACGATTACTGAGATAGATTTCGTAGAGATACGACAGCTGGTCTGTAGTCTCACACAATTCGGTATTCAAGTTATTTTACAGGCAATTTGTGGCACCATTTATTTCTCACCTGTCAGTATTTATCAGGCTTAGAGCACTCAACCGATGACTTGCGGTTGTTGTGATTCACATACAGTTCTGTCAGCTATCAACTTCGATATTCCAGATTCTACCCAATATCTCTGACTGTAGACAAACAACTTTGACATACTACAACAGACATACATACATATTAACCCATCCCAATCTCTGGTGACATAATTCCAACAACGGAAGAACACATTTAATAACCTGACCCCAATACCCAAAGAGAATCCATGAGCCCACAAAAACATGTCACCTCCCATGGAAGATTGAAGTTCACAGACAAAATATCAAAGTCAACATCATTTCCCAGCTGAAGGCATTGCAAACAAACACTGTGCTACTCTAACATTATCTCATCAACTTCAATATCCTTGAATAGTGAATGTTTATAGACACCAACATTCCTCTCCCAACATTTCATTCTAACTAGAAGTACATCGTTATCTTACCACGGCAGGGAGAACCACAAGTCAGCAACAGTTTCTCCTTGCAGTCCAGAGTGCTAACCAAACTATTACACCATCACACACGGATCTATAAATAGAACCAAACATACAATAAATGGAACCAGACATCAATAGAATCATACCCAATAATATTTTACATTTTCGTAACCATCATAGTCATAAGTGACAGAAACTGAAAAAGTAGATAATTCTAAATTGTATTTGATGACATACAAACAAGTACAAACAAATCATTTCTGTTTAGTTTTGTTGCTGAGATTATTATATTAGTAAAAACGGTATGAATGGATGTGCACACAATCACCACCCTTTATATTAGACTATTATCATTGATGACTTCAACTAACGGTAGAACACAACTTTGAGTGATTATAATTATTATTGCAATAGCTTCTTTTGGAAAGCCCAAAGACAATTTCTATAACAAATTACCTTTCCAGTTTATGAGAGACGCACCGATTCTGGTGAGTGAGTATATACGGCAACCGCTAGGACTTGAATGGTGTGTGGCATATTACAGCTGGTCAATTCGATACCGACCGCCCATTTAAAGAAAAATATATCTTATATGTTAAATCCGTTTTATCGAAAATGATTTGGTGAACATTTAAATTTGAATGTTTGTGAACAATTGCATGACATAGTCCCTGGAGCCCATCATTTATTTAAATCTGAGGTAGATAGCTGAAAGTATTTTATTATTTATAATAACCATAACAAGTGATTATAGCAGCAGTTATAGTTGTTCATTATTATTGAATAAATAAGGATAAAAAGATATATCATAATAATATTGTGCAACGTTTTACTCTAGGATGGTAGCTTGCCACCTGCACGGATTCTCACTTTCAATTGTTACCCGTACAGTCGGCAGTGTATTGACTATATAGTGGTGCTTGTTCGTAGGCCAAACCAGCATGTTGGTCTAAACGCGATACCAAAGGCACATCGGTGCCCTCTGATTGGTTAAATCCAAAAATGTTTACAAGCTCTAAGTTTAACCATCGACAACACACTTTCCAGAATTTATTTTACCAACAATGATTATACGTATATTATCGTTGTTATCAACATGAAATTCCAAAGGCATGTTGATGGTATAGAACTTGTATGTCCACGCTTTGCACTGAAACTAATTTACTTTAATTTCTGGTGACTACGGCCAACCACTTTATCGAAACCAGTTTTTGCCAACGGGTCGAAAATACCTCTCTTTTTTCCTAAGCCAACAAGGCAAGTATGAATTTTACAAGTTAGTTTGCTATGCAACGTCAGCAATGTGTAAGCACATTGTTTTCCTGTGCCGCCGTTCAAATTGAATAGAGAGAGAGAGATGGGAGGGGGGGAGACGGAAAGGGTAAAGTGGGGAAGGGGTGAAATAAGGCGGAGTAGACCAAAGGTAAAGGGTGGGATTCAGAGCAGGACAGGTGAGGTGAGAGAGTGGTGGGTAGAGCAAGGTAAATGGGCGGGGCAGGTGCGGTGGGAAAGAGTGGTACGGAACAGCAGAACAAAAGTAGAGTGTCCGCCTTACTATAAATAGAGAAAGTTCCAATATTTATAGATTGTCAAACTGTATAAACATCTGGTATGGGTGACAAAACTGTTTAACATACACTAGTTACTATATATAAACTCTCTTACCTGTAAGTACGTACTATGAGGTGGTGCCGTGTCTGTATATAGTGAATTGTATGAGTGCTGACTTGTTCTATAACATATATAATATATTTATGACATACTACAGGGCTAATACCATAGCTGTATGACAAACCTCTAACGCAGTGAAGTGCTAGAATGGCTAGTGGGTGCAATCATCACGGATCATTAAACATAAAATAGTCAACGCTGGTGCGTAGCAACCCTCCCTGCATTATTGTACAATTTGGGTCCACTGGTGTTGTCGCTGGAAACAACTGACCACATTTTGATTATTTCACTTAGCTGATGAGTAGCTAAAATCCCTGCATTATTGTGTAATTATGTTGTTGTTTAACATCAACAACGGTTGAGTAATGACTGTGTACAGTACTGCACAAAAGTTACCTAATAAACACTACATTACTGGGATGGGGAGGACGGATGGGGTAGGAGGGATGGGGGGAGGAGTCTGCTGTGTTCAGCGGGTAGTGGAACTAGTAAGTTTTTATATGGAGGAAGTTGAACTGTGTATTCTTAGTAACACATGCTACTTATTGTATATGAACTCGGGCACCTGTATGTATTGTGGGGTAGCACTGTGTCTGTATATAGCCATTTGTGTGAATGTTCACTTGTTCTGTAACAAATACTGTAGATTTATGCTATATATTATATATAGAGCTAATACCATAGCGATATGACAGACCCAACTCAGTGAAAGCACTGCATTGACTGGTGGTTGTAGTTGTCAAGGATCAGTAAACACAACATGTCTAGGCTGATAAGTAACTACACACCCTGTGTTATTGCATAATTCTTTTGCTGTTTAACATCAACATGTATGGTGCATCTGAGAGCATTTAACAGAAATTGATGAGAATGTGTGTTAGCTTTGCTTGGACGCTAGCGAACAGAAGAAGTTTGTAGCACTTGAGCTTGGTTCACAGTTGTTCTAGCAATCTTAGCCTTAGTTCACAATGCACATGATGGTTCACTATTGTTGTAGCAAGCATATAACACAGCAGAGGCAAAGCTGTCATAGGATTGATAAGTAGCCGTTTATTGGTAACTAATTATTTACGCCCACGATAGTGTGGCAAGTTGAATGTTTGAGGAGGATTGACTGTGAATAACGTTTCATTCAAAAACACGCTCTCGTGTGGCCGAGCTTTTACTGTGCTGATAAGCACAAGGAATTGTGGGATATGGAAGCTTGTTCAAGTGTTCTGTTTGTATGACACTGTTCACAGTAAAGGCCTGACACGGTTCACAGTAAAGACCTGGGCACACTAGCGAGTTTGTGAACAATAGGCTGCAATCGCAGTTGTACAAATCGTGAGAGCTGGTCACTCTCAAACTTGTGCGATGATCTACGATACCATGGTTCACCATTGCAAATAGCGCACAACTCCTACAATCGCACGATGCCTACAGCAACTGTGAACCAGGATTTATGCCATTGCCACACGAGCCTATCTTCTGTACCCATAGCCAAAGCCTGGCGACAGATAGCATATTACAAGAGCCTGACTGGCAACTGAAATAACAAACATATGAGTAGTAATACATGAGCAGATCTCCCTAGCAAGTGTTTTTTGTGGATTTGATTTAGGGTGATGAAATGGGTTAGGCTGTTGAATTGATTCGCCGAGTTAATATTGTATTTCATTTGAGGGGCATTTGAGTGGCGTTTAAGTGGCGTTTGAGTTTTGATTATTTTTTTACTTAATTTGAACTTACATGGCATTTAAGTTTTTGATAATTTTTTTACACAATTTGAACTCATACGGCAGCTAGATTTTGAATGTATGGCATTTAACTAACTCATAGGGCATCTAGATTTTGAATGTATGGCATTCAAGTTTTGATAATTTTTTGTAATTCCGACTCATATGATATCTTGAGAGAAAGAGGAGAGACGAAAAGAGGAGAGAGAGGAGAGAGGAGATATATCTACATTGAATAAATACATTGATTAAAAATGAAACAATATGTGAATATATACATTTATTGCGTAATAAGTAGGGAAAATCTCATATAATATAGCTAGAGTCAGTAAATATTAAATAATACAAAACACTACAACTTGTAATGACAATCAATGCATAAGCTTTTACTAAAAAAAATATCTTGAAAACCTTCAAACATGATCTCAAATGGAAAAAATGGATGAAGTTAGATATTCAACTATTTGTATACATCTACAAAAAAAGAGGTATTTGGTAAAATATTGTTTCATTTCATCCAATTTTCATTTATGTTTTTGCAAGAAGAAACATCCTCTAAATGGTTAAATTTCATCTATTTGTACATACTTACAAGAAAAACAGGCTATTTTGGTAAAATATGGTTTCATTTCATTCAATTTTCATTAATTTTTTTGCAAAAAGAAATCATATTCTAAATGGTTAAATTTCATCTAATTGTACAAATTTACAAAAAAACAAACTATTTGGTAAAATATTCTTTCATTTCATTAAATTTTCCCTCTAAATGGTTAAATTTCATCTATTTGTACAAATTTACAAAAAACAGGGTATTTGGTAAAATATTCTTTCATTTCATTAAATTTTCATTAATTTTTTTGCAAAAAGAAATCATCCTCTAAATGGTTAAATTTCATCTGTTTGTATATCTTTACAAAAAACAGGGTATTTGGTAAAATATTCTTTTATTCTATTCAATTTTCATTAATTTTTGCAATAATTGTTTAAATATATACATTATTCATTATTTTCTTATTGTTAGGTGAACAATCTATCATACAAATTTACTTTCTTGAGTGAGGGTTTTATCCCACATTTTTCTTTTGAATTTTTTTAAAAAATTTACCATTTTTTCAAAACGATCATTTATATATACAATTTCCATTATTTTTTTAAACAGAACAATCTCTATCTCTGAGAGGCTGGAGATAATGCAGCAGAAGACTTAGACATGATGATGAGAAAGCTATGGATTTACCCATTCAAG
Organism: Cryptosula pallasiana; assembly: GCA_945261195.1. NCBI lineage: Eukaryota > Metazoa > Bryozoa > Gymnolaemata > Cheilostomatida > Cryptosulidae > Cryptosula > Cryptosula pallasiana. The sequence goes on along the minus strand of OX183140.1, from coordinate 27,627,395 downwards.
AACAAACCATTTTCGATGGCAATTTCAATTCTGAAAACTAAATCAATGTAATTTGTTTTTCAAAATGCAATCATCAGAAAACTTCTGTCATGATGATGAGGAGGCTATGGATTTACCCATTCAAGAACAATCCATTTTCGATTGCAACTTCAATTCTAACAACTAAATCAATGTAACTTTTCATTCTTTGTCTCCCATGAAATTGGTCAAACGAATTAGAACTGAAGTATGTGGTATTACGTAATCATTTTTTTTTTAAAAAAACATCAAAATCGACAAATTACTCCTCTAGATAATTAAAATTTTCAATATTTGAGAATTAATCGCAATAGAAACATTAAGTCTACTTGATAATAAAGAATTTGAGTGTTAAATTTGACTAATTGATTCAATGATATTATATGGATCTTTTTGAAAATAAAAATTTCAATGGAAACACCATATTTAGTCTTTGACACTCTTAAAACCATTTTACAGTAAATTTCACCAACAATATTTTAGAAATTTTTACTATATATTTACAAGAAAAATGTGGTATTTGGTAAAATATTCTTTTATTCCATTAAATTTTCATTAATTTTTTTGAGCGAGGGTTTTATCCTACAACATCCTTTTAATTTTTTTTATGTTTTAAAACAGGGTTTTATTACATAGCTTTTTTTTGTTTTTTAACTTTTTTAAAAAAATAATCATCAAAATATATAGTTTTCGATATTTTTTTAAAAAAATATATATATATATAGCTTTTCTTTTTAACCTTTTCGAAACTAATCATTGTTTTTTAAAAAAATCATTAAAAATTACCAAGTTACTCCTCTAGATGATTAAAATTTACACTATTTGGGAAATAATTGTAAAAGAAATACCATATTTAGCTTTTGACTGTTTTAAAACTGTTTTACAGTAGATTTTGCGTAATACCAACGATATTATAGAGATTTTCACTTTATATTTACAAAAAATTTGGTTTTTGGGAAAATATTCTTTTATTCCATTCAATTTTCATTATTTTTTTGAGTGAGGATTTTATCCTACACCTTCCTTTTTTTAAATTTTTTTCATGTTTCAAAACAGGGTTTTATTACATACCTTTTTTTAACTTTTTTAAAAAACTTTTAACTTTTTTAAAAAGCAGTCCTTAAAATATATAGTTTTTGATATTTTTTTAAAAACCGTCAAAAATCACCAAATTACTCTTCTAGATGAATAAAATTTTCAGTATCGGGAAAATAATTGTAATAGAAAACACCATATCTAGTTTTTACATCCTTAAAACTGTTTTACAGTAAATTTTGTGTAATACAAACTACTATAGCTTACGATATCAATGGTTACAATGCATTTTTCTTGAACAATATCTTCTTTGATGTTCTGGTGATATATTATTAGTCTCAGGAGGAATTCATGTATTCCGTATTCTTTTTGATCCCATAATGAACTGAAATACAAAAGTTATTCATTATATAAATAAATTTTACCGAATTTGAATTTTACTCTTAGCTACATTAGATAGTTTACATTATAAATAACAGGAAAATAACTCACTGAGTTACATCATTCAGCTCATTATTTTTTTTAGGGAGCAAGTCCTTTATTTTGTGTTCTTTTTACGATATAATGGACTAAAATAAAAAGTGATGTATTAGTATAGTATGATTAAAAATTAATGTAAAATAATTATAAACCTTTGTTATTTTTTCAACTTCTATGTAAAAAAATACACTGATTACACACGAAAAAGTCCTTTTTTCGTCTGGATCCGGAATATATATATATATATATAAATAAATATATAATTTGAAAAAATGTTTTACAACAAACGCTCATGAATTGTCCATTTATGTGATAAAACGTGTTATTCACGTGAGAAATTAAGCATTTTTGTAAAATAATTATAACCTTTTGTGATTTTTTCAACTTCTATGTAAAAAAATACACTGATTACATGAAAAAGTCCTCTTTTAATCTGAAATGTGTATAATTTAAAAAATGTTTTGCAAAAAATGTTCATGAGTTGATCATTTACGCAAGAAATTAAGCATTTTTTGTAAAATAATTATAAAAATTTTGTTATTTTTTTCAAATTCTATGTAAAAAAATACACTGATTACACACGAAAAAGTCCTTTTTTCATCCGAAATGTATATAATTTAAAAATGTTTTACAAAAAATGTTCATGAGTTGATCATTTATGTGAGAAATTAAGCATTTTTTGTAAAATAATTATAACCTTTTGTTATTTTTTCAACTTTTATGTTAAAAAAATACACTGATTACACAAAAAAAATCCTTTTTTAATCTGAAATATATATAACTAAAAAATGTTTTACAAAAATTTTTCACAAAAAATGTTCACGAGTTGATCATTTACGTGATAAATCATTTTACTGTTGTTATTTACGTGAGAAAGAGAAATTAAGCGGTTTTTCATTGTAAGAATACACAAAACTTTCACAAATCAACTTTTTTTAAATTATGGTAAAAATTAATAAAACTTACTTATAGTGATATGAATCCCTTGAGTTATAGATTAGCTTCTCGAGAGTTTGTTCTCCACAGTCTTTTTTTTTTCAGCATCATCGAAGTGGTTGAGAAAATCCCCAGATTTTGGATTATCAGTCACTTCCGAGGCTTGGACGAAGGTTTGATGAGCTGCGAGTACACTGATGTTGTAGAAAATTGAATTGTCCGCGTTTCGACTCAGTTTCTTGAACAGAATAACTCCAAATCTTTCCGATGTCACAGCAGAAGCTATTTGATGAAGAATGCGCATACCTCCGATCAATAATTCTTCATCTACAACACTTCTGTATTGAACTAGAAGAGTCTCTTCATTCGCATTCCATCGCCTGTCAGATTTTGTTATCACTTCAGGGTTTTGGAAACATATGACACTATCTGTTGGGAAATCCTGCAGATGAGCTACATCGAAATAAGCATTGATTTGTCTCATACTTTTCTCTGGTAATACATCAAACGCATTCTTCCACCTCAGAGTAGATCCTGTTTCTGTAGCGGCACGAAAAGCTGCTTTTCCAGTCTTTTCAACACCCATGTAGATCAAAACCAATGGTCTTATTTGCGAAGCTTCATCAACAAGTAATCCTGCTGCTAATGGAATAGTGCTCTTCACTCTAACTATCTTTCTATCCTTTTTATAGTTGTAGATGATGGTGCAGTTCGTTTCATCATGGAACTCGACCGTTAACACCTGCATAACTGTAGGTATTGGTAAATCTTCAACTTTCACTATGTTTTCAATGTTTCTTCTGGAAGCTGGAGATAGAGTACTTAACAGAGAGGCGCTTTGGATGATGAGAGCTGCCAGAGTATTCTGACTGGCTCTTCGAAAGGGAATCGTAGTGCGTTGAAGAAGTACACTGTCTTGTGAAGGTTTTGGTTCTTTATTCTTCAGCTGACCGGCATGTTGAACAGGAATCTTAGTACGTTGAAGAAGTACATTTCTATCAATCCCCTTCCTGTCTTGTGAATGTTTTGGTTCTTCATTCTTCAGTTGTTTTGTATTGACTTGTGTCGACATTCTAAAAGATAAAGTAAAAATCCTTGTTATGATTTTTTGATTTTTTTTTCAAACCAATTTGAAGACATATATGTACATATGTATATATATATATGTATATTTAATCAATATCATACTGCTGTTAGTATCTAAATCGATAATAAAATTAATTTATACTCAATAGTACATCAAGTTGACTTACCTCAATACAGAAAATCCTTCTAGCAGTTGTAGTAGATGATGTTGTAGTAGATCTTGCTCCTTCAGTTGCTAATGTTGAAGTGACTGCTTTCTGTGTGAAAACAGTGCTTCTTAGATAGCTGAAATCATCCCATTTATCACAAGGTTAAATTAATGAAACATTGCTTTTACGGAAGAACACCAATGCTTTAAGGTAATAAAAACATTATTTTCACGCGAATACAAACCAATGCTTTCGCGGGAATAAATAATATACTTTCACGCGAATGCAAACCAATGCTTTCGCGGTAATAAATATTTTAATTTCAAGCAAATGGAAGCCGTTGCTTTGGCGGGAATAAAAAAATTATTTTCACGCGAATACAAACCAATGCTTTCGCGTGAATCAATAATTTATTTTCACGCGAATGGAAACCGTTGCTTTCGCGGGAATAAATTTTTTATTCTCACGCGAATACAACCCAATGCTTTCGCGGGAATAAATAATTTATTTTCACGCGAATGGAAACCGTTGCTTTCGCGGGAATAAAAAGTTTTATTTTCACACGAATACAAACCAATGCTTTCGCGGGAATAAAAAATTTATTTTCACGCGAATGGAAACCGTTGCTTTCGCGGGAATAAAAATGTTATTTTCACGCGAATACAAACCAATGCTTTCGCGGGAATAAATAACTTATTTTCACGCAAATAAAAACGAATGTTTTTGCGGGAATAAATAATTTGTTTTCATGCGAATATAAACCAATGCTTTCGGGGGAATAAATAATTTATTTTCACGTGAATGGAAACCGTTGCTTTTGCGGGAATAACTAATTTAGTTTCACGCGAATGGAAACCGTTGCTTTCGCGGGAATAAAAATTTAGTTTCACGCGAATACAAACCAATGCTTTCGCGGGAATAAAAAATTTATTTTCATGCGAATAGAAACCAATGCTCTCACGGGAATAAAACATTTATTTTCACGCGAATAGAAAAATAAACCAAATATTCCCGCGAATAACACTTTTTTTATTGAACTTAATCCATGTCAATCAGTACAAGTTTAGCTATATAAGAGACAAGGGTTTCAGACAGAGAGCATCCAGTTCAACAACGGTAAGTGAAGGAGCAACATATACTACATTTCCCATTGCAACTACTAAGAGTTCACTCTTCATAAAGGTAAGAATAAAAGTACAATTATTTCTGCTAGCTAACACAACTATCTGAAGGTTTCATGTCATATCTATCTTTAAATTGATTATAAAAAATTGAATCAATTTTTTTCGTTTTTTCAGAATGAATACTCAAGACGTAGGAAGCCAACCATTGTATCTAAAGTCGGAATCTCAGCCTGATGAAAAGGTAAGAAATAATAAAAAATAATATTTAACGTCAGTTGAAAAACCTTTAATTATTTTAGTTATCTAATTATCACTTGTATTTTAGAACAATACAACAACAAATCCAATCTACTTAAATGACTTCCTTCCAGAAACCAATATATATATATAAGATACTCTAACTAATAAATACACTCTTAGCCACTCATGCAAATGTTATCCTTTTATTTTTAGAATGTTATGGATGATCTTTCTGAAGAGCTCCTTTGCACAGATCCATATCCAACAGGAAATAAAATGAAAAACGGCAAAACAACTCCTAAGAAAAAGAAAACTACTCCAAAAAAGCGAGTAGCAAGGAAACGAAAAAAAATAGTAGAAAACAAACTACTTCCGATGATAAGCAAACAATGAAGAATGGAGCTATAGCTCATTTAACAGTTGAATATCTCAACGAAAGGAGAGCTAGGGAATTAGAAAAGTCTAAAGGTTCTCAAGTGATTGACTCACCAAAAGTTCCGGTTTGCAAAACATTTGAAGATCTTCCTATTCCAAGCATTATGCGAGTGTCTGGTGTGATACATCCATCAAGTAAGGAGAAGTGTAGATATTCTCAAGTCCGCTACCATGATCCTTCAGATATAAATGAACTCGAACCCAAAATACTTTTCTGTCCAGTTGAAATAGCTAAAAACTTCAACTGTGATAATTAGCCCCCTCCGTTTAACGTTGTATATTTGGGTAGAAAGGGAAAATCGAAAAATAAAAGTGTTCTTTGGTATGATGTCAAAAGTGTTAGCAGACATCCTCTAAGCAATAAGAAAGCTGAAGAGGAATCGCTATATTTGAGTACATTGACTAACTGTCAGCTCAAATGCTTCTTGAACATCAAGACCCTCAATAGTTTCCAACCTGGTTCTATTTTCCCTTACCGAGATGTTGTTGATAGATTCGTTCCTCATCGATTTAAAGGAGGACAGTCGAATGTAATTTGTATCCGTTATACCATTGAACAATGTGGAGAAACGCTGAAGAAGACGCTTGGCATACCAGACAAATATGCTTCAGAAGCTAAACAACATGCTCAAGGTGTGATGATCTACAGAGGAAAAAAAACCCACAGAAAATTTAATACGGAATACGATCTTTCATTTTGCTCTTCATACAGACTCGGTCAAATTTATTGGAGGCAATATTGTGATCAAGCAAAGCACAACAAAGAGATATTAGAAATTGATGATGATGATGATCTTGAAGATTTTCTACGTGGAGATTTTGATGATTTTGAGGCAGGATATGTTGCTGAAAAAAAAGGATGAGACACATGATAAAACTCGGTGAGAGTTTTTCTTTTCTATTTAATAAATTCTAACCATCGTAAATAATACTTCAATTCAATTTAGATGTAGTTGTAGTAATTTTTACCCCAAATAATTTTTTGTTTTAGCAATGGATAGTCTCTAATTCAAAAAAACAAGTTGGACAATGTAACTTGGTGAGTTATTTCCCTTTTCCATATAATTTAAACTATCCAGTGTAACTAAAGCTATAATTCAAATTCATGTAATTATTTTAAATTTCTGTTTAATCATTCTATACTAGTACATAACTTTTTTTTAATTTAGTTCATTACGAAATCAAAAGCACATGGAACAGAAGTCTCCCTTCTTAAGATATAACATCAGTACATCAAAGACATCATTGTAAAGGAAAAGACTATGTATTAATTGTTATTACTTAGTATTTACTGACTCTAGCTATATTATGTAATAAATGTGTATAATCATATATTGATTCCTTTTAATCAATGTATTTATCCAATGTAGATATATCTCCTCTCTCCTCTCTCTCCTCTTTTCCTCTCTCTCAATATGTCATATGAGTTCGAATTACAAAAAATTATCAAAACTTAAATGCCATACATTCAAAACCTAGCTGCCATATGAGTTCAAATTGAGTAAAAAAATTATCAAAAACTTAAATGCCATATAAGTTCAAATTAAGTGAAAAAATAATCAAAACTCAAATGCCACTTAAATGCCACTCAAATGCCACTCAAATGCCCCTCAAATGAAATACAATATTAACTCGGCGAATCAATTCAACACCCTAACCCATTGCATCACCCAAATTCAAATCCACAAAAAACACTTGGTAGGGAGATCTGCTCATATATTACTACTCATATGCCCTGGTCACACGAGGACGGTAACGAAACTATAACAAAACTTTATTAGGTGGTTGCTGAAGCACGGCGAATAAAGTTTTGTTACTGCGGTCACACCACAACTATAATTGATCTGTTATGCCTAGAGATCACTAGTTTCATCCAATGAAAACGCATTGTGCTCTGTGCGTGGGCCTACTCATAGTTTCCTACATGATGCAAAGAAATGGAAATTACTTGAAGCAAGGTTTGGATTAAAGTATTTTAATAAATAGCTCAGTTTGACCAGCCATTTCTACTTCAATTGCTTTACTATAACTTATTATTATTATTTTTCATTCATTTAATATTCATTACGAATATTATAAAATGAATAGATATATTTTCAAAAAATGAATGTGCTACTATGGAAACCATGTATGCGTTGTGAATGACATTGACCTTAGAAACCAGCCAATAATGGCACATAGAAAATAAACCAATTAATGAGCTTATGTGGTCCAATCATATGCGAAAATCACAACCCTAGCACAAACCTAACATTACTTGATCACGACGAAACTGAAATATTTGCTTGGTTTGCTCAGCAACAAATTAGCTGGGCCTGAGAAAACATTTTAGTTCACAGTTTCGTCAAAGATTCGCTTTCGTGTGACTAGTTCTATAGTTCTCAATTGAGAAAGTAACAGCAGGACTAATCTTTTGTGAGTTCCACGTGATGTCTTGTTTCCGATCACTTTTATAATATTATTTTTATTAAAACCTGTGATAGATTTGTATAATAGTCTGCCCCCCCCCCCCCTTCCACCCCTTGCCCTGTCAATAACAAAGGTAGAAGTCATCTCTGAGTCTTCCTTCCTCAATATCTACACAGATTCACTCGTAAATTGGATACCGAGTACCCGGCCCTGTAAAGACCCTGCATCCATGCCTATACAACATATATAACCTACCCCGGGTTACCTCGGGTCAGCTACCCCGGGCCAGTATCAAATATGGCTGACTCAGATAGCCTGGGACCTATAGGACTGGTTGGCTACCTCTGAAAGTACAAGAGCGAAGTTTGGTAGCCTGCAACACAGAACAAGAAGATAGATGCCCTAATAAGGCTTGGAAAGTTTACAGACCAAGGAAAGAGTGGGAAAAGTAGCCCAGTGTACTTTGCCATGTGCTAACCAATGCTATTGGATTACGTTGTTTACTAATTTGTATTACATATTCCGATTGATGCAATATTCTTATTATCTTATGTGATTGGTTCACCCTAATAAGGGAGTGAACTTTCCTCATGTTCTCCTATAAGTTTACATATAGCATACTGAGGTAAGTGTCACCTACCATACATATAGCATACTGAGGTAAGTGTCACCTACCATACATATAGCATACTGAGGTAAGTGTCACCTACCATACATATAGCATGCTGAGGTAAGTGTCACCTACCATACATATAGCATACTGAGGTAAGTGTCACCTACCATACTTACATATAGCATACTGAGGTAAGTGTCACCTACCATACATATAGCATACTGAGGTAAGTGTCACCTACCATACATATAGCATACTGAGGTAAGTGTCACCTACCATACATATAGCATACTAAGGTAAGTGTCACCTACCATACATATAGCATACTGAGGTAAGTGTCACCTACCATACATATAGCATACTGAGGTAAGTGTCACCTACCATACATATAGCATACTGAGGTAAGTGTCACCTACCATACTTACATATAGCATACTGAGGTAAGTGTCACCTACCATACATATAGCATACTGAGGTAAGTGTCACCTACCATACATATAGCATACTAAGGTAAGTGTCACCTACCATACTTACGTGTACGTTACACACCAACCTCTTCCTTATTGTGTATGAGAATGTGCTGACTTACTGCAGTAAAGTATTTGGCACAGATGAAGTAGCTGTGGATGGAGATACAACCAGTGAAGGTGCTGACTCTAGTCTGTACAAGTATACACCACAGCTGTGCAGTCAGATGTGGGTCAAGGTCATTTCCCTTCGCTCTCTCAGCATTAAACATCGTCAGTGCACCCACCAATGGGGTTGTCTGCTCAATGTACTAGAGGTGAGTTGAGTTGTATGCACTATATACTTAAGGTAAGTGGAGTTGTCTGTACTACATACTAGGTGTAAATGGAGTTGTCTGCACTATATACCTAAGGTAAATGGAGTTGTCTGTACTACATACTAGGTTTAAGTGGAGTTGTCTGCACTATATACTTGAGGTAAGTGGAGTTGTCTGTACTACATACTAGGTGCAAGTATAGTTGTCTACACTATATAATGGATTTAAGTGTCTGTAATACATACTTGTCTGTAATACATACTTGATGTGAATGGAGTTGTCTGCACTACGTACCAGAGGTTGGTAAAGTTTTCTACACTGTGAAATAGAATAAAATGTTCACTCATTCACTCACAATCGCCTGCTACCAGCATCGGTACGTTACATTCGTACACTGCTTTAGTACATTGCATTAGTACATTGCATTAGTACCTTGCTTTAGTACATTACATTAGTACATTGCATTAGTACACTGAATTTGTACATTGCATTAGTACATTACATCAGTACATTGCATTAGTACACTGAATTTGTACATTGCATTAGTACATTGCATTAGTACATTGCATTAGTACTGTAGTGGATTTTGGGGGGGGGGGGGCGACCAAACGTCCACCAACAACACCTCGCTCCAGAGGTCAACTTCTAACAGAGGAGTATACCGACTCCACAACTGTTCTCAGAGCCCGCAGCTCAAACGTACAACTCAATGTCTTGTTGAGTAAACCATACTTTATTATACAGCATAACCAGCAATGTACAATAAGGGTAAATGTATTATGCTACTTGGCTCAATCACAAGCAGAATCCCAATACAATACAATGAATCAATTGAAGTGTTCTGCCTTTTATAGGCAGAACAGGATTAAAACATATGCCCAAATAAGGGGGCAACAAATCAGCAGTGGCAGGAAGTGATTACAGGAATCAGAACATGAGATATAAAATATGTGATACAATCATTGGTTAATATAGGGTTAAATATGCAAGGCGCCCAGAAGTAGGGGGCGGAGCTGATCAGTCAATCTTGCTGATTCATGATGGTGCAATGAGTAGCTCTAGTTCCTGGTCCTTATGGCTTGTGGTCCTTGGCTTTGGTCTTGTCTGAGGACAGCTATGTTGAAAAGTCGGGCTCCTGCACCTTTGGTATCAATTTGGGTTCTCAGGCTATAGTAGTTCTTTCCTCACCGACCCGGTATAGGTTTGGTAGTGGCACTGCAGGGCCGGTAGTGCATGCTGCAGGGCCGGCAGGGTGTGCTGCAGGGCCGGTGGTACTTCTGCAGTGCCGGCAGTGAATGCTGCAGGGCCGGCGGTAAATGCCGCAGGGCCGGTAGGGTTTCTACCGGCTGACTTGCTTGTGTTCTGGCTGTGCCAGGCTCAGTTTAGGCTTGCCTGACACCCAGCAGTTGTCAGGGGGACCTTGCGCAATGGTAGTGGTCACAAAATTCCACCACAGTACATTGCATTAGTACATTGCATTAATACACTGAATTAGTACATTGCATTAGTACATTGCATTAATACATTGCATTAGTACACTACATTAGTACATTGCTCATACCGATACACTGTTCTACTTGGCTTACAGAAGTTCATTGGAAGGTGGGCTGTTGGCTACAGTATCAGTGTGGCTCTGCAGATACCCAAAGCCATTGCACTACTGCGCCGTGGACAGAACCCTTTACAGCAGCTTCCATTGGAGGGAGACAACTTCTCTTGTGGCACATTTCTAGCCTCACTATCGTCGCTGCACCAGGTTAGACCTGCTTGTGTTCGTCTGCTGCTTCTTGGCCATTTGTACCCAGTTAGTTTTTACCTGCATAGACTCAGTCCGTCGCACAGAGTTGGCCTGTGGCGCTGGCTTAGCCTGCCGCACTTAAAGCTTGACTGCATTGAAGACTTCTTATTGATTTTTTGAATATTCAAGTCTTAAGCAGCAGATTGATGTATTGAACAACCCTCTAGGCCTACTCAGTGCTGATCTACAAGCCTGCAAAATATCCCTCTTCCAGAAATGCTCGCCAATTTTTACACTGCATGAAATTATTATTATTTTATTGATTATTCTTGTTATTTTTATTATTCTACACCCTACTGCCTTTTCTTCTATGACTACCATTCAATGGCATTCATTGTTCCGGAACTCACCAAAACAAGCAAAATTATTTTTCTTCTCTTTTGATTAAAGCGTATTAGATTCTCCTTGTGATCACATTGGACCACCTGACCAATCCTGCAGCCGTCTCTCAAGGCAGTTTCATGTATGAAACTTGTATAATAACCAAGCATTGACTTCATTACGATGTGTACACTAATTGTGTTCATATTGAGCAAAACCACCAATTCCACTTTTGTGTGTGCAGCGTACACTTTTAAGTCAGGTGAAAAATGGCCGGTAATAGTAAAATACACCAATAAATCTTAGAACCAAATTTTGATGGAGCGCCTTCATAGGGATTCTTTATTCCTGCTGCAATGACCTTCAGTAGACCTAAGACTAAATGAATTGCCCAATCAAATTTAATTTCTTACGAAGATGAAGTAACTTCATTTTTGTAAATTTGAGTATATAGTTTATTACAATGGACCACGCCCACAATACGATGATGGCGTAGTCCTCAATTAAAGGGGTAGTAATGGAATAAGTGCAAGTTATATTTAAATGATAGTTTTAGTTTAGAAATAATTTTTGATATATTTTTTGTTTGCTATAAGCTGCTGTGAACTGAGAACAAGTGATCTATAGGTGTCAAATTTGAAAAATATTTGGGTGTTTGAGCGTCATTCACTGCGGCGGCCTACTGATGAGCAAGAAAAATGCGTAACGGGTCATTCTTCATCGAACTGCCGATTGAAATAGCATTATTATTATTGTTCTTTCCTACAATTGATTTACCAAGTTATCATGGTAGTGTGCCTGTTTGCATCTTGTAACAGCAACAACAGGGTGGACAAGGGTGTAAAGTTCTTCAGGGTACCCGTTCACAGGCAACCAGAGGTAGCCAAGCTGTGGTTAAACAGATCTAGGAGAGCTGATTTGGCATTTGAAGACATATGCAAGTCTTCACACTACGTTGTTTGTGAAAAACACTTTTCCCTCTCACAACTTGAGAGCTATTGCTATGGCAATGAAACACGGTATAGAGTCCGCCAAGGAGAACTACCGGTGTCAGATAAAAGAACAACCCGTGCAGGGAGACGCTCATCGAGCACAGCAAAAGCTGCATTGGTAGGTTGTTGTTGTTGGTATAGCAACGATCGAATAATAATTATAATAACAATATTATTATTTAGTAGCATAATAATATTATAAATAAATAATAAAAAATGTTGTTTAATAAAATTAACAATGCAGTAAATTAATAATAGTTCATAAATAATTATAACAGTTTCTATTATTGCAATTAATAATTTTTATTATTATTTTACTAATAATATTATTATTATAATTATAAAAATTATTAATTAATTATTATTATATTTATTGCTAAAGTTTTAATAAACAAATATAATAAATGCAAAAGAAAATACTAATCATTATTATTATTATTAAGTATTTATTATTATAATAATAATAATTACCATTATTATTATTCATTTTTTTTATTATTCTATTATAGCGTAGGTAATTTTCACACTTCCTGGCAGTACACTGAGACGTAAATAAATAATATTAATTATTATTATTATTATGAGGTAGTATGATAATTGTGGTAATAATAATATTTACAAATAATGATGATAATCATCAAAGATGAATAATTAATACATAATAATAATAAGAATAATTAATATAACTAAACAATAATATGATAAATAGTGTATAACAAACAAACACAGTAGTGCAATAAGCTGACAATAACAAACTCAGGAAGATGGTTTTTAATCATAATAATGATCTTCTGTTATTGATTGATATGTACTCTTTTGAGCAGATGATAACATTATAAAATAGAATGGTTTTACTAGTAGCTAATTGTTGTTGCTGAATATTATTTATTTTATTTGTAATAGTTCAATTGTGAATAATTGAAAATATTAATACAACTATGCAATAAATAAGTGTTATAGTAATAGTGTGCAGGATTTCACTGTGGGGGTGTGAGATGGTAGCTTGGCCTACCTGCACAACCTCCCGAACTTGTAATGGCGACTGTGTCTAATATGCTAATGCTACAACCCTTCCACAGATCGACTTAGTATACTGGAGAATGGTGGTCGACCATCTCAGTAACTAGTGAACTGCCGGTTGTGTTAGCTGTCGTTTCGTGTGTGCAATGGGTTCGAACACTGAAGGGCGAACTAGTGGAACTAGATTCGGCCAGCAGAGGTTCGGCTGTCTTTCTGTAATGCGGTGCAGGGGTCGAACATTGAAGGGCGAACTAGTGGAACTAGATTCGGCCAGCAGAGGTTCGGCTGTCTTTTTGTAGTGCTGTGCAGAGGTCGAACATTGAAGGCGAAGTTAGGCAAAGCTAAGTTCGGCCAGCAGAGGTTCAGACTGATCTGCCTATATACTACTACTCGAGTAGTGGAGCGCAAGTGAAGTTATTTGTATGTACAAAGAAACTTCTGAGAGTGTGCAAGCTGACTCTGACTTTATTATACAAAACATTCGTATTTATGTACACGGTTACATAATAGATAAGCTGATAAAACTGGCAGACAAAAGATAGCCACACCTAACACAGCAATTGGCTAGAGTGGGCGAATAATACACAAAGGGTGGAACTAGAATGAATGCTTGACTGAATGCACATGGCACACGTATAACTTTGCATGTTAAAAGAATAATTACTATAAAAATACATAAAATGATTTGCCCTAAAGCGCAGGCATAGAACGAAACAAGTAGACAGTATCTTGAACAGGACACACATAGAACAATGTAAGCGTAATTTGTAATGTTTGTATGAATGTCATAGAGTTACGTAGGGAAGATGGCGTCGGTCCTCTACATACTCCCCTCCATTGGCGATGGTGGCCAATCAGAATGTGTCGACGGCATCGGTCGGTGGGTATTAGTCCCTAAATGGGCGGGTGAGTTCCTTTTTGATATCTTCTGCTCTTAACAAGAGCTGGCATGCCTCATGAGTTATGGCGTGTAACTCCCTATCCAGCGCCTCCATCCGATGTCTATGCTCTCTGCGTCGGCGGTGTCTTTCTTCTTCGGCTGACCGCTCACGGTCGGTTCGCCAGTTGTAGCTGGTTGGCGGTTGTCTCTCTCTCGGTGGTGTTACCGACCTGGGGGGAGGAGTTGTCCTCTTACGTTTGCGTGGTGGTGACAACTCGGTCGGTTTCCCTAGCCGCTTCTGTATGGGAGTTTTCTTTTCCTCCTTATTCTTCCCTTTCTCCGTCTCGATGATGGGTGTCGGTACCCCAAATGGTGGTGGTGTTGGCCATTCCATAGCTTTGCAGAACTCCACATATCTTGCCTCGTCGACCTCATACAGTGGTTTAGACTTCCCACCATGCTCTGGAGTGCCTCCTTGAACTCTGATGTGCTTCAATATAGCATCGCGTGATGCACTCCGCTTTCCACATCTGCAGAAAAAGAATGTCAGGTGTTGGCGTACATGGTAGATGACTCTTTTCCTAGCTTGTCGGTAGTTGCATTGTCGACATCGCCATTCATCATTGCCTTCTATTGGTACAGCCATTTCTTTAATTTCTCGTAGCGTCTCTCCGCTCAGCCAAATCTCTCTGTTGGCTGGGTTGTACATTGGCAGGGGAGCGTCATCTACAACATCAATGCGCCTTATGTTGATTGTCGGTGAAGGAATAAATCGTTTCATCATATCCTCTTTATGAGGAATGGTTACAGCAGGTCGGAGGTGATGATTGTCTAATGCTTTAGTGAGTGATTCGATCGTGATGTTCGGTACTGCCTCACCTGTTGTTGACGTAATGTCGATCTTCTCCTTCAGGTGTTCTACGGCTCTAGCCATTGCTTGTTGTAGTTGCTGTTGTAGTGGATAGTCCAGTTGATCTACGCTTCTGCTGGGTAGTGAACTCCTCCGTAGTTGATGGCAAACTGAACGTTGGCGGCTCCTGCCCCTTTCTATATTTTGATTGGTAGTTGGTACCACGTGCCCTTCTGACGCCACCCCCCACGTGGTTCCGGCAGGATGACGTGGGATGGCGGTTTCGTTACTGGGCGTTGTTTCAAGATAATTCGGAGTTGCACTCTCTTGTTGTTCATTCTTTTCGGCGGCGAGTTCGCATTGCTGGGGAATTATTTCCTCTTGCTCTTCATTCCTTGCTCGCCCCCTTTTTGTACAACTCGTCTCTCTTTCTTCTGCTTTTCTTTTACTTCTCTTTCGTTTTACTTCTGTCCACCCGATTTCGGTCGAGTTTTCTGTTACTTCTTCCTGTAGGTTGGTACTTGATGCTGGTTGTGAGGTGACTTTGCTACTTTCTGTTCTAGTAGGCGGGGCGTTGGGTAAGTGGGGCTCCCCCTTAGCTGTGTAGCAATGGTAATCATTTAACTTTGTTGGTTTTTGTCTTTCTCTTTGTGGTCGATTTAAAGGTGAGGCGGGCAGTCGGCTAGGTTGTAGGGGTGGCCAGTCCTCGTCATTGAGGGCTGGGGGCCTTGGCGGACTGGGTGCCCTCTGGATGACCGCTGGTGGGGGTGTGTTCTCTTCTTCTGTTCTCTCTCTCACTTCTACTTTGACCTTGCTGTGTCCTATCGCTTCAGGCTTCCTGGTCGGACTGTGGTGCGTCGCAGGTAAAGGTGGCGGTAGCAACTCCGGAGTGTGGGGTGCCCCCTGTGGAAGAGGGGGGTTCCCTGATTCCGGGAGAGGCGACGGACTGGGGGGTTCCCTGGCCGGCGACGGCCTTTCTGGTGGGGGCGACGGCAATGGCAATGGTAATGTCTCTGGTTCGGACAGTGGTAGGGGTAACAGCTCTAGGTTCTCAGCGGGGGTTGGGCGTGCCTTGGGGGGTCGTCCTCTTCTGGCTCCTTTCATATTTGGTTGGAGGGCGGGCTCTCGGCACGGGGGTGCTCGGCCGACTGGTTCCTGACACGTTCTATAATGGCGCAGCCGCATTCCATTCTGGATGGACCACTGCCCATTTTTCTCCACTTTGTATGTGTGATTCGGGAAGGCTTCTAGTACTTGGTAGGGTCCGACGAAGCGTGGCTGCAACTTCGGATTGCTCCCCTTCACTCTTCGTTTGTTTTCTAGCACGACGAGTTCCCCCTTCTGAAACACGGCGGGCTCCTCCTTGTCTTGACTCCTAATCTCTTGCTGCTGACGTCTTAGGTATTCATGTGCCATCTGGAGGTTCTCCTGCACTTCCGCAGTGTGTTCTGAGACGTTACGGGGGTCCAAGGAAGGGGGTGTGCCGGTTAATTGGTCCGGAAGGCGTACCTCCCGTCCCATCACTAACATGTTGGGCGTTTCCCCGGTTGCTGAGTGGGGGGTGCTGCGACAGGCTCGCATGATTTGCGGCAGCAGGCTGTCCCACTCGTCCTGGCCTTTCGTCAGTATCAATGTCCGGAGTGCGTCTCCCAGCGTCCGGTTTTGACGCTCCACCATCCCGTTCCCTTGCGGGTGATAGGGTGTGGTCCTAGTCTTTTTTATGCCCCACAGGCTACAGAGCTCCTCTAACAGCACGGACTCAAACTGAGCCCCTTGGTCGGAGTGTAGTTGCTCGGGCAGGCCCCAGTAAGCAAATACTCGTTCGTCTAACGCGATGGCGACCGTAGGTGCTGTGGCATCGGGCAGAGCTATCGCATCCTGCCAACGGGTGAAGTGGTCGGTGAGGACCAACACCCAACGGTTCTTTCTCTTTGTCAAGGGCAGAGGGCCGACCAGGTCGACCGCCAACTTCTGAAAGGGTCGTCCTGCGTATATCCTTTGTCGGTGAGGGTTCTCTGCCTTCTTACCATTCTTGGCGACTTGGCACACCTCACAATCTTTGATCAGTCTCCTGACCAGGGGGGATATGCCTGGCCAGTACCAATCCATCAGGATGCGCTGTCTCGTCCGATGAATCCCTGCATGGATCATCCTGTGTGTCTCCCAGACGACCTGGGTCCTCCTACTTGGTGGGCAGACTACACACTGCTTTGTTCTGGAAGGGTGGTACAGCGTGATTACGAGCACTCCGTCAGGGCGAATCTCCATCGCTTCCTTCCGATCATACAGTGTCTTTAACTCGACACTCCCTTCGGCCAATTCCCTTTCTGTGACGCTCCCCGGTCGTCTCAGCTCGGCATAAATCCGGCCTACCGCATCCTGCCCGTCCCTTTGCTCTTGAGCTAAGGCTTGGGCGGAGTGTACCGGGTTTGTCACAGTGAGGTTGACCCGCTCCTCCTTCTCTCTCTTCTCTGTAGACTCTCTCTCCATCATCTCTCCCGGCCGTCTCGGCTCGGTGTAAGCCCGGCCTACCGCATCCCGTCCCTTCGGCTGGGCCGACTCCTGGGGGGAATGTACCGGGTTTGATGTGTTGAGGTCGTCTCTTGCCTCGCTCCGAGGTCTCTGTCCAGCCTCTTGCTGCAGTTCCACATGGGAAGGTCCCCCATCTCGTTGCTCGATGGAGCCGCACTGCCTGCAGTCTGCGCAGGGTCCCTGTCGGCTGAGCCCATCAGCGTTACCATGGTGAGTTCCAGCTCTGTGCTCGAGTTTATAGCGAAACTCAGCCAGGATCTCCAGCCATCGAGCTATCTGGTTCGATGGTTCTTTCCGTCTGCACAGCCAGCGGAGGGATGCGTGGTCCGTCCGGAGTTTAAATTCCCGTCCATAGAGGTAGGGGCGGAAATGTTTGACGGCCTTGATGACCGCAACTAGCTCCTTCCGGGTGACGCAGTAGTTCCTCTCTGCTGGTGCCAGTGTCTTGCTGAAGTACGCAATGACGCGTTCCTTGCCTTCCTGTACTTGGGAGAGTACAGCACCGACTCCTACTGCGCTGGCGTCAGTGTCCAGTATGTATGGTAAGTTGGGGTCGGGGTATCCGAGTACCGGGGCTTGGGTGAGTCTGTCTTTGAGCTGGTCAAAGGCTGTCTGCTCCACCTGTCCCCACTTCCATGGTGTCTCCTTGCCCGTCATTACGGTGAGAGGTTTAGCAATTGTGGCGTAGTCGGGGAGGTACTGGCGATAGTACCCGGCTGTTCCTAAGAACGCCTGCAGCCCCTTTACGTCTGTTGGCGCCTCCCATCTCCTGACTGCTTCCACCTTTCCTGGGTCGGTAGCTACTCCTTTTGCGCTTACTACGTGTCCGAGGTACTTGACCTCTTCTTGCAGCAGTTCGCATTTGGAGGGCTTTACTTTCAGGTTTGCCTGGTGGAGTCGTCCCAGCACTTCTCCGAGCCTCTGTAAGTGCGTCTGGAAGTCGGGCGCGATGATAATCACATCATCTAGGTACAAGAGTAGCGTCTTCCAGTGGAGGCCTTTGAGGACCTTTTCCATGAGCCGTTGAAAGGTGGCGGGGGCTGACGTCAGTCCGAAGGGCAGCACCTTCCATTTCCACAGGCCACTTCTGGTGGTGAAGGCCGACTTGTCACTGGCGTCCTGATCTAGGGGAACCTGCCAGTACCCACTAGTGAGATCCAACGTAGTGAAGTACTTGCTCCCGGCTAGCGCATCCAGCGATTCGTCGATTCTGGGGATGGGGTAGGCGTCTTGTTTAGTTATATCATTTAGCCTCCGGTAGTCCACACAGAACCTCCACGTGTCGTCCTTCTTTCTCACCAGTACCACAGGGGAGCTCCAAGCTCCGTCGGCCGGCTCGATCAGATCCTTCTCTAAAAGATCCTTGATCTGGCGTTCCGCCTCGGCTTCCTTCTCTGGTCCCAAGCGGTGTGGAGGGCACCGGATGGGCCGAGCCCCTTCTACCGTGGGGATCGAGTGTTCTGCCAGTGTCGTCCGACCTAGGTCCCCGCTATGGCTACTGAATACCGTCTGGTACTCAATCAGCAGTTCCTTCATCTGCTGCTCCTGCCATGGGTCCTGGCACCCTCTCTTGGCTTGCTGGAAGAGGTCGTGCAGATGGGGGGGTAACTCTCTTCCTCCCGTCTTGCTCCTCCGTTGTCCGTCTGGTTTCGTCAGCTCCTGGACGCCACCCTCTTCTACTCCCGTAAAGGTACCAATAACCTCTCCTGCGGGTAGCCTTAGGGTGTCCTGCGTCGGGTTCAGACATCTAACCAGCACGTGTCCCTGAGCGTCAGGCCTGTTAACGCTGGTGGCGATGGGTATCCCACCCTGGATACTTTCAATCACTCCCTGGGGGAACGTATCCCTGGAGCTCAAATGACATGGAATAGTCACTTCGGTCTGTGGTGGAAGCTGGGTGTCCTGTCGGACTTGTACTTTAGACACGAGATTTCTCCCGTGGCGGTCGGTACAGGCCAGCTCCTTTCCTTGTATCACCAGCACTGGACGGTCGAATCCCATCTGGCATCCTTGACTTGTCAGGAAGGGCATCCCTAGGATAACGTCTTCATTGACCTGGCTAACCACAAAGGTCTCCTCGAACTTGACGTGCCGTATTCTTCCCTTCAGTGCGAGCAAGCCATAGAACGGAAGTCTAGTTCCGTCGGCCATGATTCCATGGGAATCGTAGTGCTGCAGGTTGCGCTGTACGTGGCTTGGTAACCGGTCAAAGACTCGCTTGGACAACAGGTTAGTGTTGCAGCCGGTGTCTATGAGGTGTGTCACCGCCTCTCCTTCTACCCTTCCAGGTAGGTAGTAACTCGAGCGATAGGGTCGCTCGATCTGGTTGCTCTGGAGGGTCACAGGCTTGGGAATGAACTCTTCCTTCTTTAGTGGGGGCGTTTGGGTCTGCCTGTCCTTCCGCCTGGGCCTTGGTTCCTGCTGCTCTAGAGTCCCGTCGCCGTCCGTTTCTTCCGCCACTGAGCTGTCGAGTGCCGACAGGCTGGCAAAACGGTTGTGTAGGGCGATAGGGGGACTAGTCAGGAGGTCCAGGGGAGGAGTTGCTCGACGCACTGTTGCCGGTCCACTGGAGGGCGCCTGTGCCCTTTCCTTCTGAGGTGTCGTTGCCCGTGTGCAGCCAGCGGGTCTCCCTACTGCTGCGGGCGGTAGTCGTTTCCCTGGCGGCTAGGCCAAGGGACGGTTCTACATGCCTTCCGGGTGTGGCCTATCTGTTGGCATCCCCAACATCTCTTGGGTGGCTCAGACTTCTTCTCCGTCTTGAGGCTGGCAATCTCTTTGCTCAACCCTTCCACGGTTTTCAGCAGCTGTGCCAAGGGGTCCTGTACCTCTTGGTGTCGAGCCGTCTCTCTTTGTGGGGTCATCTCCTCTTCCAGGGGGTCGGCCTCCACCGTCCTAATGTGAGGTCCCCCCAATGGTTGGTGTGGCACCTGCAGGAACTCGTTCCCCGCTAAGATTGCTTCCTCCAGGTTCTGAGGGCGTACTGCCAGCAAGTGACGCTGCAGGTACGTGTGTCCTAGGGTACTGTGGAATGTCTGCATCACCAGTTCGTCTTTATTTTGTCGCGGCAGAGTGCTGTAGGCTGCCGACACGAGGTGCTCGACCGTGAGGGCATGGTCTCTGAGGCCTTCTCTGGGGTTTCGTCGGTAGCTTAGCAGCTTGGCTTGAGCTTCCGCACGAGTCATGCCAAAGGTTGCCCGTAGCGTTCGCGTCACCTCCTCTGTGGTCTCACCTCGACCACACTGTTCGGCCTTGCCTGTTAGGGCTTGGCGTAGGTGGATGACTGCTTCTTCAGTCGGCCAACGGTTGGCTCTGGTCACCTCCTGGAACCGCTGTATGAAGTAGTCCACATCTCCCGTACCATCGTACTGTGGTACTCTGAACTTATCTCTGGCTGTGGCTACTGTCATACGGTCCAGGATATCGGTGAGCGTTCCCATCATCTGTAGGCTGGAAGGGTCCCTGTCGATGCTCAGGGCTCTTCTTCTGGTCGCCATCCTTCTTCTTCTGGGAGGTGTTGTCTGTGGGTGTCTGTCAATCCCACTGCTGCCACCAATGTGCAGGATTTCACTGTGGGGGTGTGAGATGGTAGCTTGGCCTACCTGCACAACCTCCCGAACTTGTAATGGCGACTGTGTCTAATATGCTAATGCTACAACCCTTCCACAGATCGACTTAGTATACTGGAGAATGGTGGTCGACCATCTCAGTAACTAGTGAACTGCCGGTTGTGTTAGCTGTCGTTTCGTGTGTGCAATGGGTTCGAACACTGAAGGGCGAACTAGTGGAACTAGATTCGGCCAGCAGAGGTTCGGCTGTCTTTCTGTAATGCGGTGCAGGGGTCGAACATTGAAGGGCGAACTAGTGGAACTAGATTCGGCCAGCAGAGGTTCGGCTGTCTTTTTGTAGTGCTGTGCAGAGGTCGAACATTGAAGGCGAAGTTAGGCAAAGCTAAGTTCGGCCAGCAGAGGTTCAGACTGATCTGCCTATATACTACTACTCGAGTAGTGGAGCGCAAGTGAAGTTATTTGTATGTACAAAGAAACTTCTGAGAGTGTGCAAGCTGACTCTGACTTTATTATACAAAACATTCGTATTTATGTACACGGTTACATAATAGATAAGCTGATAAAACTGGCAGACAAAAGATAGCCACACCTAACACAGCAATTGGCTAGAGTGGGCGAATAATGTGCAGGATTTCACTGTGGGGGTGTGAGATGGTAGCTTGGCCTACCTGCACAACCTCCCGAACTTGTAATGGCGACTGTGTCTAATATGCTAATGCTACAACCCTTCCACAGATCGACTTAGTATACTGGAGAATGGTGGTCGACCATCTCAGTAACTAGTGAACTGCCGGTTGTGTTAGCTGTCGTTTCGTGTGTGCAATGGGTTCGAACACTGAAGGGCGAACTAGTGGAACTAGATTCGGCCAGCAGAGGTTCGGCTGTCTTTCTGTAATGCGGTGCAGGGGTCGAACATTGAAGGGCGAACTAGTGGAACTAGATTCGGCCAGCAGAGGTTCGGCTGTCTTTTTGTAGTGCTGTGCAGAGGTCGAACATTGAAGGCGAAGTTAGGCAAAGCTAAGTTCGGCCAGCAGAGGTTCAGACTGATCTGCCTATATACTACTACTCGAGTAGTGGAGCGCAAGTGAAGTTATTTGTATGTACAAAGAAACTTCTGAGAGTGTGCAAGCTGACTCTGACTTTATTATACAAAACATTCGTATTTATGTACACGGTTACATAATAGATAAGCTGATAAAACTGGCAGACAAAAGATAGCCACACCTAACACAGCAATTGGCTAGAGTGGGCGAATAATACACAAAGGGTGGAACTAGAATGAATGCTTGACTGAATGCACATGGCACACGTATAACTTTGCATGTTAAAAGAATAATTACTATAAAAATACATAAAATGATTTGCCCTAAAGCGCAGGCATAGAACGAAACAAGTAGACAGTATCTTGAACAGGACACACATAGAACAATGTAAGCGTAATTTGTAATGTTTGTATGAATGTCATAGAGTTACGTAGGGAAGATGGCGTCGGTCCTCTACATACTCCCCTCCATTGGCGATGGTGGCCAATCAGAATGTGTCGACGGCATCGGTCGGTGGGTATTAGTCCCTAAATGGGCGGGTGAGTTCCTTTTTGATATCTTCTGCTCTTAACAAGAGCTGGCATGCCTCATGAGTTATGGCGTGTAACTCCCTATCCAGCGCCTCCATCCGATGTCTATGCTCTCTGCGTCGGCGGTGTCTTTCTTCTTCGGCTGACCGCTCACGGTCGGTTCGCCAGTTGTAGCTGGTTGGCGGTTGTCTCTCTCTCGGTGGTGTTACCGACCTGGGGGGAGGAGTTGTCCTCTTACGTTTGCGTGGTGGTGACAACTCGGTCGGTTTCCCTAGCCGCTTCTGTATGGGAGTTTTCTTTTCCTCCTTATTCTTCCCTTTCTCCGTCTCGATGATGGGTGTCGGTACCCCAAATGGTGGTGGTGTTGGCCATTCCATAGCTTTGCAGAACTCCACATATCTTGCCTCGTCGACCTCATACAGTGGTTTAGACTTCCCACCATGCTCTGGAGTGCCTCCTTGAACTCTGATGTGCTTCAATATAGCATCGCGTGATGCACTCCGCTTTCCACATCTGCAGAAAAAGAATGTCAGGTGTTGGCGTACATGGTAGATGACTCTTTTCCTAGCTTGTCGGTAGTTGCATTGTCGACATCGCCATTCATCACTGCCTTCTATTGGTACAGCCATTTCTTTAATTTCTCGTAGCGTCTCTCCGCTCAGCCAAATCTCTCTGTTGGCTGGGTTGTACATTGGCAGGGGAGCGTCATCTACAACATTAATGCGCCTTATGTTGATTGTCGGTGAAGGAATAAATCGTTTCATCATATCCTCTTTATGAGGAATGGTTACAGCAGGTCGGAGGTGATGATTGTCTAATGCTTTAGTGAGTGATTCGATCGTGATGTTCGGTACTGCCTCACCTGTTGTTGACGTAATGTCGATCTTCTCCTTCAGGTGTTCTACGGCTCTAGCCATTGCTTGTTGTAGTTGCTGTTGTAGTGGATAGTCCAGTTGATCTACGCTTCTGCTGGGTAGTGAACTCCTCCGTAGTTGATGGCAAACTGAACGTTGGCGGCTCCTGCCCCTTTCTATATTTTGATTGGTAGTTGGTACCACGTGCCCTTCTGACGCCACCCCCCACGTGGTTCCGGCAGGATGACGTGGGATGGCGGTTTCGTTACTGGGCGTTGTTTCAAGATAATTCGGAGTTGCACTCTCTTGTTGTTCATTCTTTTCGGCGGCGAGTTCGCATTGCTGGGGAATTATTTCCTCTTGCTCTTCATTCCTTGCTCGCCCCCTTTTTGTACAACTCGTCTCTCTTTCTTCTGCTTTTCTTTTACTTCTCTTTCGTTTTACTTCTGTCCACCCGATTTCGGTCGAGTTTTCTGTTACTTCTTCCTGTAGGTTGGTACTTGATGCTGGTTGTGAGGTGACTTTGCTACTTTCTGTTCTAGTAGGCGGGGCGTTGGGTAAGTGGGGCTCCCCCTTAGCTGTGTAGCAATGGTAATCATTTAACTTTGTTGGTTTTTGTCTTTCTCTTTGTGGTCGATTTAAAGGTGAGGCGGGCAGTCGGCTAGGTTGTAGGGGTGGCCAGTCCTCGTCATTGAGGGCTGGGGGCCTTGGCGGACTGGGTGCCCTCTGGATGACCTCTGGTGGGGGTGTGTTCTCTTCTTCTGTTCTCTCTCTCACTTCTACTTTGACCTTGCTGTGTCCTATCGCTTCAGGCTTCCTGGTCGGACTGTGGTGCGTCGCAGGTAAAGGTGGCGGTAGCAACTCCGGAGTGTGGGGTGCCCCCTGTGGAAGAGGGGGGTTCCCTGATTCCGGGAGAGGCGACGGACTGGGGGGTTCCCTGGCCGGCGACGGCCTTTCTGGTGGGGGCGACGGCAATGGCAATGGTAATGTCTCTGGTTCGGACAGTGGTAGGGGTAACAGCTCTAGGTTCTCAGCGGGGGTTGGGCGTGCCTTGGGGGGTCGTCCTCTTCTGGCTCCTTTCATATTTGGTTGGAGGGCGGGCTCTCGGCACGGGGGTGCTCGGCCGACTGGTTCCTGACACGTTCTATAATGGCGCAGCCGCATTCCATTCTGGATGGACCACTGCCCATTTTTCTCCACTTTGTACGTGTGATTCGGGAAGGCTTCTAGTACTTGGTAGGGTCCGACGAAGCGTGGCTGCAACTTCGGATTGCTCCCCTTCACTCTTCGTTTGTTTTCTAGCACGACGAGTTCCCCCTTCTGAAACACGGCGGGCTCCTCCTTGTCTTGACTCCTAATCTCTTGCTGCTGACGTCTTAGGTATTCATGTGCCATCTGGAGGTTCTCCTGCACTTCCGCAGTGTGTTCTGAGACGTTACGGGGGTCCAAGGAAGGGGGTGTGCCGGTTAATTGGTCCGGAAGGCGTACCTCCCGTCCCATCACTAACATGTTGGGCGTTTCCCCGGTTGCTGAGTGGGGGGTGCTGCGACAGGCTCGCATGATTTGCGGCAGCAGGCTGTCCCACTCGTCCTGGCCTTTCGTCAGTATCAATGTCCGGAGTGCGTCTCCCAGCGTCCGGTTTTGACGCTCCACCATCCCGTTCCCTTGCGGGTGATAGGGTGTGGTCCTAGTCTTTTTTATGCCCCACAGGCTACAGAGCTCCTCTAACAGCACGGACTCAAACTGAGCCCCTTGGTCGGAGTGTAGTTGCTCGGGCAGGCCCCAGTAAGCAAATACTCGTTCGTCTAACGCGATGGCGACCGTAGGTGCTGTGGCATCGGGCAGAGCTATCGCATCCTGCCAACGGGTGAAGTGGTCGGTGAGGACCAACACCCAACGGTTCTTTCTCTTTGTCAAGGGCAGAGGGCCGACCAGGTCGACCGCCAACTTCTGAAAGGGTCGTCCTGCGTATATCCTTTGTCGGTGAGGGTTCTCTGCCTTCTTACCATTCTTGGCGACTTGGCACACCTCACAATCTTTGATCAGTCTCCTGACCAGGGGGGATATGCCTGGCCAGTACCAATCCATCAGGATGCGCTGTCTCGTCCGATGAATCCCTGCATGGATCATCCTGTGTGTCTCCCAGACGACCTGGGTCCTCCTACTTGGTGGGCAGACTACACACTGCTTTGTTCTGGAAGGGTGGTACAGCGTGATTACGAGCACTCCGTCAGGGCGAATCTCCATCGCTTCCTTCCGATCATACAGTGTCTTTAACTCGACACTCCCTTCGGCCAATTCCCTTTCTGTGACGCTCCCCGGTCGTCTCAGCTCGGCATAAATCCGGCCTACCGCATCCTGCCCGTCCCTTTGCTCTTGAGCTAAGGCTTGGGCGGAGTGTACCGGGTTTGTCACAGTGAGGTTGACCCGCTCCTCCTTCTCTCTCTTCTCTGTAGACTCTCTCTCCATCATCTCTCCCGGCCGTCTCGGCTCGGTGTAAGCCCGGCCTACCGCATCCCGTCCCTTCGGCTGGGCCGACTCCTGGGGGGAATGTACCGGGTTTGATGTGTTGAGGTCGTCTCTTGCCTCGCTCCGAGGTCTCTGTCCAGCCTCTTGCTGCAGTTCCACATGGGAAGGTCCCCCATCTCGTTGCTCGATGGAGCCGCACTGCCTGCAGTCTGCGCAGGGTCCCTGTCGGCTGAGCCCATCAGCGTTACCATGGTGAGTTCCAGCTCTGTGCTCGAGTTTATAGCGAAACTCAGCCAGGATCTCCAGCCATCGAGCTATCTGGTTCGATGGTTCTTTCCGTCTGCACAGCCAGCGGAGGGATGCGTGGTCCGTCCGGAGTTTAAATTCCCGTCCATAGAGGTAGGGGCGGAAATGTTTGACGGCCTTGATGACCGCAACTAGCTCCTTCCGGGTGACGCAGTAGTTCCTCTCTGCTGGTGCCAGTGTCTTGCTGAAGTACGCAATGACGCGTTCCTTGCCTTCCTGTACTTGGGAGAGTACAGCACCGACTCCTACTGCGCTGGCGTCAGTGTCCAGTATGTATGGTAAGTTGGGGTCGGGGTATCCGAGTACCGGGGCTTGGGTGAGTCTGTCTTTGAGCTGGTCAAAGGCTGTCTGCTCCACCTGTCCCCACTTCCATGGTGTCTCCTTGCCCGTCATTACGGTGAGAGGTTTAGCAATTGTGGCGTAGTCGGGGAGGTACTGGCGATAGTACCCGGCTGTTCCTAAGAACGCCTGCAGCCCCTTTACGTCTGTTGGCGCCTCCCATCTCCTGACTGCTTCCACCTTTCCTGGGTCGGTAGCTACTCCTTTTGCGCTTACTACGTGTCCGAGGTACTTGACCTCTTCTTGCAGCAGTTCGCATTTGGAGGGCTTTACTTTCAGGTTTGCCTGGTGGAGTCGTCCCAGCACTTCTCCGAGCCTCTGTAAGTGCGTCTGGAAGTCGGGCGCGATGATAATCACATCATCTAGGTACAAGAGTAGCGTCTTCCAGTGGAGGCCTTTGAGGACCTTTTCCATGAGCCGTTGAAAGGTGGCGGGGGCTGACGTCAGTCCGAAGGGCAGCACCTTCCATTTCCACAGGCCACTTCTGGTGGTGAAGGCCGACTTGTCACTGGCGTCCTGATCTAGGGGAACCTGCCAGTACCCACTAGTGAGATCCAACGTAGTGAAGTACTTGCTCCCGGCTAGCGCATCCAGCGATTCGTCGATTCTGGGGATGGGGTAGGCGTCTTGTTTAGTTATATCATTTAGCCTCCGGTAGTCCACACAGAACCTCCACGTGTCGTCCTTCTTTCTCACCAGTACCACAGGGGAGCTCCAAGCTCCGTCGGCCGGCTCGATCAGATCCTTCTCTAAAAGATCCTTGATCTGGCGTTCCGCCTCGGCTTCCTTCTCTGGTCCCAAGCGGTGTGGAGGGCACCGGATGGGCCGAGCCCCTTCTACCGTGGGGATCGAGTGTTCTGCCAGTGTCGTCCGACCTAGGTCCCCGCTATGGCTACTGAATACCGTCTGGTACTCAATCAGCAGTTCCTTCATCTGCTGCTCCTGCCATGGGTCCTGGCACCCTCTCTTGGCTTGCTGGAAGAGGTCGTGCAGATGGGGGGGTAACTCTCTTCCTCCCGTCTTGCTCCTCCGTTGTCCGTCTGGTTTCGTCAGCTCCTGGACGCCACCCTCTTCTACTCCCGTAAAGGTACCAATAACCTCTCCTGCGGGTAGCCTTAGGGTGTCCTGCGTCGGGTTCAGACATCTAACCAGCACGTGTCCCTGAGCGTCAGGCCTGTTAACGCTGGTGGCGATGGGTATCCCACCCTGGATACTTTCAATCACTCCCTGGGGGAACGTATCCCTGGAGCTCAAATGACATGGAATAGTCACTTCGGTCTGTGGTGGAAGCTGGGTGTCCTGTCGGACTTGTACTTTAGACACGAGATTTCTCCCGTGGCGGTCGGTACAGGCCAGCTCCTTTCCTTGTATCACCAGCACTGGACGGTCGAATCCCATCTGGCATCCTTGACTTGTCAGGAAGGGCATCCCTAGGATAACGTCTTCATTGACCTGGCTAACCACAAAGGTCTCCTCGAACTTGACGTGCCGTATTCTTCCCTTCAGTGCGAGCAAGCCATAGAACGGAAGTCTAGTTCCGTCGGCCATGATTCCATGGGAATCGTAGTGCTGCAGGTTGCGCTGTACGTGGCTTGGTAACCGGTCAAAGACTCGCTTGGACAACAGGTTAGTGTTGCAGCCGGTGTCTATGAGGTGTGTCACCGCCTCTCCTTCTACCCTTCCAGGTAGGTAGTAACTCGAGCGATAGGGTCGCTCGATCTGGTTGCTCTGGAGGGTCACAGGCTTGGGAATGAACTCTTCCTTCTTTAGTGGGGGCGTTTGGGTCTGCCTGTCCTTCCGCCTGGGCCTTGGTTCCTGCTGCTCTAGAGTCCCGTCGCCGTCCGTTTCTTCCGCCACTGAGCTGTCGAGTGCCGACAGGCTGGCAAAACGGTTGTGTAGGGCGATAGGGGGACTAGTCAGGAGGTCCAGGGGAGGAGTTGCTCGACGCACTGTTGCCGGTCCACTGGAGGGCGCCTGTGCCCTTTCCTTCTGAGGTGTCGTTGCCCGTGTGCAGCCAGCGGGTCTCCCTACTGCTGCGGGCGGTAGTCGTTTCCCTGGCGGCTAGGCCAAGGGACGGTTCTACATGCCTTCCGGGTGTGGCCTATCTGTTGGCATCCCCAACATCTCTTGGGTGGCTCAGACTTCTTCTCCGTCTTGAGGCTGGCAATCTCTTTGCTCAACCCTTCCACGGTTTTCAGCAGCTGTGCCAAGGGGTCCTGTACCTCTTGGTGTCGAGCCGTCTCTCTTTGTGGGGTCATCTCCTCTTCCAGGGGGTCGGCCTCCACCGTCCTAATGTGAGGTCCCCCCAATGGTTGGTGTGGCACCTGCAGGAACTCGTTCCCCGCTAAGATTGCTTCCTCCAGGTTCTGAGGGCGTACTGCCAGCAAGTGACGCTGCAGGTACGTGTGTCCTAGGGTACTGTGGAATGTCTGCATCACCAGTTCGTCTTTATTTTGTCGCGGCAGAGTGCTGTAGGCTGCCGACACGAGGTGCTCGACCGTGAGGGCATGGTCTCTGAGGCCTTCTCTGGGGTTTCGTCGGTAGCTTAGCAGCTTGGCTTGAGCTTCCGCACGAGTCATGCCAAAGGTTGCCCGTAGCGTTCGCGTCACCTCCTCTGTGGTCTCACCTCGACCACACTGTTCGGCCTTGCCTGTTAGGGCTTGGCGTAGGTGGATGACTGCTTCTTCAGTCGGCCAACGGTTGGCTCTGGTCACCTCCTGGAACCGCTGTATGAAGTAGTCCACATCTCCCGTACCATCGTACTGTGGTACTCTGAACTTATCTCTGGCTGTGGCTACTGTCATACGGTCCAGGATATCGGTGAGCGTTCCCATCATCTGTAGGCTGGAAGGGTCCCTGTCGATGCTCAGGGCTCTTCTTCTGGTCGCCATCCTTCTTCTTCTGGGAGGTGTTGTCTGTGGGTGTCTGTCAATCCCACTGCTGCCACCAATGTGCAGGATTTCACTGTGGGGGTGTGAGATGGTAGCTTGGCCTACCTGCACAACCTCCCGAACTTGTAATGGCGACTGTGTCTAATATGCTAATGCTACAACCCTTCCACAGATCGACTTAGTATACTGGAGAATGGTGGTCGACCATCTCAGTAACTAGTGAACTGCCGGTTGTGTTAGCTGTCGTTTCGTGTGTGCAATGGGTTCGAACACTGAAGGGCGAACTAGTGGAACTAGATTCGGCCAGCAGAGGTTCGGCTGTCTTTCTGTAATGCGGTGCAGGGGTCGAACATTGAAGGGCGAACTAGTGGAACTAGATTCGGCCAGCAGAGGTTCGGCTGTCTTTTTGTAGTGCTGTGCAGAGGTCGAACATTGAAGGCGAAGTTAGGCAAAGCTAAGTTCGGCCAGCAGAGGTTCAGACTGATCTGCCTATATACTACTACTCGAGTAGTGGAGCGCAAGTGAAGTTATTTGTATGTACAAAGAAACTTCTGAGAGTGTGCAAGCTGACTCTGACTTTATTATACAAAACATTCGTATTTATGTACACGGTTACATAATAGATAAGCTGATAAAACTGGCAGACAAAAGATAGCCACACCTAACACAGCAATTGGCTAGAGTGGGCGAATAATACACAAAGGGTGGAACTAGAATGAATGCTTGACTGAATGCACATGGCACACGTATAACTTTGCATGTTAAAAGAATAATTACTATAAAAATACATAAAATGATTTGCCCTAAAGCGCAGGCATAGAACGAAACAAGTAGACAGTATCTTGAACAGGACACACATAGAACAATGTAAGCGTAATTTGTAATGTTTGTATGAATGTCATAGAGTTACGTAGGGAAGATGGCGTCGGTCCTCTACAATAATACACAAAGGGTGGAACTAGAATGAATGCTTGACTGAATGCACATGGCACACGTATAACTTTGCATGTTAAAAGAATAATTACTATAAAAATACATAAAATGATTTGCCCTAAAGCGCAGGCATAGAACGAAACAAGTAGACAGTATCTTGAACAGGACACACATAGAACAATGTAAGCGTAATTTGTAATGTTTGTATGAATGTCATAGAGTTACGTAGGGAAGATGGCGTCGGTCCTCTACAATAGTATAGCAGCACCGTAATGTATGTATATTAAATATTTTCACGTTGTTTTAACCTGGAAGCAAGTTAATTGGCGTATGTACCTTTCAATCCTTAACATTTCTATGCAGTATGCCAGCCAGCTTGTAACATAACTGCGTAAATGACTTTTCATCAAACAGATTGTTGCAACAATTCGCTTGTGACATCCTGCTTGATGTGGAGTTGGATTGTTAGCTGGGTTAAGCCAGGGGTTCTGGCTGGCGCCAGTTATCTGGTCTAATTTGATGCTAATGGATGTTGAAATAAATATACAAAAACAGAATTGAAAATAATTATTGTTTGCATTCTCCTATTAGAGCTCTACATCCTCAGTGGATCATTCTCCTCGCTTCCTCATAACTGTCCCTGCAGTACAAGACTTTCAAGAGGTTGTGGTTGACCACAGTTTCTCAGCTGTGCAGGTCGGTGTGACAAGTGTGCATCTGCAATGTAGATAAGACACGTGCTAAATGTTATACTAACATGTTTGCATATAAATAATTCTGCCTCTCCTGTTTTTGATATTGAGGCATATGAGTTGTATTTTCTTAGACCAGCATCTCTGATTCTTCTACTGTTGAGCAGATAAAATCTGTTACTGTCAGATCTGTAGTAAGTTGTGCTATTGCATGTTTGTTAAAGTTGCGACCTGTTTAGCCCTCTACTATCTTTCATCTATTCCAATAGAATTGTAGAAAATTACTAGTTGTTGATAGATGCTCATTTGTTGGCTGTTTTATGGTGTGGGATGCTTTTTGTATTGAAATGAAAATTTCGCTTGTTATTAGCAAGAACTGTTTAACAGTAACCATGTATGACACGATGAAAATTACTGCAGAGCTGCCAGACCGACTGGGAGGCTTCTTCTTCATCCAGCCAAACCTGCTTGGATGGCACTACATGTGTACCAGCGGAGCATAATTATGCAGATGGTACAACTTCGGTCGATGATGGAGAAGACTGGCTTCCTGGCAATGCTGAAGACGATTCTGATGCGGATTTTGAAATTGAGGGTATGTCATTGAACAACTCCCCCAGTTTGTAGCAGAAACATGGCAAATGCCAAGTTTGTGACCGTGTCTTCAAAATTCAAACTCGAACTCAATTGTGTTTTCGATTAATGATGTACGGATAAATAAAAATTTTGAGTATGCAAACACACCAGCAAAGCGCAAAAAACATTCCCATACTTATAGATTCAGCAGCGCCCATCAGTGAAGACACATGTTTGATTAGTGAGCCAAAGTGGATTGTATTCACTTCCTCATTACGGGATCTGCTAAGCCAAGTAAGAATACGTAATTTAAAAACTGAGAAGTTTGGCGATCAGACTAAAGTCATAGTATATTGCTAATGCCTGATTACTATGCACAGCGTCATTTACAATTTCGAAATAAATATAGGTTTCCTGCAAGGAATGTCGCTTCCCCTCCCTTGGCCAGTTTAAACTCCGTGAAATGGGCTCCTGTGTGATTGCTAAAGCTGAATGTCACCTTTGCAAGACTCCCTTTACTTGGACGTCACAGCCTGCATTAGGGCGCAAGTTTGCTGGCAATGTATTGCTGACTGCATCCATTCTCTTGTCGTGAGTGTGCCAATTGATAGTTTTGGAATTTTACCTACAAATAAATAGATAAAATCTGTTTTGAGCATTGTATGTTTGGGATTAGTTAGCCTAGTAATATGCTTCAATTTTTTTGTGTCAAAAGTCATTCTTTGTCTTGATTCTCTTTATAGAGGTATTACGCACAACCAAATGCAAAAGCCATTTCAGGTGATGAACTTGAAAATGCTTTCAAAAACAAATTTTAACATCTACCAGAGGAGTGTTCTAATACCTGTGATAGATGAGTTTTACAGAGAGACAATGACGGTGGCCAAAGTTTTGGTAAACAGCAGAGGTAGAGCAAATAGTTTCATACATTCTGATTTATTTCATCTAAAGCGTGGTTTACATAGACTCGTAACAAGAAGAATTTTATTATTTATTATAATTTTTCGAAAGGCACTCAAGTTTACATGAACAGCCTTTTGCTATCATTGTCCCCAAGGTGCTTCCAGGACTGAATTAGTTGCAGTCCTCATTATTGTAGTCTAGAATCAAGAATCATTATAATTTGTCATTTTTCACAGACTCAGGCATAAATCTAGCTGGAGATGGAAGATTTGACAGCCCTGGTCACAGTGCAAGATACTGTACCTACACATTCATGGATATAGTAAGTCCACTGAACCTTCTGGTTATTAACAATGGATGATAGTATAAAAAAATATCAAACACAGCTTAAAAACTTGGAGGTGACTACAATATTGTTTGGAGTCACATCCCAACAAACAGCCAGTAAGAGCTGTAACAAAATAAATTGAATTGCATACATCATTTTTAGCCACGTTGGTGTATACATCTCTCCATGTATGGTTACTAAATCACTTACTATGTGTTATCATGTACTTGTTTAGGATACTGGCCTTGCAACTCACTCTAGAACTACAGAATGTGCCACAGTCTCCTCATCGACAGCTGCTGAGAAGGAGACATTTGTTCAGCTAATGGAGGAAGCGAAAGCTGAAATGGACATCACTGTGATGACAACAGATGGGCACCTCAGCATAGCCAGCCACATGAGAAACCATGAGCTCATCACACACAACCTTGTTAGTTATCATGTAGCAGATGCTAGCTCTACTATAAGTTGTTATTATGTACCTCAAAATTGTGAATTGTTGTAGGACATCTGGCACTGGGCGAAAAACTTCATCAAGAGACTGAAAGAAGCTTGTAAGTTGAAACAGCAGAAAGAGCTCATACCATGGTTACCAGAGATAAAGAACCATATATGGTGGTCAGCGCAAAACTGCCATGGCAACGCAGATTTGTTGGTGGAAATGGTACAAAGTATGTCTTGCCATGTGGTAAATGTCCATGAAGAGTTCGAAGGACACTCTAGATTCACAAGATGTCATCATGAGCCACTAGACCTGTGAGATTAAAAAAAAACCAAAAATAATAATTTTGTATACACTTACAAATTTTTGGGAATATCCTTGTTACAAAAACATCACTGATTGTATGTTTTAGAGAGATTCAGCGAAAAATCATGTGGCTGCAACCGGGTTCACCTGCACATCAAGTGCTATTAAACACCTTGCACAACTCCAGAATTATCTCGTCACTGCGTATGCTCAATCATGGTCTCCACACAGGCTCCCTGGAAAACCTTCATAGCCTCATTTTAGTCTATGCACCAAAGAGGTTGGATTTTGATCCAGATGGATACAATGCTAGAGTGAAGCTAGCCATCATCGACCACAATTACAACACCGGTCGAAAATATGCCAAAGGTGATACTACTGATAAGACATAACAATCAATAATAGTTATAGAAAATGACATTTTGAAATGTTTACCTGTTACTGCAGAGAGTGATGGTACCAACAAGATGATGCGCTATTACTCTAAAGAGGCCAAGGTGTATAGATTGAAGAATGTCTATGAAAAGAAAGACTACACATTTCGTAAGTATATTCTTGAGCGAGTACTGGAAGAAGGAGCGAAACCTACAACAGTTCAACCTGGAGTATAAAAGTTTATTTCATAATGCTGTTGAAGACTAAGTAAAGCATAAAATAATAATAATTAATAATATTAATAATTAATGAAACTGTTTGGTATTTGCATTGCAGAATCGAGGTGTATGTACAGCCAGAGCCGACAAGCCAGAATTGTCAGTCATGATCGCACAGCATCACACAAGATTCAACCATAAGTAAGGTATGAAAAAGGGTGCTCCCATCCAGGTGTCTTGGGCGCTGTTACACCTTTGGTATGTATACGATGGGAGTAACCGCCGGTATGGTAAGGTAAGTAACATCACCGGAAGGGAAGCAATGTTACAAGCCTTCACGTGGCGCTTCCTGTGAGTAACCATTAACAAACTAACCACAATATATTGGGTTAGTGAATGGTGAAACCAATTGTAACCAGCAATTAAACAAAATACGGAATATAGCGCAAGTTTAACAATGGCTTAATGTTACATTACCAACCTGCAAGGAGTGTCTTTGACATCACACTTTTAAATGTTTCTTCTTGAGCTAGTGGATTCCTCTGTTCAATGTTGCCTCAATTTGCATAAATATTGTTTTACGGAAAATTTTGGATGTTCTTTAATCAAAAATTTTCTCACAGCATTGTTAAACAGATTTTGTAGTACAAACCAACTTTTGATCTGGTAGATAATTTTATACATATGCTAATAATTTTATTGCTTTTGAATTATAAATTTAAATCAACAAAAAAACATCTGACAAAAAATATTTGTTTATGATGGTTCAAAGCAAGTGAACATAAACTCTTCAACATATTGGTGGCCTTGAAAAAGGCCGTTGTGGGTTGGCTAACAAACTGAACTATTTAGTTTGAACCATTATCGAGTAGAAGCTGTTCTAGTTCATCAGCAGGTACTTCCTCCTCCTCAGGTGTCATTCCCTCCACTCCAATGAAACCAACATAAATATTGTTGGGATCGGGCCAAGAGCTTCTGATGTGATTGACTACACATGCAGGAATGACACGAGGGTTGTGCCTACCTAAATACATGTGAATGAAATCAATGTAATTTCGGTAGGCAGTGAACCTGTAGTTGGCAGGAGTCATCAACTTAATTGAAAGAGCATCGCCTCTGTAGCCCTGCAGCCTACGCTGCCTGAACCATTGAAGTTCAACAGTGCACGCGCCAAGAATTTGGTTCAGCAGTATATTGCTGGTGAGTATGCAGTCAGTACCAGGCACAAACGCATCATCTTGAAAGTGAGTTAAGTCTAGTGTTTCACTCTTACAACATTTCTGCTCAAGAGTGGATGGCATATCATTGCAATTGCCACAAGTACACCAGCTTTTAGTAGTAGGCAGAGATGAATAATTATAATGTTGTTGTTGAGTGGCTATTGGATTGTTGTCAATGTTGTTAGAAGATGATGCTGTAATAGTACTGACACCAGTAGTAGAAGTAGTAGTTGCAAGATGATCATTATTATTATCACTAGTAGTAGTAGTACTACTAGTACTAGTAGTAGCAGCAGTGGATGGCGATGCATAAAAGCTACCAGCAGCTCGTTGTTTTCTTGACAGCTGACGTCTACGGAATAAATCCCCTGGGGCAGGAAAACTCTGTTCCTCATCACTTGTGTCACTGCCTTTAACAGGATAATATTGATATGGGAGAATATTTCTACCAGCCATTGCAGCGTTGAAGCAATTCTCCTCGAAAACAACTAGTAGACAATTATGATTGCCTAAAATAAGTAACCGGATACACCATGCATATCGGGCGATACACATCATCCCCCTTCTTTGGCTAGTATTCATTACATTCACGCTAAGTGCCGCTTCATTGGTTAACAAGTTGCTCATCACTTTTGTATGACAGCGATCACGTTTATAAAAAGAAACTTCCGTTCAAGCATATTCCGATAGTCATTACTACCCCTTTAATAGATGTTATAGTGTAGTGGATTTTCATAGCATACACTCCTGCGCATCTTATTATTATCAAGCCTAGCACCTTATACTGTACAGGATTTTAGTTGCTAGGTTAGTTGGCACACCTGCACAACTCCCCACAATCACAAATGCAACTGGAATATCTGTTCGGCTGTTTCTGTGTTTAGTCAGTGCAAACAAGGATTGACCTGTTTTGTACTGACTGCTGAATTTTTGCTATAATTAAAATTGCTGTTCGGCCCTTTCTATACTCAGATAGTGCAAACTAGGGTCGACTTGTCTATGCCGAATGTCGACACAACTGTAATGGCTTGTTCGGCCCTTTCTATAGTCAGTCTATGCAATAATGGTCGACTTGTCTGTGCCGAACTATCGGGTGAGAAGAAATGCTTGGCACCGTACACCGACAAGCGGGAATACGCAGCAAGGATCGAGTCGATCGATTGCTTTCTACCAAGTTCCTTACTACACTGATAGTCGGTAGTGCAGGCTGTAGTCTGTATCCTGTGCTTATTGTTTGTGCTACTGACTAAAGTCTGTGTAGTAGTAAACAATCATTTGAGGCTCACAGTTGCTCTGACTTTATTATCGATGACAGCCATATTTATGTACAGGGTTATGTAATAGAAAACTTGTATACAATAGAGGCCACACCTTACACATAAGCAATTGGTCAGAGTGTGGCAATCAAAACAGGTGGGTGGTACAAGAAGGCTCGCTTGAGTGAGTGCACATGGTTACAATATTGATTTGCATGCTTAGGAAAATAATAATAATAAACATAGAACTACGTTGTGCTAAAGTGCAAGCATAGAACTAATAAATGTCGTGAGTAGAATAATGTTTGTAAGCGTACATGACGATTGTTCGTTGTGGCGTCCTCTACACGCTTCCCCCCATTGGCAACATTACGCCAATGACTTACTGGGGTCGACACTAGAACATAGTTATGTCGATTTGGTAGCTAGGGGGAGTCCTTCAGTCTCTTAATCTTCTCCTTTATCTCTTCCACACGCTGTAAGCATCTGTATGCTTCCTTTGTATGTCGGTATAGCTCTTCCTGATACCTCTCTAGGCGTTTACGCTTCTCCTCTTGGTTGTCCGTCCCTCTCTTAGGAGATCGTTCCTTCTCTACTGTCTTTGGCTCGTCTGTCCTCGGGCGGGGTGTGATTTCTCTTGCTGGTTTGGTTTTGGGTGTCATGGTCGGTATTTCTAATTTTAATACCTTAGCTGGTGGTTCCTCTATTCTAGGTCCTAATCTCCGCTTGATTCCGCTGCTAGCGGGTGCGTTGTCTTTTATGGGAATTGGTGTCCCGAAGGCGTCGGGCTTCCTCCACCTCACATACCGACAGAAGTCATCATAGGATGCTGCATCCACCTCAAAGAGTGGTCGGGAGTCACCTCCATGAGCAAGGTGCCCGTCTTGCTGTCTGATGTGTTTTAATATTGAGTCTCTCGAACTGCTCTTTTTTCCACATTGGCAGAAGTAGAAGACAAAGTGTTGTCTCGTATGGTAGACTATCCGTTTCCTGGGTAAGCGTAGACGGCAGACAGTACATTCCCACTCTTCTGTATTTATTATTTGCTTGGCTGCCTGTTTGATCGATTGTTTGGTGTTGTCGGTAACCCATACCTCAGTAGGTTTTGTTGTCGGGGGTGGAGGAATGGTTAGCTGCTGTTGTCTCTCTCTACATCTAGCAGCTTCTGGTTCGGCTATTACCACTCGTCGGATTCTTGTTGGTGACACAGCATTAAACATTTCTTTTTGGGGTACCCTGTTCCTGCTGCGTCTTTCCTCTCTTTCTAACAACCTTGCTGCAGCGTCGGCATCTTCCTCAATAGATATGTACCCATCGTTCTGTTCGGCCATTTTCTGCTCGAATAATTTAATTGCTGTGAGAATATTCTGTAAGTTGATATCTGTAGGTGTTGCTGCCGCGGGAGAGAGTGATTGTCTTTTCCCGCAGTGCTTGTTGTTAGCGGCTCTGTCATTGGACAGTCTCTCCTCCCCTTCTTTTGTTTCTTGGTCCCACGTGGTGTGACGTAGCGTTCGTGGGGCGTCACCTTGGTTACTTCTATGTTGCGAGGGTAACTCTACGCTTTTCTGTTGGGGAGTTATCCATCCTTTGCCCTCTTCGCCTTTTCTTGTTATTTGCTCTCTTGCTTCGGTATTTCCATCGACAATAAGTGATTGTTTTGTCGATGTTTTTATACCTAAGCGATCTCGCGTTTCTTGACTATTTGTCCACGGTTTAGGGGTAGTTTTTTCTGCTCTTTCTGTTAGTAATGGTTTCGAGTTGGTGCTCTGGCCCCTTGCTTGATAACAGTGGTAATCAGTGAATTTTACTGGCTGCCTCCTGTTCCTTTGTGGTCTTTCTGGGGTGGTGTTGGTTTGGCTAGGTAGTGTCGGCCAACTTTCTTCATCGAGCGGATTTGTTTGTTCGACTATCTGTTCTGGAGCTGTCTCGTGCTCCCTGGGTGTTGTTGGCCTTGTACTTTCTGTCCTCTCTACTATCTCCTCTTCTACTACCTCTGCTGGTTCTATGGTTTCTGGTTCTGTTGGCGTTATTGTTGGTAACATGGCTTCTGGTTGTATCGTGTTTGGTGGGTGGTAGGCATCTGCTGCTGTCGGGGGTTCTGGTCTAGGGGTCAGTAACCCCTCTGGGTGTTGTCTCCCTTCTCTCTGGGGTGGCACCCTTCTTCTGTATGCACCGCGCATGTTTGGGCGCACCGCCTGCTCTCTACTGGTGGGTGCCCGGCCAATGGTCCCTTCACATGTTCTGTAGGACTTCAGTCGTCGGCCATTTTGTACAAAACTTTGCCCGTCCTTTTCCAGCCGATAGGTATGGTTGAGGTAAGCGTGTGTGACTGTGTACGGGCCCACGTAACTGGGTTGCAGCTTTGGGTTGCTACCCTTGGTTCTCCGGCGGTTCTCCATCACCACCAAGTCCCCCTCTTCGAATCGGGGTGGCTCCCCCGTCTCCTCCTGTCGAATCTGGTGCTGTTGCTGCCGTACGTATTCATGAGCTATTCGCAGGTTTTCTTGGACTTGTAGGGTGTGTTCGGTTAGTCCGTAGCTATTCAGGGTGGGGTGTGCACCGGTCAACTGGTCGGGCAGTCGAACCTCCCGGCCGAGCATCATCATATTCGGCGTCTCTTTTGTCGTAGAGTTAGGGGTACCCCTGCAGGCTCTCATGATTTGTGGCAGCAACTGGTCCCACTCGTCCTGTCCCTTCGTTAGGATAAGTGTTCTGAGGGCGTCTCCGAGTGTTCGATTCTGGCGTTCGACCAGACCATTCCCTTGTGGGTGATAGGGGGTGGTCCTAGTTTTGTGTACTCCCCACAGTGTGCACAACTCTTCTAAGATGGTCGACTCGAACTGTGCACCTTGATCTGTGTGTATTTGTTCGGGCAAACCCCAGTAGCTGAAGACACGCTCGTCCAGTGTGCTGGCCACGGTCGGGGCCGTGGCATCGGGTATGGCAATAGCATCCTGCCATCTGGTGAAGTGGTCTGTCATCACCAATATCCATCTGTTTTTTCGCTTTGTGAGTGGAAGAGGGCCCACCAGGTCCACTGCCAGTTTCTGGAATGGTCTTCCAGCGTAGAGCCTCTGGCCTTCTGGTGGGGTGGGTCTCTTACTCTTTTTGGCGACCTGACAAATCTCGCAGCTGTTTACTAGTCTGCGGGTCAGAGCGGACATGCCGGGCCAGTACCAGTCCAGCATCAGTCGGGCTCGTGTCCGGTGTATTCCGGCGTGTGCCATTTGGTGGGCTTCCCACACCGTTTTCTGCCTCCAGGACGGGGGGCAGACTGCGCAGAATTTGGTTCTGCCTTGTTGGTCGAACCTCATGACTAGCACCTTGTCGGCTTGTATACTCAGGGCTTCCTTCCTGTCATACAGGATCCTCAGCTCCGAACTACCTTCTTCGAGTTCCCTCTTTGTCAAGGTTCCTGGGTTCTGTATCTCTGCATACAGTCGGGCCACAGGGTGGTTCCCGTCTCTCTGGGCTTGGGCCAACTCCCTTCTATTGGTAGTGGGGTTGGTGACCATGAGGTTGACTTGTTCCTTCGGGAGGTCTTGTTGTAACTCTGTGTGGGTGGGGCCACCGTCTCGCTGTTCTATTGAATTGCACTGCTTGCAATCGAGGCACTGCTCCTTTCTACTGAGCCCGTCAGCGTTCCCGTGGCGGGATCCAGCCCGGTGCTCTAGTTGGTATTTGAATTCTGCCAAGGTCTCTAACCACCTGGCTATTTGATTCGATGGTTCCTTACGCCTACATAGCCAGCGGAGTGATGCATGGTCTGTCCTTAGTTTGAACTCCTGTCCGTACAGATATGGACGGAAGTGTTTGACGGCCTTTACCACCGCCAGGAGTTCTCTGCGGGTCACACAATAGTTGCGCTCAGCTGGCGACAACGTCTTGCTGTAATAAGCAATCACCCTTTCCTTCCCATCTTGTACTTGCGAGAGTACTGCTCCTAGGCCCACGGCGCTAGCGTCTGTGTCGAGGATGTACTGGAGTGTGGGGTCTGGATATCCCAACACTGGTGCCCGGCTGAGTCCGGCCTTGAGGTGGTTGAACGCCTGTTGTTCTACTTCCCCCCATTGCCAAGGGATGCCTCCTCCTGTAAGTACTGTCAGCGGTTTTGCGGTCGTGGCGTAGTCCGGCAGATATTGTCGATAGTAGCCGGCAGTTCCTAAAAAGGCTTGTAAGGCGCGTACGTCCTTGGGTTCTTGCCACCTCTCCACTGCCGCAACCTTATCGGGGTCTGTGGCCACTCCTTCAGCGCTGACTATGTGACCCAGGTACCTGACTCGTTGACTCAAAATCTCACATTTTGAGGGCTTTACTTTGAGGTCCGCCTGCTGGAGTCGGGAGAGTACCTCTCCTAGCCGCTCTATATGTGTAGTGAAGTCTGGAGCGATTATGATTACGTCGTCGAGGTACAGGAGTAGCGTCTTCCAATGTAGTCCCTTTAGGACTCTCTCCATTAGTCGTTGGAACGTGGCGGGAGCCGAGGTGAGGCCAAAGGGTAGCACCTTCCACCTCCAGAGGCCACTACGTGTGATAAAGGCCGATTTGTTCTGGGCGTCGTGGTCTAGTGGGACCTGCCAGTAGCCACTAGTTAGATCGAGGGTGGAGAAATATTTGCTCCCAGCCAGTGCATCTAGGGAGTCGTCTATCCTGGGGATAGGGTATGCGTCTTGCCGGGTGACATCATTTAATTTCCTATAATCTACACAGAACCTCCATGATTCATCCTTCTTCCGGACAAGCACGACGGGTGAGCTCCATGCTCCATCTGCCGGCTCGATCAAGTCCTTGGCCAGGAGTTCTTTAACTTGGCGCTCTGCCTCTGCCTCTTTTTCTGGTCCCAGTCTATGGGGTGGACAACGGATGGGTCGGGTGCCGGGCTCCGTTGGAATAGAGTGCTCGACGAGGGGTGTTCGTCCAATGTCACTGTCATTCCGGCTAAAGACGTCTTGGTAGGTCAAAAGGAGGGCTCGTAGTTGCCTTTCTTCTCCGGTGCTCTTACACCCTTGTCGTGCCTGTTGAAACAGGGGCTGTAGGTGGTCAGGGAGGTCGCCATATATGGTCCCGGCCTGGGGTTCCTCCGTAGGGAAAGGTTGCACCTCCTCTTTTCTGATGCCGGTGTAGGTACCTATCACTTCTCCGGCGGGTATGTGTAGGGCGTCTTGTGTGGGGTTGATACAACGTACCAATACTCTTCCCCGGCTGTCTGGTGTATTTACGCTAGCAGCAAGCATGAGTCCACCCTCGAGACTCTCGATCATTCCTTGTTCACAGGGGTCTCTGTCGGTGAGGTGGCAGGAGACAGTGGCTTCGGCTTGAGGGGGTATGCTTGTGTTCTGGCGTACTTGGACCTTGGAAATCAGGTTTCTCCCGTGTCTGTCAGTGCAAGTTAGTTCTTGTTCCTGGATCCTTAGGACGGGTCGGTCAAACCCCATTTGACACTGGTGATTCGTTAGAAAGGGCATGCCTAATATGATGTCCTCATTTACTTGACTGACGACGAAGGTTTCTCGGTACTTGACCTGGCGGATGCGGCCTGTCAGAGTGATCAGTCCATAGAACGGTAGGTGGGTTCCGTCCGCCATCAGCCCGTGTGAATCATAGTCCTGTAGGCGCTCCTTTGTTCCGTGTGGTAGTTGGTCGAATACTCCTTTTTGACAGCAGGTTCGTATTACAACCTGTGTCGATCAAGTATGACACGGCTTTACCTTCTATCCGCCCCGGCAAGTAGTAGCTTGATTTATATGGGCGCTCAATTTGATTGAGGTGGATGGTCATGGGTTGGTGGTCGGTCTTGGGGACCTCTGTCGACGATGGTGTCTGACTGGCTTTGTTTTGTGTCCGCCTAGTCTTGGTTGGGGGTTCTGTAGGTTCCTCGTCGTCTTCGTCTGTATCCTCTCCTTCGTCTGCTAGAGGTGTGTACCTGTTCTTAAGTGGGACACAGGTAGTTGGCACAGGTAGGTACCTGGTCCGTACGGTGTCTCTGGGTGTCTGGGTTCGGTGGTATTGGCGCTTTTGGTTATGTTCCGGTGCCCTATTGCAACGAGTAGGTGGCCCTACTGTTGCGGGCTGTACCCGTTTCCCTGGGCGTTGGACCAGGGGGCCGTCCTACACTCCTTCCTCAGGTGTCCTACTCGTTGGCATCCCCAGCATCGCTTGAGTGGGGGTTCCTTGGCCTTGCCCTTCAGGTCGGCTATCTCTCGGCTCAGGTCAGCTATATTAGCCATTAACTTTCCCAGGGGGTCGTCTACTTCTTTGCAGGCGGCCGGTGGTGTCTCTTCTGGCTGGTCTTCATGTACCATCCTGATGTTTGTGTGTGCCAGTGGCTGGTGCTGAATCTGTAAAAATTCACTGCCGGCTTGTATGGCTTCCTCTACTGTAGCCGGCCGAATGGCCA
The DNA here is from genome assembly GCA_945261195.1 of Cryptosula pallasiana. NCBI lineage: Eukaryota > Metazoa > Bryozoa > Gymnolaemata > Cheilostomatida > Cryptosulidae > Cryptosula > Cryptosula pallasiana. The sequence goes on along the minus strand of OX183140.1, from coordinate 27,584,049 downwards.
GCAGGTGCCTCTGTAAATAGGTGTGTCCCAACGTGCTCTGGAATGTTTGCAATGTCAGTTCTGTTCGGTTCCTCTGTGGGAGATCTTGATAGGCTGCTTCTATCAACTGTTCGACCGTGAGGGCGTGTTCTCTTAGGGTGTCTTTCTGAGGCTTTCTATAGTGCATTAGTTTATTCTGGGCCTCGGTTCGGGTGAGCCCGAAACTGGCTTGTAAAGCGTGCATGATTGCCTCCTGTGTCAGGCCGCGTCCACACTGTTCGGCCTTGCCTAGTAGTGACTGTCGGAGGTGTATGGTAGCTTCATTATCTGCCCATCGGTTGGCTCTTGCCACCTCCTGAAAACGTTGTAAAAAATAATTAACGTCGCCCTCTCCATTAAACTTGGGGGCCTGGAATTTGTCTCTACTGTTAGTGACTGTCATTCTGTCTAAAATGTCAGTCAGGGTGCCCATAATGTGCATAGGCGCTCCCTCTCTGTCGGTACTGACCGCTCTCCTTCTAGTAGCCATTCTTCTGTCACTTTCCTGCCTTTTTGTGTACTGGTGTGGGAGTTATCTTCTCTGGGACTGTTCCAATCCCACTGCTGCCACCACTGTACAGGATTTTAGTTGCTAGGTTAGTTGGCACACCTGCACAACTCCCCACAATCACAAATGCAACTGGAATATCTGTTCGGCTGTTTCTGTGTTTAGTCAGTGCAAACAAGGATTGACCTGTTTTGTACTGACTGCTGAATTTTTGCTATAATTAAAATTGCTGTTCGGCCCTTTCTATACTCAGATAGTGCAAACTAGGGTCGACTTGTCTATGCCGAATGTCGACACAACTGTAATGGCTTGTTCGGCCCTTTCTATAGTCAGTCTATGCAATAATGGTCGACTTGTCTGTGCCGAACTATCGGGTGAGAAGAAATGCTTGGCACCGTACACCGACAAGCGGGAATACGCAGCAAGGATCGAGTCGATCGATTGCTTTCTACCAAGTTCCTTACTACACTGATAGTCGGTAGTGCAGGCTGTAGTCTGTATCCTGTGCTTATTGTTTGTGCTACTGACTAAAGTCTGTGTAGTAGTAAACAATCATTTGAGGCTCACAGTTGCTCTGACTTTATTATCGATGACAGCCATATTTATGTACAGGGTTATGTAATAGAAAACTTGTATACAATAGAGGCCACACCTTACACATAAGCAATTGGTCAGAGTGTGGCAATCAAAACAGGTGGGTGGTACAAGAAGGCTCGCTTGAGTGAGTGCACATGGTTACAATATTGATTTGCATGCTTAGGAAAATAATAATAATAAACATAGAACTACGTTGTGCTAAAGTGCAAGCATAGAACTAATAAATGTCGTGAGTAGAATAATGTTTGTAAGCGTACATGACGATTGTTCGTTGTGGCGTCCTCTACAATACTAATGGCTAGGCACAGAAACGGTCATGTCAGTCAATACCGAACTGACCTACCCTGCATCCAAATGCTGTGCCGACCCTGTATAGGACTATACCTACCCTGTATAGGGCAATGCTGACCTCACCGGGTCTGCAGGAAATGAATCATCATAAGTAGTAATATATGAGCAGATCTCCCTACCAAGTGTTTTTTTGAGGATTACACTTTGGGGTTTAGGCAATGGGTTACGGCGTTGAATGAATTCGCCGAGTTTATATCGTATTTTATTGTATTTCATTTGAGGGGCATTCGAGTGGCATTTGAGTGGCATTTAAGTGGCATTTGAGTTTTTGATTATTTTTTTACTTATTTTGAACTTATATGGCATATAGATTTTGAATGTATGGCATTTAAGTTTTGATAATTCTAGACATAATTCGAACCCATATGGTATCTTGAGAGAGAGGAGAGAGGAAAAGAGGAGAGAGAGGAGAGAGGAGATACATTTACATTGAATAAATACATTGATTAAAAATGAAACAATATGTGAATATATACATTTATTGTATAATAAGTAGAGAGAGTGACAATCAATACACAGACTTTTTTATACATTCATTAATATATGGATAATTATGTACATATTTATGACTATTTTTGTATAAAATTTTGGAAAAAAAATCATCAAATTAGCTCTCTAGATGGTTAATTAATTGCAATAGAAAACATTTTATCTAATTTTTTTGACATTCTTAAATTTTGAGAAAATCATCAAATTAACCCTTTAGATGATTAAAATTTTACAGTAAATTTTGCATAATACAAAGCACCATAGTTCGTTTTATCTGCTTGAGACTACATGTTGTCAGCATTTGATATTGAGTTTACATACCATCAACACCAAGCTGTTCATCAAAATCTTGTAATTCATTTTCTAGGAATTCCTTAAGAGCTTCATCTTCATCCTCATTCTTTGTTTTTGTTAACTCCTTATTGGAATTTGTTTCTGCGCAATATTGCTCCCAATCACTAGCGTTGGTTGAAGAAATGAAGACAACATTGTGGTATGGAATAGGATTTCCATTCTTACTTTGTTTTTTTCCCTTTGTAAATCATCACACCAGGTGCACATCTTTTAGCTTCCTCGTTGTATCTGACTGGTAGTAAAAGTGTTCTCGTCTCTCTTTTTCCATCTTTTTCAGTGACATAACGAATGCAATTTACGATGGATTCTTCTCCATTGAATCGGAAAGGAATGAATCTTTCTACAACTTTGATGTAAGCAAAAATTGAGCATTCTTTGAAATTGCTGAGATACTCAATGTTGTAAGTGAGTTTGAGTTCTTCTTCACTCATTTTTCTCAGTTTTTCAGCTTCAGTGGTAGCTTCCATTGTGGTTAAGCGTGTTGTGCTGATACGTTTGACATTGTAGTAAGTGGTCTCTGGTTTTTTTGAGTTTTCCACCTCACCCAAGTACAAAATGTTGAAAGGTAATGGGTAGTTATCAACATTGAAGCTTTCAACTACTCTACTAGGGCAAACGACTTTCTGAAAATTCGTTCCAGATGAATTATCAAGATAGGTGAGAATGTAGTAATTTCCGTATGTGCCAGTATTCTGTTCAATAAAACTATTTGCAAAACTGATGGAACAGGAAGTGATGCTAGTGTAAGAAACCCTCCAATCTTTTTCAAATCACATGCCTTCCATTTTTTGAGAGATTTGGCCATCTTGAGAGCCCTTTCAGCATCAGTGAGCAATTCTTTTTGTTCCATAGTGTTTGATGGTGAGGGTAAAACCAGTTTTGGAAGAGCTCGTCTCTTTATTGTTGTTTCTTTTGTAACAGAGTTAGAGTTTTTTCTTTTGGTGGATGTTTTGAGTGTTTTTTGTTTGTTTTCGATTGGTTTTAAATCCATGTAAGAAGCAGAAAAGTCCTCCATAGTATTCTAAAAAAGAAAGAAATAATGTATGATTAAGCTTTTCATGTAGGACTAAAGGATTATTTATTTCATACTTTACATTATAGTTAAACTAATCTTGATTTTTGCTAGATAGAGAATTACAAATTTTTTAAATTTTACCTTTTATAAAGAGAAAGCTCCTAGTAGTTGCAATGGAAGGTGTAGTAGATGTTGCTTCTCCGATCGCTGTTGTAGAACTGGATGCTTTCTGTGTGAAAACAGTGGCTCTTAAATAGCTAAAGTTGCACTGGTTGAACTCTATGAATACCAATCTTCTTTATAATATAACTATGAACCAGCAATTCTTCCACGCGAAAACCAATGCTTTCGCGGGAATAAACAACTTATTTTCACGCGAATGGAAACCGTTGCTTTCGCGGGAATGAGTATTTTATTTTCACGCGAATGGAAACCATTGCTTTCGCGGGAATAAACATTTTATTTTCACTTGAATACATACCATTGCTTTCGCGGGAATAAATAATTTATTTTCACGCGAATGGAAACCGTTGCTTTCGCGGGAATGAATATTTTATTTTCACGCGAATGGAAACCATTGTTTTCGTGGGAATAGAAACTTTATTTTCACACGAATACAAATCATTGTTTTCGCGGGAATAAATCATTTATTTTCACGCGAATGGAAACCGTTGCTTTCGCGGGAATGAATATTTTATTTTCACGCGAATGGAAACCATTGCTTTCGCGGGAATAGAAAATTTATTTTCACTTGAATACAAACCATTGCTTTCGCGGGAATAAATATTTTATTTTCACGCGAATGGAAACCGTTGCTTTCGCGGGAACAGAAATTTTTTTTTCACGCGAATACAAACCGTTGTTTTCGCGGTAATAAATAATTTATTTTCACACGAATGGAAACCGTTGCTTTCGCGGGAATTCATGTTTGTATTCGCGTGAAAATAAAATTTCTATTCCCGCGAAAGCAATGGTTTCCATTCGCATGAAAATAAAATATTCATTCCCGCGAAAACAACGGTTTCCATTCGCGTGAAAATAAAATATTTATTCCCGCGAAAGCAACGGTTTCCATTCGCGTGAAAATAAAATATTCATTCCCGCGAAAGCAACGGTTTCCATTCGCGTGAAAATAAATGATTTATTCCCGCGAAAACAATGATTTGTATTCGTGTGAAAATAAAATTTCTATTCCCGCGAAAACAATGGTTTCCATTCGCGTGAAAATAAAATATTCATTCCCGCGAAAGCAACGGTTTCCATTCGCGTGAAAATAAATTATTTATTCCCGCGAAAGCAATGGTATGTATTCAAGTGAAAATAAAATGTTTATTCCCGTGAAAGCAATGGTTTCCATTCGCGTGAAAATAAAATACTCATTCCCGCGAAAGCAACGGTTTCCATTCGTGTGAAAATAAAATATTCATTCCCGCGAAAGCAACGGTTTCCATTCGCGTGAAAATAAATTACTTATTCCCGCGAAAGCAATGGTTTGTATTCAAGTGAAAATAAAATTTCTATTCCCGCGAAAGCAATGGTTTCCATTCGCGTGAAAATAAATTATTCATTCCCGCGAAAGCAACGGTTTCCATTCGCGTGAAAATAAATGATTTGTTCCCGCGAAAACAACGATTTGTATTCGTGTGAAAATAAAATTTCTATTCTCGCGAAAACAATGGTTTCCATTCGCGTGAAAATAAAATATTCATTCCCGCGAAAACAACGGTTTCCATTCGCGTGAAAATAAATTACTTATTCCAGCGAAAGCAATGGTATGTATTCAAGTGAAAATAAAATGTTTATTCCCGCGAAAGCAATGGTTTCCATTCGCGTGAAAATAAAATACTCATTCCCGCGAAAGCAACGGTTTCCATTCGCGTGAAAATAAAATACTCATTCCCGCGAAAGCAACGGTTTCCATTCGCGTGAAAATAAGTTGTTTATTCCCGCGAAAGCATTGGTTTTCGTGTGGAAGAATGCTGGCACATAGTTATATTATAAAGAAGATTGGTATTCATAGAGTTCAACCAGTGCAACTTTAGCTATTTAAGAGCCACTGTTTTCACACAGAAAGCATCCAGTTCTACAACAGCGATCGGAGGAGCAACATCTACTACTACATCCACTAACTATTAAAAGTTTTTCTGAGTGATTTTGAAAGTTTTCATTGAATTTAAGACTTAATTATCTGACTTAATTATCTCACTTAATTATTTGTTTACTTAAATCACTCGTTCTAACAACAGTAACTGAAGACTCGACATCCACTATATAATATACCAACTGACTACTAGTAGTTTTATTCACAAGGTAAAATTTATTAGCTGAGACATTTAACTTACCTTTTTATGTGCTATTGTTACTTCTATTAAAAGTAATGATTTTATTCTTATTATAGTACTATGGAAACAGAAGAGGAGGATACTGATGTAGACATACATAAGGAATGGGAATGGCTCATGAAAAATCAAAATGATATCAGTTTTTCAAATGCTGATAATGAATACATGAATGACAAATGTAATGCTGAATGCGAAAATAAAATGGAGATGGAACTTGAAAATGCTTTTCAAGACACACCTTCAACTTCTCAAGTTTCAGCAACTACTGAAAATACGATAGTCTTTGATATGCAGTAAGTTTTTAAAATCATAAATTAATAATGTTAGTAGAATAATTCTTTTTGCTGTTGCTGGTTTTTTAGAGTTATCTCATGAATCAGCAAAAAAATGGGTTATCTCTTTATTGTGGACAGGACTCCGAATATCAGAGAATGAATGTAAAAGAGGGAGTTGAGAATCCATCTCATAGTACACAGTAAGTTTTTAAAAACCTAACTAATAATAATGTTTGAGACATTTTTTCCCAATTCCATTTTAAAAATTAATTGATAATAGTGTTTAAGTCATTTTTTCTTGTGTTACATTTCATACAAAATGTATGTGAATGTTTTATAGAACAACTATTATATGTTAACATTTCTATTGTAGACAAAGTTTAAATTATCGGGAGGAGAATGTAGAAGAAAAAAACCCTGAAATTTCTCCTAATTGGAAATGGTTAGAAGAAAATCTCATTTGTTTTCGTTTACCTGATGAAACAATCAATCAAACAGGGTTTGGTGCTGAACCTTCATCATCAAAGACTAACATAATAGCTCAAGATATAGAGCCAGTTGCGGAGGAGATAGTTGAAGAAAATGAGAATGATCCAATGATAGAAAATGAAGAAGAAGAAGAGGAAGAAGCACAAGAGGAAGAACAAGAAGAACAAGAAGAACAAGAAATGGAAGATTTAAATTTTGAAAGACCTACCCGACTATCAACCCTAGGTATTGTTGATGATAGCATAGCTCCAACTTTTCAAGATGAAGAATGGGATGATTTGATAGCTAGATATTGGGGAGCTATGAAAACGAAACATAGAGCTGGAAAAGTCATAGAACTTTTAAATGTAAGACTTTGGGATGGGATTCCAAGAGACCAAGCTGATACCTACCAAAATGACTATCATGATTCAAGAGTGTTAGAATTGCTAAAAAAAGTTTGGAGACAATTGAGCTCAAGAGCGAAAGTCAACTGTAGCGTAGGTTGTATACTAGAAAATAAAAATGATGGTGAAATCCGATACTTTCACTCATCATCAAACAATGCTACTGTATATCCAAAAGCTAAACTGATTGAAACTGAAGGAGATCTTGATGACTTTTTTGTTGATGTTATGGAGACTGATCATCGTACAAATAGTTTGAGACGGAGACCAAATACAACTTGGAGATTGATGTTAATCACAAACATTTCGTTTTATTTCTACAAACTACTTGGAATGGGAAAAGTTGGATCACCACCAGAGCATTTACCCTCTCACCTCATTAACAACAGACACATACGAACCATGTTAAAAAACACCAAAGGAATACGAATTACCGACAATCTTTGTTTTTTTAGATGTCTTGCTTTACACAAAAAACTACAAAAAAACGGTGGATTTGCAAAAGATCCGATAATTAAGGAGGTGAAGGAGTACCAACAACAATATCATAGTTTCATCTATGGTGTTAGTGCTAAAAAGTGTGATGGAAAAGGAGTAACAGAAGGTGATTTATTGCTTTTGGAGCAAGCATTTCAACTGAAGATAACGGTGTTTTCTTTAAATGATGATGCGACTTCAACAGTTATTTGGAATTCAAACTCCAGTTATAAGGAGAATCTATATTTGGATCTTTATATCGATCACTTCAGTCTTATTACAAACTTGGATGGATATGTCAAAGCCTACAGATGTCCAACGTGTTCTACTTGTTATGACAGATTGGGGAATCTGAAAAGACACAGATGTTCAATCTCAGAGGCAACAACTATACAGTTTTCTGGAGGACAATACAGTCCTACAGCTACAATATTCGACAAACTGAAGATTCAATTCGGGATAGATATCGGGTCAGATGATTCCTTGAGATACTATCCATTTTTTGCAACATTCGACATAGAGTGTTTGTTACCTAATTGCGAAAAAGATCGAGATACAGACACAACCATTTACACGAATGAGCATAAACTTTTAAGTATTTCAATTTGTTCAAACGTACCAGGCTTCAACGACCCGTGTTGCATTGTCAATAAAGGGGATGATGATGAATGCGTTGGAAAGTTCATTGAATACTTGGAAGATATTAGTGAAGAATCATATAGCCGATTGGAAAAGCAATTTTCGCAAATCGTAAAACAGATAAAAGGTGAATTACAACGATTGGAAGAAGCTGAAGAAAAGTTTCGTAGTGATTTTGAAAAAAATCGTTTCAGACGAAGAACAGGAGCTGAAAAAGTTCTGGATGATTTGTACAGCTATATGAAAAAACTCCCTATTCTAGGTTTCAATTCACAGACTTATGATGTCAATGTGATGAAAGGAAAACTGCTTCAAAAATTGAAAGATGTATCCGACACAGATTTTGATTTTGTTATAAAAAAAGGAACCAAGATGCCTGTAATCGGAATGGGATCTTTTTTGTTTTTAGATTGCACAAACTTCATTGCTCCTGGATATAGCTATGAAATGTATCTCAAAGCATACAAATGTGAAGCCGGAAAAGGATTTTTTCCTTATGAATGGATGAAAGACTTGGAACAACCTAATCAAGAATATCTACCTCCAAGAGAAGCTTTTTACAGTTCTTTAAAACAAAAGAACATCAGTGAAGAAGAGTATATAATTTGTCAAGAAGCATGGAAAAATAACAACATGAAGACAATGAGGGATTTTTTAAAATGGTACAACAACTTGGATGTAAAACCATTTGTTCAAGCGTTGGAAAGACAAAGATCGATCTACAGGGAACATGGGATTGATATGTTAATTGATGCAAGAACAACTTTATTTGCTTGCACTATCATTTCCAATAAAAGCACTCATTGCTTCCAGGGGTGTACACTAACAGTCAAGTGTAAGCAAAACCCACCCCCACCCCCCCTCCCCCCCACTTGCTTGGAAAGCTGCCAAGCGCTCTAGTACTTTTAGAGCTAACACAAAGAGTTGTCATTTCAATCAGCTCCCGAGAGGATAACTCCTCTCAATCGTTGCTCCATAGCTGTTGAACTGCAGGTCTAAAATGGATGACTTTCTTTATATATCAGACTGCGTATCTGTATATCATCATTTTCTCACAGTTTGTTACTAAGTATATCTAGACTTTATTTGACAGTTGATGTGCCGGATATGGTGTAAACAAGGGAAGTTGCCCTCCTTGAAGAATGCTTACATCTACTTGTATGCAGTTAGTACTGCTCTTCTATTCCATGCGGTCAGCATCCCTGTGTAATACCTGTATTGTGCCTGTAATGTACCTGTATTGTACCTGTAATGTACCTGTAATGTACCTGTAATGTACCTGTAATGTAACTGTCATATAACTGTAATATACCTGTAATGTACCTATGTAATGTACCTGTGATGTACCTGTAATGTACCTGTGATGTACATGTAATGTACCTGTAATGTACCTGTAATGTACCTGTGATATACCTGTAATGTACCTGCAATGTACCTGTAATATACCTGTAATGTACCTGTAATGTACCTGTAATGTACCCGTAATGTACCCGTAATGAACCTGCAATGTACCTGTAATGTACCTGCAATGTACCTGTAATGTACCTGTAATGTACCTGTAATGTGCCTGTAATGTGCCTGTAATGTACCTGTAATGTACCTGTAATGTACCTGTAATGTACCTGTAATGTACCTGTAATGTACCTGTAATGTACCTGTAATGTACCTGTAATGCGCCTGTAATGCGCCTGGAATGTACCTGTAATGTACCTGTAATGTACCTGTAATGTACCTGTAATATACGTGTATCATACCTGTAACGCACCTGTACTGCACCTATTACACACCAATGATAATAGTGGCTACACTTACAGGCTGTTTGGGAACCCCACAGCATTCGACCATCTTATTGGAAGTTCATACTGACAATCACAGGAGGAAAGTGAGTTTGCATTATTTGAGTTATATGTACAATTCTCTCACCCGGTGCAGTAGAAATAGGCATATATATAAGTGTATGCAGCCCATTAGACCAATAGGGTTGTGACATGGAGAGTTGTCTCTCTTTAAACTTTCCATATCCAGCCGGAGGTGGCTATCACTCGTATATATGGACCTAGTGGGCGGATTTTTTGTCCTGACTCTGCAATCAAAACAGAACATGGCGGTTAGAGTCACATTAAATAGCGGTTGCCATAGTAACCCTGTTGTATTTAGATGGTACTGTGGATATACCAGTAATGTATTGTATTGAGAATAGTGAATCTTCTACCACTACTGCTGCCTGATTCAGTGAATAATCAAGGGTGAATTTGTTATTATCACTATTTTAATGTTTTACTTGTATTATTTCGTGTTTATGTTATTTATTTTACTATAAATATTCACCATTATTATTTCTTATTATATATATTCAAATTGTATAATAATTGTGATACATATTAATTATATATATATCATTTATTTTATTAATTCTTTTGTTATTGTTATCAATCATCACTGCGTAGTAAATCAATGCATGGATCAATCAATACTGTTATCAATAATATGTAATATAACTTTTCCCAGATTGGAATGTAGGGGTTTATGGCAGTTTATGGGAGCTGCTATGATTAGTGACCCTGAAGGGTCATTGGCCATGGCTATATTACTTCTGCACAGTTTCATAGACATATGTATGTGTGTTGGTCATGTTTTCGAAGTCTTGATATCATTCTAGTATTATGATTAACTTGAGTTTCTACAGTAGTACATGTTACCACATGTTTCCGCTCTGATAATATCAATCCAACATGGCGCCATAGATGACACTTTTCACCCATTCTATCAGCTAAATTTGGCTACTTTGGCAATCCTGTTACGTATATTTCATTCGTGATAGCAACCTACATCACGCAGAAGTTTCCTGGGACATGAACTGGTAGCTCCGCCCAGATATTAGTCCATGATCGTTGTATAAAATATCATTAATTTAATCAGACTCATGAAATACCTTTTCCTCATACAATCTCAAATGAATTCTGTAATAATATATCCTCAAAAAAACGTGGGACTGTCAATATGTTGAATGACGGGGTCATCAAATCTACCTCCAAAAGCAGGTTTTTATTTTTTTATAGTTTTTATAATTATTATCATAGTATTGTTATTAGTATTTTTACATGTTATTATAACTATTTATTGTATTTATCATTATTATTATAACTATTTTTTATAGTTTTATTATCATAATTATTTCTTTACTTGTTTGTATCATTCTCTATAATTATGTTTGTAATGTTTATAATTATTAATAATAGTTATAATCATCATCTATGGTTGTTATTGTATTTTTGTTATAGTAAATAATTCTATTTATTTATTGTTGTAATGTAATTATCACTATTGTTACTTATAAATATTTTTGTTGTATTATGCAATAAGATGATCGTTCTCCAAACAAAGCGAAACTGAGGCTTCACTCAGTTTGCCGACTATGAAGGATATTTATGATTCCTCTTATATTTGAAGCATATTGATGCTGGTGGGTTAGAAGTAGGCATGGATTAGCTATAGAATGCAAAGTCTGCCTAATTCCCCATTGAACCACCGAGCTCAATGATTTACTTACAAATACCAACTTGGTGCAATTCATTATAATAATGTTTTTGCTCTCATTATAATTCTTATCTTCTTGTTTCAATTATTAATTTTTATTATATATAGTTTTATTTGTTTATTTGTACAACTATTATTTAATTTATGTTGCCAGCTAAAGAAATACACAAAAAAGCCCACTACTCTTTATTATTTAGTATTCTCCAGTCAGATCTGTTGACCAGATAAGACAAGAGGAAGCATGCTGTTGTTTATTTATTTATTATTATTATTTTGTTAATAATAATATTTTAGCAGGCACCGTGGTAGTGCTTCTTTACATTGTTGGCAAAACACATGATTACTCGTGCTGTCTGTAATAATTCCATTCGTTCATTTTAATTGATTATTGAATTGTTTGAAATGTTGGTGTTATTGTCGATATCAGTTTTTATTTCTAACAATGACATAATTTTTTCTATAATTATTCCTCCACTGTTACTGGTTCTTGCTACATATCGCCATTATTGGTTGCCTTTCCCATTGTCTATAGTTCATTTCTGGAAACTTGTTCAATAAAAAAGTGATGATAGTTAATTTATCAAATAATCATAACAAGTTTCATTGCTTCATGAATAATATGTGATGCCAAAGTTGACTTGTCGGTGGCTGTTTTTGTTATTTTTACTTCCAATTTCTACATCACATGCGTATTAAAACCTTTGATTCTTTGTTTGGCTGCCATCAGTTATTGAATGATGTGATGTGTGCTATATACAAATCAGAACGCTGTCATACCCTACACAAGGCTCGGTTGTAGGGTGAGCTGTCACTACTACTAATGCTGTCCGATCCCGTAAAATTAAAAATAGTTGATTTAAGTACCAATTACATTTAAATCTTCTGATTGTAGCCTAATATTTGTTAGCTCTGTTTTTTTTTCAGTTGACTCGATAAAGATTTCAGTTATGGAATGTTGTTATTATTGTTTGTCCGTCTACCAAATATTAAACTAATAATCTTGAAATAGTAAAGAATTATTGATCATCCTTATATTATAATTTGATTATTATTGATAAATAATATTGTTATATAATTGTATCGTTACCACAAATGGTGCCGTAATGTATTGGTCTGCGGATATTATTGTTGACGTTTGATGTCAAAGTAAGCACTCCTGACAAAATTGTAGGACTTCTTGTTATACCGGTTTAGTTGGTTAGCAATTAAAATTTAAATACCAGAAATTGATTTAAAGTATTTTGTTGCGGAATGAATTATCAGAATCAGTGGAGTTTTCTGACACGAGAATACTTATTAATTGATGGCAATCTTTCTGTGTACAACGGGCAGTGCAACTGGCGATGTTATACACAAAAATGGTACAATAGCTGCTCTTTTTTTAAATACACGATACAAACTGAAACATGAACAGGAACAATATATGATATCAGATATATAGACTTAGTATACAGTTGAAACGGTCCAATCGTAGACAAGCAATTATGGTGGCAACAGTTTCAATTTAAATCCGGCCCATTAGGGTTGTTCTCCAATTTTCAAAGGGTCGTCTTTCCCACGGTTGGGCAATCTTTCCTTCTGGTATCTTCTTCCGCTGACTCTAGTATCCTTTGGAGTTATCTTCTTTTAATGGCAATCTACCCATATTTCTAGCTTTAGGGGATGAATCCAAAGCCTGATGTAATCGATGTTGATCCGGCAATGGTTGGATTCATTTGTGAAAATTCCATTTGAAATTTTAGTTTTCTTAGCAAGATACGAGTGTGAAGTTCAGTTGAGAAAGCCTGAATGAGAGAGAGGACAACACACATTTTTGAAGTTCATTCACTGTAGGTTACTTTCACAGGGTATCGGAGTCTCACCAAACTACAGGAGGGGTAGAAGAGGTTCTAAAAGACAAGTTGAGCAAGTAGGGAAGAGGCGTGGGTGGGGGAGAGGGGTAAGGGGAGAGGTGTGGGTGGGGGTTACATATTATCTACATATATAATACATGTACTATGTTACCTATGTATGTAGTACATATAATATTTTATCTATATATGTAATACATATAACGTGTTATCTACGTATGTAATACATATAATCTAGGCATGTAATACATGGATAATATATCTACATATGCAATACATATAATATATTATCTACATATGTAATGTACATTCCTTGTAGATTTGCTGAGATGAACAGATTGTTAATAGACAAGAAGTTTGGAAGCCATTGCTCAAAACTTTACCCAGACTTCTGGCCCAAGAATGATCCTCGCTTCACCAATCTTTTGATTCCAGAAGCCCTTCAACATATTCATCGATGACATGCTTGCTTTCCTACGCTATTTTATATATTACCTGGCATTTGCTGGCCACACATTGAATACAGTCACATCCATGTTTTGTCTCTTGCTATCTTTGTGTTCCTATCAGTGATTTTTCCTCACCGCTGAGATATTTTTCTGATGCTCAATCTCGTTTAGAATACTTTAGAGGTTAGATACCAATATACAAAATATACATAATATATGGTCATTTCATCTGAGTTGAATTCTTGGAACTACGTGTGGATGTGTACTACTGGCCCAAACCGCTCACAAGTGGATAGAAATGGTACTGGTTCACTATATGCAAGGTTTTCTATTTGTAATTGTTAAATTTATGTTTATTTCTACTAGCTACAAATGATGCAACTAACTTTACATGAGGCCATCCCTTACTCGAGTCGCCAAGAGAAGCAGTTTGAGGTTTACACTTGATAATGCTGCCAACCGCTCCTGATGAAGTTGATAGGGTGCTGAGAACAACTGTTTTGCTGCAGTGGCTGCCAGAAAAGCCTTCACACCCTTTCTAGTGAAAAATGGGCCCTTACCAAAGTGCATTTGTTTTGAATCAAACGCCCTCATCTGCCTTCAATAGCTGTTGCTGTGGTGCGTTTCCTCTTGAAATCATCTCTGGCCAGTTACAGAGAGCAACAGGGGCGTTTTGAGTTAAAAATCCAACCCCCTAACAAATTAGATAAAACCGCGCGAAGCGCGGAAAATTTTTTGTTAGGGGGTTGGAGGAATTTGTTAGGGGGTTGCCTGTTAGGGGGTTCACCATGAATGTTAGGGGGTCGAGTTTTATTAATGTCATACTATATTATTATTACTTATTAGCTAATCATTATTATTTTACTCTAATTTTTTTAGTTTATTAATGATGATAATAATAATAATAATTACTATTATTTTATTATTTATGTGTTTTATTATTTTGATTATTTATTGTTATTATTATTAATTAATATGTTTTATCTATCATTTTTTTTAATTTTATAATAATAATAAATAATAATATAATTTGACTGCTTCAAATTATTATTAACTGTTATTTATAACAATTATTATAAATAATAATTAATAATAATAATTAATTAATTTAATAACAACTACTACTACTAACTATCTAATAATGATCATAAATAATAGTAGTGGTGAAGTGGGGGAAAATCCAATCATTATTAATTATAATAATAGTTACAGTAGTAGTAATAATAACTTTAACCACCAAGCCACATACAGACAGTTGTTAGTTGTTGCATAGCAGCTTTATTTGCGTGTAATGTAAAGAAATATTTCTTTATGGTAGAGCTTTTGGGTCAGGTATAATGGCCTCCCCTGAGAACCTGGTTTACTTTTTTTAAACAATCATGATGATGGTGCCGTTTTTTTGGAATTCCATTCTACTAGCTAGTTCATAAATAAATTATACAGATTTTGTATTCTAATGAATGAAGGATATTGCTGTAGTTTAATGCATCCAAACAATAAGTGTAAAAGTAAACGATGAATATGTTGTTTGTTTGTGTGTTATTACTAGACATCAGTGATAAACTTGAAAATGGGGTTATTATTATGTAACACACACTCAAAAACCATATATACTCGTCTTTCACACTAATTTCTTTGTGCATTTAACTAAAGCAGTATTCTTCATCATCATACAAAACCTGTATCATTTATTTACGAACTGGAAAAATTATATTTTAAAACAAATGGCACCATCATCATGATGGTTTAAAAAATAAACCAGGTTCTCAGGGGAGGCCATTATACCTGACCGAGCTTTTGTCCAGGTGCACGAATATCCATTTATTTGATTGGTCAACCATATGTTCATGAGCCAATGATGTGACTTGTTAGTTTTTTGATAACTTTATTGTTTTATCACAAAGGTGGGTCAATGTCAATCCACAAAAAAGTAAAAGCATGTAGTTGGGCTAGGTCTATGTTTCATGTTGTAATGCTAAGATAACTCCAAACAACCATCAGAAGAAAAATCAATCCCCGCAAACCAAAACAATACCCGACAAATTTGACCCCCTAACGTTAGGGGGTTGGGAGTTGTACCCCCGACTGTTCGGGGGGTCGGGGGTACTCAATACGCCCCTGGAGAGCAACCTCTAGTATTCTGAGAAACAGCTACTGTTATTCTGAGGAAAGTCCATAAGAATTCTCTCCCACATTTTATTGGCATGCCAACCAAATATATGTTAAAAGAAAGAGCTGGAAGTCAGAGGCGTGTTGAGTACCCCCGACCCCCCGAACAGTCGGGGGTACAACTCCAAACCCCCTAACGTTAGGGGGTCAAATTTGTCTGGTATTGTTTTGGTTTGCGGGGATTGATTTTTCTTATGATGATTGTTTGGGGTTATCTTAGCATTACAACATGAAACATAGACCTAGTTCAACTACATGCTTTTACTTTTTTGTGGATTGACATTGACCCACTCTTGTGATGAAACAATAAAATTATCAAAAAACTAACGAGGCACATCATTGGCTCATGAACATATGGTTGACCAATCAAATAAATGAATATTAGTGCTTTTGGATAAACGCTCTACCGTAAAGAAATACTTTTTTACCTTATTATTAAACAACACGCAAATAAAGCTGCTATGCAACAACTAACAACTGTCTGTATGTGGCTTGGTGGTTAAAATTATTATTACTACTACTGTAACTATTATTATAATTAATAATGATTAGATTTTCCCCCACTTCACTACTACTATTATTTATAATCATTAGATTGTTATTAATTAATTAACTAATTATTATTATAATAATTATTATTATTATGATTATTATTATTATTATTTATAATAATTGTTATAAATAACAGTTAATAATAATTTGAAGCAGTCAAATTATATTATTATTTATTATTATTATAATATTAAAAAAATAATAAATAAAATATATTAATAATAACAATAAATAGTCAAAATGATAAAACACACACATATAAATAATAATAAAATAATAATAATAATTGTTATCATCATTAATAAACTACAAAAATTGAAAAGAAAGAATAATGATTGGCTAATAAATAATAATATAGTATGACATTAATAAAACTCGACCCCCTAACACTCATGGTAAACCCCCTAACAGGCAACCCCCTAACAAATTCCTCCAACCCCCTAACAAAAAATTTTCCGCGCTTCGCGCGGCTCTATTTTGTTAGGGGGTTGGATTTTTAACTCAAAACGTCCCTGCTGGAAGTCGCTTCTATGATGCAATCTACAGCTTTTCATTATTCATTCAATTGGTAAACCAAAGTAAAATTACCAGCAACAATGGCTTTCATTTTCATCATGCCATTGTGCCCTCATTCAAAAGTTGCCCATTGCAAATAACCGCCTGTGGTTCGTTTATTTGTGATTGGAAATGCAGAAATAACAATTATGTTTACAGCTAGAGCTTCTCTCCTAGATGGACAAGCTCAGTTTTGGTGGCTCATTTGCCGACGCAAATGTTCACAAGTTGCGAGTGTTTCATTCTGAAGTTCACCATTGCTCTATGCATTATTGAAACAATGCAGGTTGGATACACAATGCACAGCACCACAAATCACACAATGTATACCTGCACAAGTGGTGTAACTCCATTTAGGTGCAGGACTGGCGATTTATTGCGATAATACTCTTGGGGAAAAAAGGTAGACGATTTTTGTTAGTTAGATAGGAAAATAACATGGGCTACGCCGCAAAATAGGCAGTTCTGCACCTACCTCCCCTGACTCATGCATTTCAAAGAAAAAGCCTTAAGCCTCAGGACGACAATCTTAAATCACAGTCCCATCTCTTGTGATTCCTCGTCAGCCTGTTTAGTAGTCAACACTTCATATATACAGTGAAGAAATACCTCCAAACCTTAAAGTTTTCATCAGTCCCCGCTAGAAGCACAATCTGACGAGCCCGATCTGATTTGTCTCCCTTATACCTCGTCATCTACGAATGCGCTTCATCCCCAGTATCATCAATGATAGAAAATGGTGCTGGACAAGTTTGTAAAACTTGGGCATTGTTCTGACTCAAGTTGTAATTTTACCTGATAATGGAAAGGTTGCCCTATTGTATGTGTGTATGCCATGGTACTTCATTACGTCACTATCGGCACTGCTGCGGTCTCTCCCAGCCCTGCACCCCATGCCACCGGCACAGTACAACTTCTCACCTAATCAGCAGTCAACTGAAAGCTGTAGGCCGAAGTTTAGCACATTGTTTGCAAAGGGTGGATAGTAAACGACCTGTCTACTATCAAGTTCCACCAAAATCTACCACACATGAACTAATGAGGGTGTGCCCTTGGTAAACTATTGTGGCTTGCTGCTTCCACAGTGACGATGTACTGTCATGATTCATGTTAAGAGCGCATCGTCATTATTATACACCCTGTACCTACCTACTGTATCATACACCTGCACCTACCTACTGTATCATACACCTGTACCTACCTACTGTATCATACACCTGCACCTACCTACTGTATCATACACCCCATACCTATCTACTGTATATACACCTGCACCTACCTACTGTATCATACACCTGCACCTACCTACTGTATCATACACCTGTACCTACCTACTGTATCATACACCTGTACCTACCTACTGTGTCATACACCTGCACCTACCTACTGTATCATACACCTGCACCTACCTACTGTATCATACACCTGCACCTACCTACTGTATCATACACCTGCACCTACCTACTGTATCATACACCCTGTACCTACCTACTGTATCATACACCTGTACCTACCTACTGTATCATACACCTGTACCTACCTACTGTATCATACACCTGTACCTACCTACAGCATCATACACCTGTACCTACCTACTGTATCATACACCTGTACCTACCTACTGTATCATACACCTGTACCTACCTACTGTATCATACACCTGCACCTACCTACTGTATCATACACCTGCACCTACCTACTGTATCATACACATGTACCTACCTACTGTATCATACACCTGTACCTACCTACTGTGTCATACACCTGCACCTACCTACTGTATCATACACCCCATACCTATCTACTGTATTATACACCTGCACCTACCTACTGTATCATACACCTGCACCTACCTACTGTATCATACACCTGTACCTACCTACTGTATCATACACCTGTACCTACCTACTGTATCATACACTCCATACCTATCTACTGTATTATACACCTGCACCTACCTACTGTATCATACACCTGCACCTACCTACTGTATCATACACCTGTACCTACCTACTGTATCATACACCTGTACCTACCTACTGTATCATACACCTGCACCTACCTACTGTGTCATACACCTGCACCTACCTACTGTATCATACACCTGCACCTACCTACTGTATCATACACCTGCACCTACCTACTGTATCATACACCTGTACCTACCTACTGTATCATACACCTGTACCTACCTACTGTACCATACACCTGTACCTACCTACTATATCATACACCTGTACCTACCTACTGTACCATACACCTGTACCTACCTACTATATCATACACCTGCACATACCTGCTGTATCATACACCTGTACCTACCTACTGTATCATACACCTGCACCTACCTACTGTAGTAACTGGGGGAAAGTTTGATTATCTTGTTATCATACGTTAAGTTTTGTTTTATTAGTACAGGTCGTGGCAAGTGGGCTTCTGATATCTGGCTTGCTTTTTATTTGTTTCTTACAAGTTTTACATTTATTTATATAAATATTACATTGTACAAAGTTTTAATTACGACAATGCTCATACTACTAAATGTTTATTATATCTCAATATGACTAGTAGACAACTCCCACTTTATTCAGCTGTGTAACAACAACTCCTAAACAGTCTCTAAATGGGCGGGATAGAATATGTTGACTTTCGCTTCAATAGTTAGGGTCGTGGTAAGTGAGCTTCTGGTATCTGGCTTGTTTTTTATTTGTTTCTTACCAATTTTACATTTATTTATATAAATATTACATTGTACGAAGTGATAATTGCAATAATGCTCATACTGTAATGGATTTCAGTATGGTTACCGCGAAACTCTACTAATCTCAAGTATTCTACCTCTCCCCAGAGGGGACACAGTGCCGGTATGACTATGACAACTATGATCAGTTACTGCCGGATCAGTTGGCAAGCACAAAGCCCACGGCTCAGACAAACTACGCAGAGTGCTGTTTAAATAGTGGCTTTATTCATCATTACCAAAGTCCTAGGGTGGTTTCCACTAGGGTGATTGGCAAGACATGAATAAATGAATGCAACGAGTATATACAATTCCAGCCCTTTTATAGGTAGACTGACAGGAAGTTAATTGCATAACAGTATATAAAAAAAAAGGCACAGGAAGTAATTAGACCACTTAAAATACATATATAAATAGTTAACAAATCATGCAATGAATAGGGATTAAAGGTAATTGGTGCCAAGTGGCTAAAGGGCGGAGTCATATCTCCATTGTCCGATCATAAGTATCTACTGGGCTCCAAGGCTACAGCTAGCTTGTGGTTACCATATCAGTCATTCTGAGGAAGGGTACTTCCTGTTCTTGCTCTAGAGTAGGATCCTAGGTGGTTTTGCAGATCCCCTACTATGGCGGCCATCTTGGCCCGGCCCTGTGTCACCATAACGGGTTGGCAACGAGTCAATACCGGCTCTGCATGCTGTGCTAACGGCACAGTAAGGCTTTCCATTGATACAGCATCTTTCCGATGGCTGTGGGTGGAACTTTAGCGCACTGACGTGGATGTTTCAATGGTAAACAAGCAGTTTACCACTGCCATTCACCAAAATCTTCCACAATACCACTGTTTATTTTATCTCAATGTGACTAGTAGACAACTCCCACTTTAGTCAGCTGTATAACAATGACTCCTAAATTGTCTCTAAATGGGCGGAGTTTATGGCAGTAAGTGAGAAAGGGAGGAGATAATATATAGCAGCTGTTACATAATATCACACCCGGTCTGTTTCTTCTTTCTCATTTTGTTTTGTGTGAGAGCAATGTTATTGTAAGTCCTAGCTATATCAGGGTGGTTAATATCTGCACCATATATAGCTTCCAGCATCTCCAATGATTTGATGTAATATTCCAGTGCTGATGAGTATTCACCACGGTTGTCATATACACTAGCAATGTTATTGTAACTGGCAGCTATATTAGGGTGTTTAATGTCTGCACCATATAAAGCTTTGATCATCTCCATTGCTTTGACGTAATATTCCAGTGCTGATGTGTACTGACCACGCTTGTTATATACATTAGCAATGTCATTGTAAATGCTTGCTACATTAGGGTGGTTAGTGTCTGCACCATAGATAGCTTTCATCATCTCCATTGATTTGATGTAATATTGCAGTGCTAATGAGCACTCACCACCGTTGTAATATACATTAGCAATGTCATTGTAACTGTCAGCTATCTCAGGGGAGTTGGTGTCTGCACCATACATAGCTTTCCTCATCATTAGTGATTTGATGTAATATTCCAATGCTGATGAGTACTCACCACGCTTGTAATATACATTAGCAATGTCATTGTAAATGGTAGCTATAATAGGATGGTTAGTGTCTGCGCCATGTATAGCTTTCCTCATCTTCGTTGATTTGATGTAATATTCCAGTGCTGCAGAGTGCTCACCACGGTTGTTATATACGTTAGCAATGTTATTGTAACTGGTAGCTATATCAGGGTGGTTGGTGTCTGCACCATATATAGCTTTCCTCATCTTCATTGATTTAATGTAATATTCCAGTGCTGATGAGTACTCACCACAGCTGTTATATACATTAGCAATGTTATTGTAACTGGTAGCTATATCTGGATGGTCGGTATCTGCACCATATATAGCCTCTCTCATCTTCAATGATTTGATGTTATATTCCAGTGCTGATGAGTACTCACCACGCTTGTCATATACACTAGCAATGTTATTGTAACTGGTAGCTATATCCGGGTGGTTTGTGTCTGCACCATATATAGCTTTCCTCATCTTCATTGACTTGTTGTAATATTCCAGTGCTGACGAGTACTCACAACAGTTCCAATGTACATTAGCAATGCTATTGTAACTGTTAGCTATATCACGGTGGTTAGTGTTTACACCATATGTAGCTTTCCTCATCTCCAATGATTTGATGTGATATTGCAGCGCTGATGAGTACTCACCACTCTTGTTATATACAATAGCAATATTATAGTAACTGGTAGCTATATCAGGGTGGTTGGTGTCTGCACCATATATAGCTTTCAGCATCTCCAGTGATTTAATGTGATATTTCATTGCTTCTAAGTATTCAGCACGGTTGTTATATACACTAGCAATGTTATAGTAACTGGCAGCTATGTCAGGGTGGTTGGTGTCTGCACCATATATAGCTTCCGTCATCTCCATTGATTTGATGAGATAATGCAGTGCTGATGAGTACTCACCACGATTGTTATATACACCAGCAATGTTACTGTAACTGGTAGCTATATCAGGGTGGTTGGTGTCTGCACCATACATAGCTTCCGTCATCTCCAATGATTTGATGTAATATTCTAGTGCTGGTGAGTACTGACCACGGTTGTCATATACACTAGCAATGTTATTGTAACTGATAGCTATATCAGGGTGGTTGGTGTCTGCACCATATATAGCTTTCCACATCTTCATCGATTTGATGTAATATTCCAGTGCTGATGAATACTCACCACGTTTGTAATATACACTAGCAATGTTATTGTAAATGGTCGCTATATCAGGGTGGTTAGTGCCTGAACCATATACAGCTTTCATCATCTCTATTGATTTGATGTAATATTCCAAAGCGGAATTATACTGACCAAGTCCAAAGCAGGCAAGACCAATGCAATGATAATCAGTAGCTATATCAGGATGTACCGTTTCACCAAACATGGCTATATCCGTGTCTAGTGCCAGTTTGTGATATTTCTTAGCCTCCTCATATTCACCCATATTACGATAGACACCACCAACGTCCCTGTAGGTTACTGACATGTCTTGGTGGTTTCTGTCTACTGCATACATGGAATGAGTTGAATTGTTCTTGAATGTGAGGGCGAATTGTTCTAAAAGCTTCTCGGCCTACAATAACAATTAAGTGAGACAACTATGTATATACTTGTGAGTAGTAAAAAGGGAGCAAATCTCCGCCATGGAGTCTAAGAAGAAAGTTCTCCTGGTTCCAGATGTACTTGAAGTAGGCACCATTTACCATGATAACCTTCTAGGTACCTTTTTGAGTGCACCAGTCGTGTAGAATGTATGGAATTTATAGTGTGGAATGTTGATTTAGACATTGGTTTGTATGGTGTGTTGGAAGTTCTCCTGGTCCTGTTTATTGGGTGCCTTTATGTGTGCACCAGGTGTTTAGAATGTATGGTATTTATTGGTGTGATAGGTTGATTATTTATCGAGCTCTCCTGGTCCCTGTCACCTTTTTGTGTGCACCAGGTGTTTTGAATGTTTTTGATGATTTTTGATTTTAGATTGGGTGGGTTTGAGTATTGTATAAAAACAATGCATTGTATGATTGTATAACTTTATTATATAAAGAATATTGTATATATATATGCATGGAAATTTCTAATATTATTTCGAAAGAAAAATGGAAGAGGGTAGCTGTTTATCTATTTGGATGTATTTGCAAATATGAGAACGGATTTGGTACAAAGTTTTTTTGGTCCAATTTAATTTATATAAGTTTTGAAAAAGTTCTTTAACCCTTGAATTTCTTTTAACTTTTTTTAAATAATCGTTAATTTTTACGATTTTTAGCATTTTTAGAACAGCTTCAAAATTCTTTTCTGTCATAACATAGAATATCTCTATAGCATCGTCTTGTTGAGACATAGAACCTTTGTATTGGATCAATGAAAGTTCTCCGTACAGTGCTTCCATTTTTAGCATGTGTTGCATCACGCAAAATACAATGGCTTGAATGTAAATTGATACACTGTTTTCTGCTGTATAATCTCGTTATCTTTAACGTACTAATGATAAACTTCTGGAAAGAAATCTTTTAGCTAGAGCATTTTTGATGACAGATTGATCTAAAATGATAAAATGAATCTTGGTAAAGGGTGATAAGTAGTGAAGTAAAATAATTAGAGTTTATTAATTTTCAACTAGTGCTAAATAGCCTTTTTTTATTAATTCTTACCTTATCACCGAGAATCATTCTGATAGTTGTGTAATGAACAGTGTAGTAGATGTTTCTTCGGAGGCTAGTGCTGGAGAAAATAATTTCTGTGTAGAGAGAGAGCAGTTCTCAAATACTCAAAGCTACACCTACCTATTAAACCTACAACCAATGAGACTACTCAGTGAAAATCCCTTTATAATGATTTTAATTGTGTGGAAACCCTTTATAATATATATATAGACTTTTGGCGCAAAGAATGTTTTTTTTCGCAAAAACTGGAACATATGATACAAGGTTTTTGCGCAAAGAATATTGTTTTCTTCTGCGTGAATAAATGTTGTTTTTTTTGCGCAAAAAAAATGTTTTTTTTAGACAGAAAATAACAATTTATTTGCGCGAAAAAAAAATACTTATCGCGAAAACTGTGTATATTAAAAAGGGTTTTCGCGTGAACAATGTGTTTTTCTTTGCTCGAAAAATGTGTTTTTTCGCGCAAGAAATGTGTTTTTTCCACGCAGAAAATGTGTTGCTTTTTGCACGAGAAAATGCATTTTTTTTAGACAAATTATGTCGTTTTTTTCAGTCAGAAAGTGATGTTTTATTAGCGCGAAAAAAACCTAGATCAATTTTGCCTGATAGCACGATTATTGATGACAAAGCTGGCACCCTTTTACCAAACGAATCCATCTTCTCTACATCTGTGTTAGATGTTAGTGAGATAGCTCCAATAAAAAAGAAGTTGCTTGATATCAACGATTAATCCATGTTTGAAATTGCGCTTGTTGCTGATGATCAATATGATGATAAGGAGGGTGAAAAGGAGCGTTTAGAAGAGTTTGAGAAAAAGCTATTTAGTTTAACAAGAAAGAAAGGTGATCAGGTGATTGGTGTCAGATTGTTGGATCGATTGAATAGAATTGGCAAGTACGACTCAAATAAGGACATGCTGACAATTGGAGACAAGCGGTTGAATCCTAAGACTTCCAAAACTTTGCTGCAAGATGTTCTAACCAAAGAAAGTGCGATACAATCAGAAAACACAAACTACAGCTAATTTAAAAGCTTGCTGTTGGATCAATGAATCACAACTGTCATGGAATCACCATGACAAACACGTAAGAAGAAATCTTTGAGCATTCCAGGTACTGGTACATGGACGTCGTCACGTTAAAAAAGCTGTATTACAATCCTGCGTTACATACATCTCTACGAGGAGCTAGAGCTTTGCTGGAAGGTCGTAGAAAACTAGAGGGAGAAAAGTGAATTTGTGAATGGCTGAGTGGAGAGGATGCCTACTCGCTACAAAAAAGTCACTACCAAGTTTAAGCGTCGTTCTACAATTGTAGCTGAATTAGTACAGTAGATTCAACTAGATTTGATTGATGTGCGTTCTTGAATAAAAGAAAACGACAACACAGGATTTTTACTGACAGCTGTTGATTCACTATCTAGAAAAGGTTGGGCTGGTCCATGCATCTCTAATGCAGGACATATTGTAGCCTGAGGATTGAGAATGATACTGGACGGGGAAAACTACAAGGCTTTACAATCAGATAAAGGTAAATAATTTGTCAATGTTCATGTCAAGAGAGTCTGCAGGCGGAGAAAAAATCAAACGCTTTACAACCGAAAATGAGAGAATAAAGGCATCAATGGTGGAGCGTTTTAACAAGACTTTGATCGAGAAGATTTACAGATATCTGACGTACAAGGGTGATGATAGATACATTGATGTTTTACCCAATGTGGTTAGCACGTACAACAACACTGTTCACAATGCTATAAGTATGAGACCGAATGATGTGAATTTTAAAAACCAGGAGCTTGTGTGGAATCGAGTGTATGGAGGAGGTGAGCACAGTTGGACTAAATAACCAAAGTTAAAAGTTGGAGATCATGTGAAAATTAGCAAGGCAAGAGGGGCGTTTGAGCGAGGATACACCCCAAATTGGACTATCGAGATCTTTATAATCACTGATGCGCTTACCCATGAAAAACCTATTGTGTATAGGGTGAAAGATCTGGCTGAAGAGATGATCGATGGTACTTTTTACGAATGCGAACTGCAAAAAGTAAAAAAACCTACAACTTTCAGAATCAAAAAGACCCTGGGAAGAAGAACGAGAAGAGTTAAAAAACAGATACTGGTCAAGTGGTTGGGTTATGGAGAAAAGCTCAACGAGTGGGTGGATGAATAGCTTATAAGGAATGAACACTTGCTATAACCATAAGACCTTGGTAAAATGTCGATGTTGGTAACTTTACCCTCAAACTCCAGCGATGGAAGTTTCCCAATAACACCAACTCTAATATTACAGTGAGATTGTATAGATATTTGGATATCATTGGTGGCAAATGGGAGATAGCTCTGCTAAATATTTTGTACTCTAATAATTGGAAAAGTTTCAACGAATTAGAAATATATCTGGAAAGACAAATGTTTCCAACAGAAGCGAAAAGTCATTCATCTTTATTGGTAATGGGAGATAGATAGTGTGGAAGAGTTGAAGGAGGTTATATGAAATAGAATAGGTGAGATGAGTTTAGATAAAAATTTGCCATCTCCTACGACAAGGTAACCAACACCAGTTTACTAACTAACAGCGATCCTGATACAACGGTTAGCTTTTTTCAAAGACTTGGCATATACCTTTGGATTCGAACTGAGTTGGAAAACTGCATACCCCCAAAATAGACAGAATAATGTCACATCTCCTGATATAAATTTCAGTCCAACCTCTTAGTATGTCTATTCCAACATTGTTGATAATAGAATGGTAGGCGATACGAATGTACCTTTGCTAAGAGTGGTACCAGTACAAGGAAAGAAGAACACCATTGTGTATCAAGAGTTTGAAAACCCGCACTACGTCAACGCTTCATCACTGAATGGTGATCTCATTCAAATGATTATAATGAGTGACGATGGTGAGCGAATACCATTTGACGGCGGAAAGGTCGTGTTGACGGTTCACTTTAGAGAAAGACACAATGAGTTTGGTATAATACAACCCCGAAGATTTTTTGTCGAAGAGTACTACAAAATGCAAGCTGGAAATGGAATTGGAATGTATAGTGGACAGCGAGTGATGCCAGCAGTAATATATGAGCAGATCTCCCTACCAAGTGTTTTTTGTGGTGTTTGGGTCCGGGATTTATTCAATGATTTACAGCGTTGATTAAAGCAGGGGTTAATACTTTATGGCATTTATTTTTTGATTTTCGTTTTACATAATTTTATCTCTTATGGCATCTTCACTGTAAATAATTTCTTTTAGTTTCTATACATTCATGTGTATATGTATAACTATGTACATATTTATGGCTATATTTATGTCTACATTGAATAAAAATGAATCGTTGTATGATTATATACATTTATTATATAATAAGTATAGTGAATGCTACTACTATAAAATAACATAGAAAACTTCCAACATGATCTCAAAATGAAAAAATAGATGAAGCTAGGTATTCATCTATTTGTATATATCTACAAGAAAAACGGGGTATATTTGGTAAAATATTCTTTCATTCCATTCAATTTTCATTAATTTTTGAATGAGGGTTTTATCCCACACCTTCCTTTGAATTTTTTTAAATAATCATTAATACTTATAGTTTTTGACATTCTTAAAACTGTTTCAAAGTTGGGTTTTATTACATACCTTTACTTTTAATCTTTTTTAAATAATCGTTTATATATACAGTTTTCATTATTTTTTTTAAAACAATCAAAAATCATCAAATTAGTCCTCTAGATGGTTAAAATTTGCAGTATTTGGGGAATAATTATAATAGAAAACATTATATCTACTTTATAATAAAGTGTTTGAGTGACAGAATTTATTAATTGATTCAATAATATTATAGGAGTTTTTACTGAGGATAGATTCAATATAATTTTTTTTCAATCCATTCCGCTAAATGTTATAAGTACTACACAAAATAAGTATTATAAAAATTCTTAAAAAAATTTCCAGCATCATTTTAAAACGAAAAAATAGATGAACCTAGACATTTGTCCGTTTGCATGTATCCGCATATATCTAAATAGATATGATATAATTTTTTTTCAGTGAATTTCGGTAAATTTTTGAGTTAGGTCTTTATTACGTACCTTTTTTTAACTTTTTTAAAAAAATAGCCGTTTATATATACAGTTTTCATCATTTTTTTTAAAAAAATAATCGTTTCTATTTACACTTTTTATCAGTTTTTTTTAAAAACCATCAAAATCACCAAATTACTCCTTTAGATGGTTAAAATTTACAGTATTTGGGAATTAATTGCAATAGAAACATTAGGTCTACTTGATAATAAAGAGTTTGAGTGATAGATTTGACTAATTGACTCAATGATATTATAGGGATTTTTACTGAATTTTCAATGAAACTAGTTCCTCTGTTCGGTAACCTTTTCGTGTATCTAAAACAAAAAAATTAGCGTATAAGCAATTTTATCTAATTTTAATTGTAATAGTAGTTACATTGGCTAGTTCACATTATATAAAAAAGAGAAATCACTCACCAAGTTGCATTGTCCGACTTGTTCTTCTTGGATTAGAGAGTATCTATCCCTAAAACAAAAAATTACTTGCAGTATAAATAACTACATCTAAATTGAGTTGAAGTATTATTTACAATGGTTAGAATTTATTAAATAGAAAAGAAAAAAACACTCACCAAGTTTTATCTCGCAGCTCATCCTCTTTATCAGCAACGTATCCTGCCTTAAAATCATCAAAATCTTCACGTGGGAAATCTTCAAGATTATCATCAGCATCAAATTCTAACATCTCTTTGTTGTATTTTGCTTTTCACAATGTTGTGTCCAATCAATGATACTGAGTCTGCATGAAGAGAGAAATACGAGATTGTGTTACGTATTGAATTTTCCACTAGTTTCTTTTCCTCTGTAGATCATCAGACCTGGAACATGTTGTTTAGCTTCTCCAACATATCTGTTTAGTATGACAAGTGTATTCATCAGTGTCTCTCCATTTTTTTCAAAGGTATAACGGATACAATTTACAGTCGAGTTTTTTCCGTTGAAGCGATGAGGAACGAATCTATCAACAACATCTCGGTAAGGGAAAATCGCACCAGGTTGGAAACTATTGAGGGTCTTGATGTTCAAGGTGCAATTGAACTGACCTTTAGACATCATACTCAATTGTAGTGATTCCTGTTTAACATCCTTATTGCTTAGACGATGTGTGCTAGCCCGTTTGATATCATACCAAGGAACACTTCTATTTCTTGGTTTTCCCTTTCTACCCAAATATACAACGTTAAACGGTGCAGGGTAAGTATCACAGTTGAAGTTTTCAGCTATTTCAGCTGGACAAAAAAGTATTTTGGGGTCAAGCTCATTTATATCTAAAGGACTATAGTTATGGACTTAAGGATATCCACATTCTTTCTTACTTGATGGATGTATCACATCAAACACCAGCATAACGTTTGGGATAGGAAGGTCTTCGAATGTTTTGCAAACCGGAACCTTTGCTGTGTTAATCGCTTGAGAACCTCTAGACTTTTCCAATTCCCTCGCTCTCCTTTCGTAGAGATATTCAACTGTTAAACGAGCTCTTTCCCCATTCTTTATTGTTTTCTTATCAACAAGAGTAGTTTGTTTTCTCACTATTTGTTTTCGTTTCCTTACTACTCGCTATTTTGGAGCAGTTTTTTTTTCTCTTAGGAGTTAATTTGCTGTTTTTCATTTTGCTTCCTGATGGACATGGATCTGTGCAAAGGAGCTCTTCAGAAAGATCATCCATAGTATTCTAAAAAAAATGGAAGAATATTATTTGCGCTCATGTAAAAAAACCTGATGTTTCATTTTGTGTGAACAAAAATTGTGTGATAAAAAATTATTCACCCAACTAAAACACATTGAAAAAAAAGATTTTTTTTCAAAAAAAATAATTTTAAGACATATATATATATATATATTTAGGTAAAAGTATGACTGGTAGAGCACAAGGAGTGCACAGGGGTATAGACTAAATAGAAATAATCAAATAAATAAATAATAAATAATTAATTATTAATATTAGTTGTCCGAGAGATGAAAAAAAATCAGTCAAGGCTGAAGCAAGTAAAACAGTGCTCAATGAGAAAAAAAATTGAGGAGCTAGGTACTAAAAGGTAAAATAATAAAAGATGTTAAAACTGTTGGCTGACTACAAATTGTTTTATGTGCTAGAAAAAAGATGGAAAAAGAAAAATAATTTTAGGCACAATCATCAGGTTGGCTCACAACTGTAAAAAATGCAGATGAAACGGGAAACATTAAGTTCAGACCAAAAATTCTTAGTGCACAAAGATTGTTGTTTATTATTAATATGGTGTTAAGAGTGCAAAAGCGTCAAAAGTGGCTAAGGTGATAGAGCTACGACTGGCTGAGAGTGTATTTACTAGAGTGTCGGCAGTCGGTTACAACAAAGG
Source organism: Cryptosula pallasiana (assembly GCA_945261195.1). NCBI lineage: Eukaryota > Metazoa > Bryozoa > Gymnolaemata > Cheilostomatida > Cryptosulidae > Cryptosula > Cryptosula pallasiana. The sequence goes on along the minus strand of OX183140.1, from coordinate 27,553,621 downwards.
TGACAATATATAAAAAAAGATGGAAAAAGAAAATAATTCTAGACACAATCATCAGGTCGGCTCTCCACTGTTAAAAAATGAAGGTGGAACAGGAAACAGTTAGTTCAGACCGAGAATATTAAGTGCACAAGGATCGTATTGTTAATATGTTGGTAAGGGTGCACGGGCCTATAGTTTTAACATCTTTTACTGTTTTACCTTTTAGTATATATGTATATATATATATATATATATATATATATATATATATATATATATATATATATATATATATATATATATATATATATATATATATATATATATATATATATATATATATATATATATATATATATATATATATATATATATATACATATATACTAAAAGGTAAAATAGTAAAAGATGTTAAAACTATAGGCCCGTGCACCCTTACCAACATATTAACAATACGATCCTTGTATGTATATGTATATGTATATATATATGTATATGTATATATATATATATATATATATATATATATATATATATATATATATATATATATATATATATATATATATATATATATATATATATATATATATATATATATATATATATATATATATATATATATATATATATATATATATATATATATATATATATATATATATATATATATATATATATATATATATATATATATATATAGAGAGAGAGAGAGAGAATATATATATATAGTTTCCAGATGAAAAAAAGGACTTTTCCGTGTGTAATTAGTGTATATTTTTACATAGGAGCTAAAAAATAAAAAGTTTATAGTTATTTTACATTACTGTTTAATCATCCTATACTAATACATAACTTTTTTATTTTAGTTCATCATGGAATCAAAAGTACACAGAATAAAGGACTTCCTCCCTAAGATATATCATCAGTACATCATTGGTTGTCATTACAAGCTATAGTACTTTGTATTACTTAGCATTTACTGAGTCACGTTATATGGGAAGATTTTCCCTATACAATATAGGCCAGACACGACTCATTGAGATATTGACAATCCTGAAGATTTATTTCAATGACGACCAAAAACAACGTTAAAACAGTTTTAAGAATGTCAAAAACTATAAGTATTAATGATTATTTTAAATAAAATTCAAAGGAAGGTGTGGGATAAAACTCTCACTCAAAAATTAATGAAAATTGAATGGAATGAAAGAACGTTTTACCAATTATATCCCAATATATGTAGATACATACAAATAGATGAATGACTAACTTCATCTATTTTTTCATTTGAGATCATGTTGGAAGTTTTTCAAGTAGTTGCGGTATATGGGGAGATTTCCCTAAAAAAAGAGGAATAATTTGATGATTTTTTTTTAAAAAAATAATTAAAACTGTATATATAAATGATTATTTTCAAAAATTTAAAAGAAAAGGTATGTAATAAAATCCAACTTTTGAAACCGTTTTAAGAATGTCAAAAACTATAATTATTAATGATCATTTTTAAAAAAATTCAACGGAAGGTGTGGGATAAAACCTTCACTCAAAAATTAATGAAAATTGAATGGAATGGAAGAATATTTTACCAAATTTACCCCATTTTTCTTGTAGATATATAAAAATAGATGAATACCTAGCTTCATCTATTTTTTCATTTTGAGATCATGTTGGAAGTTTTCCATGTTATTTTATAGTATTAGCATTCAGTATACTTATTATATAATAAATGTATATAATCATACAATGATTTATTTTTATTCAATGTAGACATAAATATAGACATAAATATGTACATAGTTATGCATATATATATGAATGTATAGAAACTAAAAAAATTAATTACACTCAAGGTGCCATAAGAGATAAAATTATGTAAAACAAAAATCAAAAAAATAAAATGCCATAAAGTATTAACCCGCTGCTCTAATCAACGCTGTAAAGCATTGCATAAATCCCGGGATTTCACCCCACAAAAAAACACTTGGTAGGGAGATCTGCTCATATATTACTACTGATGCCCAGTATGAGAGGTAACAGACTTGGTAGTATTTTTACAGGTATACTCAAATCGGCAACACCACTGCTGAAAAGAGGAGCAATAAGTCTGGGTAAGAGAGTGTTCTCTGTAGGTAGTAACGTAGCATGTGATGTCACCGACGGTCATAGCTCTGTATCATCCGCAAAGAAAAGAGGATTGGAGGAGCTGAATGATCTTGGGGGAGACGTACTCAGTGCGGTGCCTCCGGATCGTGTCAATAGAAGAATAAAATTGAGGCCAGGAAAGAGGAGAAGACCGGGTAAACACGGACATTTTTCTCATTTTAACAAGCATGGAATCAACTATAAAGATCCTGGAGCATGACACTTGTGTTCATTAAGTGATATCGCTTTGAGCAAACATCACTCGCAAAAAGATGGCTAGTCTAAATGGAGCATCAGGTAATAAGTTGGAAGGTTCGTCCTACAACATGAACCCCGCGCTGGATGTGTGTGTGCTACGGTACCCACAAAAATGTCAGTAGAAAGATCGGAGTATGTTCTCATCAGAACCGATAGGTTGGATCCTTATGGCTGGATTGAGTTGACCTTGGCAGGGAGTGCTGAGCATTACACAGATCTTTACAACTCGCTTCTGCAAATCGAAGCCACAGTTGTCCAAGATCATGGAAGTGATATTGCGGGCACCAACAAAAACGCACCTGTGTGGATGGGAGACTCAACACACGGAATATTCAACGAGTTGAAAATGTCTACAGAATGTAATACTGTTAAATATGCCAACAATCATGGTTTGCGATACTACTTTTCACAAGTACTCAAAACTAGCGCAAATAAAAATAAATACCAGGGATGGTTGGAGGGTTGGGTGTACGATGATTCAACGGGAAAAGACTCTGCTCAACACAGAATTGCGGACAAAAAAGAGGAGATCATTAATGAGAAGTGGAAAGACATTGGAGTTTACCAGCAAGCCTCATCTTGCGCCGTTTCATCAAAGAAAACTGATAGTTTCCTACTATCCAACTGGAGTTTTAACGGGCTTCCAGCAAACTGTCTTTGTTTGCCACCAAAGAGTCACTAGCCGGAGGAGCTAAGATCAGAATTGACAAGTTTGAACTATATCTTTGCAAAGCCAAGGTAAATCCTATGATACAAAACTCTCAACTCGGCTTGGCATTGGAAGGACACAACTATGATTATCCAATTGAGCGAAAACGACTAAAGTTGCATAGATCTTTGCTTGATGGTGAAAGTATTGGCGTTACGAGAGAACAATATCTAGATGGCACCACGATTTACGGATCGATTTGACAGGTAATTTTCTCAAAGAAGGTTTCCACTATATGAAAAATGTCACGGCAAGTGTGGAAATTCAGTTTAGCGTCAATACAGTCGAAGGTTTGTCTCTGGTAGCCTACTTTGTAAAGGATGGTGTATTGGATATGGGTAGCATTCTTCAATTAGCTGTTGCAGGAGACGTGGTGCTCTAAACGGTGAGCTAGAGATGAACACTATATAGATTCGATCGATGTTATCTTTGGATGATAAATGTAGCAGTGAGGGTGTTCTTGTTGGAGCCGGAGATCGGTTTTGGACACAAATGTGCAATTTTCCAACAGGGTGGTTTGTATTCAACACTCATTATTCTCATTAACCCGGAGAGCATTGGTTAGCTGTGTACACCGATGATTTTGGTGTGTACTTTTTTTACTCATTTGGACATCCTGTTTCCTTTTATTCCGATGTAAGCGAGTTGCTGAGGAGACGGACAGGAATTGATTCAATACGGAGTAATGAAACGCAGGTGCAAAACCTTTTGCCAACTGTATGCGGTGATTACTGCATCTACTTTTGTTTACTGAGAAGTAAAGGTTGGAGTATGAATGAAATTGTGAGAAGCGTACGAGATATAGGAGACAATGAAATGAGAGATCACTCAATACGAAGATTTATCCTAAAGACTTATCCTAGCTACGAGTTTACGCAGGACAATACACTAGAAGGAATAGATGGAGTACATATACAAGGAACCAATTTGCTAAGTAAACTGTTAAAGTAAATTATTATAATGAAGTTTTATTCGTTATAACAAATAAAATGTATATAAAATACAAACTGACTTAGTATTTGTATTGATTAGTATGAAAGCTATGAAACTTTTGCGTAATGTTCAAAGTTAATGTTGAGTTCATTTCTTGCAAGGTGCAAATAAGAATCTCTCTATATCTCTTCCTCAAGAAACATTCTTTAGTTATATCTAAAAAACATAGTAACTAATGAGACCCCCATACATCAGTGTATGAACTAGCTTAGAAATTAATTTTGAGTCTATGGTAAGTCGAACTAAACTTATCATCATTGATAGTGAAATGCATCCCTTGAGTTAGCGATTAGGTTGTGAATCAGTTGTATTGGACATTCTTCTCTTTCGACATCGTCAAAGTAGGTGAGAAAGACATGATGATCCACAATATCAGACAGTTCGAAGGCTTGAATGAAGGCTTGAAGAGCTGAGAGCAGGATGAGGCCGTAGGAAATTGTGTTGTCTGCAGCTTGTTTCAGTCCTTTGAATAGAATAACTCCGCGTTTTTCCGATACCACTGCTGAAGCTATTTAAGGAGGAATGTAGATATCTCCAATCAGTAGTTCTCCATCTACAATACATCTGTATTGAGCCACGGGAGTCTCGGCAAACTTGCTCCATCGGGTGTTGCATCTTCTAGCATTCCCGGGTTTTCAAAACCTGTAACGCTATCTGGTGGAAAATCATACAGGTGAGCTGCTTTGAAATTAATCTGAATTTGTCTCGTACTCTTGCCTGACAATGCATTTAATGCATCATTTGACTTTAAACAGCTTCCGTATCCATCGGCAGTACGAAAAAATGCTTTTCCAGTCTTTCCCTCACCCATGTAGATCAAAACCGTTGGATGTGATTGCTTAGCTTTATTAGCAAGCAATCCTACCCCACTTGCAGTATCACTCGTCACTCGAACTGTCTTTTTCTCCTTTCGGTAGTTGTAGATGATAGTACACTTTGCTTCATCACGAAATTCAACGGATAAGACCTGCATAACTGTTGGTATTGGTAGATCTTGAATTTCCGCTGTTATTTCAATGTTTTTTTTGACAAACTGGAGACACAGCATTTAACAAAGCGGCACTCTTGTAGGTGGAAGCAGACAAGTTGTTGATTCTGGCATCTTGAAAGGGAACCTTAGTGTGTTGAAGAAGTGTATCGGCTCCAACATCCATCACAACTCTTCTTTTGCAGTTCGAGTCATCATCAACATTATCCATAGTACCTTCATCTTCTTTTGTTAAATCAAACACAAGGCGTTTTATCACTTGAGATCGTAGAGCTCTGCTTGAAGACGCAGCGCTGGTGGGAGATGAGGGTGGAGAAAAAACTTGCTGGGATTCTGACTCTTCAATCATCAATTGACTTTCAGCTTCTTATCTACTCTTTTTGGTGGGATATCGAAGATGGGAGATAATAGTGGAGAAAAAACTTGCTGAGATTCTGGTTCTTCATCCATCGATTGAATTTTATTGTCTTGACCATTCATTCTGAAAAAAATAAAATAAAAATGCAAGTTATTGATTATTATTTCTTTGTAATTAATTTAAAGATACATTGCGCAGGGAGTTGAGTGTCTCAGCTAATAAAAAATACTTACTCATTATTTCTTACCTTAATACAAACAATCATCCTAGTAGTTGTAGTAGATGGTGTAGTAGACGCTGCTCCTTCAGCCACTGTTAGTAGAGATATAGGAGCAGATTTCCCTGATGGAAGTAAGGTTCTCTTAGTCCGAAGTGCCTTTTTGTTAGCACCAGTTACCATGAGAACCTTATGGTACTTATTTTTGCGCACCAGTTTAGATTGTTTGAAGATATAGTTTGTAATTGTATGATTAACTAAGTATTTATTGAGCAGGGGTTGTAGTTATTATGGTTTGTATGATTATTTAGATTAGGGTGATTGAGTATTGTATAAAAATGAATTGCTGTGCCATGGCAGCAGGTGCGATGAGAGCCTGAAAGGTACCTTTTTGTTGCACAAGGTGTGATCTGTGTTTTAATTTTTTGTGTAATAGCTTGAATTAAGTATTTATTGTGCAGGGGGTTTATATTGGGATTTTTAAGTCAATTTAGATCATGAGGCTGACTAGCTTATAAACATGGTATGTAGGTTTATACTGAGTTTTGTATTCTGATTTTGATTATTGGATTAACATTGTACAGTTATTGGTATAGTTTTATTACAACAAATAAAGTTTAAGCTGTTTCCATACATAACCATGTACATATCCATGTCCATATTCATGTCCGTTTATGTACATGTCCATGTTCATTTTTAGTAATAAAGTAGCTTCTGCGTTTGATTATATGGATTATAAGGTTCTCCTGGTTCTATATGTAAATGATGCTCCTTTTCCCGTGAACCCAATGAGGTGCCTTTTTGTGTGCACCAGTTGTTTGAATGGATTATATATACATATATTTGTACATAATTGTATTATCATTATACATTATATAGCTATGTACATGAAGATATTGGTTAAAAAATGGTAATAGTGAATGTAATAAACTATATAATATTAGTGAATGAAGTGTGTGCAATGAAATAAAGTGTAATAGGATGAAAAGCGTATTATGAAAGACTATAAAAACATTTAAAAAAAATATTATAATTAAGTATGGAATGCTTCTAACATCAACTCTATAATACGAACAGAAGAAGTTAGTCCTTCATCTATTTGCGTGTAACGATAAATATGAGATCAAAGTTTGTAAAAAGTTTTTTACTCCACTCCATTCCATATAAGTATTCAAAAAGTTCTTGATCCAAAGCATTTTTTTTAATTCTTTTTACAAAATCATTAATGCTTATTACTTTTACCATTGTCAAAATTGTTTTAAAATTCTCCTTTATCATATCATCGAAGATCTCTGCACTCTCTTCATGATCTCCACATCGTGTTCCCGCATTCATCATGTATTGCATTATGCAGAATATGATAACTTGAAATGTTGAACGTTCTATAGCTTTTTCCTGAACAACAGTATTCTCTCTCACGTATTTATGGTAAACTTCTGGGAGGATATCCTTCAAGTACGTTGTTTTTGTTGCCATATTGCTCTAAAGTATAGATATATATACATATAATACAAAAAGGTGATAATTGAAGAAGTAAAATAATTAAGAGTTTTTTTTATTTTTCCCTAGCAGGAAATCTTTTACACGAACTGTTTTTGATGACATCATGAACTAAAATAAAAATTTATGTATTAGGATAGGATGATAAACCGTGAAGTAAAATAATTATAAACTTTTATTTCTTAACTACTACTAAATAGTATTTTTTATTAATTCTTACCTGATCACGGAGAAGTCTGCTGTTAGTCGTATAATGAATACTGCAGTAGATCGTTCTTCAAAAGTTATTGCTTAATAGAATCATTTCTATGTACAGAGAGCAGTTCTTAAATACTAGAAGCTACACCCATTTATTAACCCTACATCCAATGAGAATACTCACGCGAAAACTCTTTTACAATGATGTTATTCACGCAAAAACCCTCTATAATACATATAGATTTGTTTTCTCAGACAAAAAATGATGTTGTTTTATTCATCCATAAAAATTATGTTTTATTTGAGCGGAAAAATCTTGGTACTTGCGCAAAAAACAATGACTTATTCGCGTGATAAAAAAATTTTCATTCCCGCAAAAAATATATATGTTGTAAAGGGTTTTCGCGCGAGAATGTGTATTTTTTACAGTTAAAAAAACTCAAAAAATCCGTGTTTCTTGTGCGAAAAGTTTTTTTAGTACAACAAACATTCATTATTTCGCGGGAGGAGTGTTGTTTTTGTAGTCAGAAAAAACCCTTTTTTACGCGAAAAGTGTTGCTTTTTTAGTCAGAAAAAATTTTTTTTCTCGCAAAAAAGTGTTGTTTGTTCAGCCCTAAAAAAACACTTTTTGCACAAAAAAAATGCATATATTATAAAGGATTTTCGAGCAAAATAATGCGTTGTTTTCATTCAGAAAACTATGTTTAATGACACAAAATAGTTATGTTTTATCCACGTAAATCGCGCGAAAAATGTGTATATTATAAAGGAGTTTCGCGCAAAATAATGCGTGGTTTCAGTCAAAAAGCTATGTTTCAATGACACTAAATATTTTTTTTTCATCCGCGTAATTCACGCAAAAAATTTTAGCTCAAATAATCCGTGTTTTTAGTACGATAAAAATTCATAATTTTGTGGGAGAAATGTTGTTTTTGCAGTCATAAAAAATCTTTGTTTTACTCAAAAAGTATTGTCTTTTTCAGTCCTAAAAAAACCCTCTTTTGCGCCAAAAAATGTATATATTATAAAGGATTTTTGCCCGAAATAATGTGTTGTTTTCAGTCAGAAAACTATGCTTTAATGTTACCATTCGCGCGAAGAAGTACTGTTTTCTCCCGCGAATGAAAAATTTCTTTTTGCTATGAAAAATTTTGTTTACTCTTGCAAAAAAAGTTGTTTTCCGTGTGAAGGTTGTGTCTTTTTTCAGTTAAAAAAATTTTTTTTAGACAGGTGAGTAAGATTTATTTTCTCCACAAATAAAAGGTCATTTTTTACTCGTGTGAATATATGTTTTTTTCACACGAACGCGAAAACTGCATATGATATGAAGGATAGCCAGGATTGAATGTTTTTTTAGTCAGGCTATTTTATTCACACTTTTTATACTTCATAAAATTTTCACACGAAAAATGTTTTACATACGGAAAATCGCATATATTATAAAACCTATCAGTATGCCCTTTCAGAATTGCTAAATAAAATGTTGATCAAAGCTAATGTTGAGCTCATCTCTTGCAAGTCATGAATCAGTCTCACTATCTCTCCTTCTCAGCATACATTCTTTAGTTATATCTAAAAGTCATATTAACTAATGAGTTTGTTGTACGATAGTAGATAATTTAGCTTAAAAATCATTTTTGAATTTATAGTAAAACGAATCAAGCTTACCGTCCTTCATAGTGATATCATTCCCTTGATGGGTGGATGGATGTGTGTTCTCGAATAAAAGAAAACGACAACACAACATTTTCATTGCCAGCCGTTGATTTTCTATCTAGAAAAGGTTGGGCTATTCCACTCACTCCAAAGCCGGAGGATTGAGAAGAATTACTGGATCGGGAAAACTACAAGGCTTTACAATTGGATAAAGGTAAAGAGTTTGGCAATGTTAATGTCAAGAGTCTGGTGGCGGAGAAATAAATCAAACGCTTTACAACCGAAAATGAGACAATAAAGGCAGCAATAGTGGAGTATTTTAACAGCACTTTGAAAAAGAAAATTTACAAATATCTGACGTACAAAGATAACGACAGATACATTGATGTTTTACCCGATATGGTTAGGGCATACAACAACACTGTTCACAACGCTATAGGTATGAGACCGAATGATGTAAGTTTTCAAAGCCAGGAGCTTTTGCGGAATCGAGTGTATGAACGAGGTGAGCACAGTTTGACCAAAAAACCAAAGTTAAAAGTTGAAGATTATGTGAGGATTAGCAAGGAAAGAGGGACATTTGAGAGAGGATACACCCTAAACTGGACCATTGAGATCTTTATATTCACCATGAAAAAGACTCAGTATAGACCGCATGATCTAACGACATAAAAAAACACAATATAAACCCCCTGCGCAACTAATACAACGCAAAAAATTAAAATACCTGGTGCACACAAAAAGGCACCTCACCCAACCAATACACCAGAAAACATGCAACAAAACAACATAACATACAAACCATCATCCAAATCTACATTCAACACCATAAAATTCTATTCATTCTAAACAACTGGTGCCCTCAAAAAGGTACCTCACAGGTTCGCATGGTAACTGGTGCATACTTCAAGTACACCTGGAACCAGGAGAACCTTCTCCTTAGACTCCATGACAGAGATCTGCTCCTTTCTACTTACTACTAGTGATGGAAAAAGTAATGCAGTAGTTATGTTTCCATAGCAACCATCACAGACCATACTCTCCACCTCACCATACACTGTCTTATATCAACCCTCGCAATCACTCCTATTATTCTCCCACTCACCTTTCTTCGCACTCTGTCCATCTCACCCGCAAGTTGGTGTCCCGTATACATAGAAATGCACATAGACATCTACATCCATCACTTGTAAAACACACAGAACTCTTACCTCATTCAAGAGCTTTCTCGTAGTCCTGTAATCACCCATATTCTTTCTGCAGCAAGCGGAGAGAAGCTTCCAAAAGCCAACTTGACCATGTCCTCTGTCTATAAGCCAGCTGAAGTAGTCTGATGCAGCTTTGTAACACTTGGTATGGTACAGAATGTAACAGCACAACTCCATGTACTTTGTTACTTGATCGGAATCGTTGGTCGTGCCACGAATTCTGTTTAAAAAATCTGAAGGTTTTGCTGCTGCTATTGGAGTTTCAATAAATTCACTCAATTTCTCACCGGCTAGTTCGTACTGCCCAGCAAAGTGACAGATTTCTACTTTTAGCATGTGATCGGCTTTGTTAAAGTCGATGAGACGCATCACATAATGCATCGTATTGTACAGCGAGGAGTTGTCTGTACCTGATATTGCCCTTTCTACATAAGACCTTACCGAATGTTTGATAGGAACAAGCAGACAGCCTAAGATCACAAACATAGAGCTGGGTACTTGGTACATTTCCTTCATGGATCTTTTCTGTTGTGGACTGAGTAAAACGTATTCCGTCTGAGATCTCTGATGGAGATAAGCTCTAGTTCTCATGTATATAGAAAGAGCCAGTACAATCCTTATATATGTGAATGTTTCTTCAGACATCTTCTTGCTCAAGAACATCTCAGAATATATCTGCCAAGGATAGCGCAGGTTCCAGCCCATAAACATCTTAATGTTGTTGGCTAACAAAGTAGGATATCTGAAGATGTCATCTTTCACTTTGATTTTCATGTTGTCAGCTGGTTGGTATTTAACGAATGGAAGTGGAAATTTAAACTTATTGACATCCTCGAGAAATGACCACATCCTTTTCTCTTTGACATCAGTGCTGACTTGGGCCACCTTTCGTTCATAGGACATCCTCTTCTCAATGAACTGTTCGTGCAGACGGGATTCGTCTCCCTCGTTGGTGTAGATAACAACTGTAGAAGAAAGCATGTCTGATTTGTCTCCAGCCATTCCAGAAAATGGAGCCTCTGCTTCTCTCTTGTAGAGCTTCATCAAGTCATCAACGGTAAATGTTAGTGATTGACCTCCTTCAAGGCCATTTCCAGTTGGAATGTTGCCAGCGTTTTTGCTGATGCCATCTATTCTGAAGCCGACAGTTTGAAGGTCAGCAATGACTGGTGCAGATCCTTTTTCCACTTTCAGTTCACTGATATTAAAGCATTTGAGAGGTGTCTCCCCCACATTGTCTATCCTGAAGTAGCTGTCCATGGCCAACATCTCAAAATAGTCCTTGTCATCCTGCTCTGTAATGATTGCATACTCTACGTCAGAATACGGAGTTGCTTCCCCCTTTGCAACAGACCCCAGACCAATTACTGCAAAGCCACACGGAGGTTCCCTTTTGATACGCTTGAGTAGTTCAACACTGGACTTGACGATGTCTCTGGTGACACTCACAAAGTCATCGCTGATTTTTTTGCTCAGTTCAAACAGTTTATCACAGAACTCCTGTGCCTTAGCAACGTTTTGATCGCCGTAAATGCTTTCCGCATCCAGTGACAGACCCAGCGTGTCCAGAGGTGTAAATCTAGACTGGATATCTTCCCTGTATTTTGTCAGCAGCTGCCTGTGCTCATTGGTTAGCCGTTGATGTTCTTCATAGCCAATGGGATGGTTACCTTTGTACCAACTGACTTCTACATCATACACCAATCTACGCCTCTCTGGTGTAGAGTTGACAGCAACGCAATAGTTAGCTAATCCATGTGCCTGCAACAATAATTGTAAAATCCTAACTCACCATAGATTATAGGTAGTTGGCATGTCTGTGAATATTACCACACCGAGTTGGACGAAAATCTTACTCAAGAGACATTTAGTTGAAGGACTGACTTGCACACAATAATAGCTGTATTCAATAATTAAACACATGACAAATCTTCTACAGTTGGTTCTTTGAGTGAGTTCTTATATTTTAGGTAAGGTTGCCGTTACGCAGGATTGGTAACTGCTGGTTGCTACACTAGGGATTAAATCGCATTCGCCACTGTTATTACATAATAGACAAAATAACAAGGTTATTTGTTATAATTTTATATATTTCTTTGGAACAAACAAAGATAATTCTAAGATCATATTAGGTGTGTCTGCCGGCAGGATTGATCCATGCTATAAATTAAAAAAATAATATTTCATGCAATTTATTCAGGGCAAGTGTCTATATTTCAGTCCACTAAATACCAAATGTATCACAAAATACTATTCCCATGGGAATATTTCATTGGTTTAAGAGGCACACTAATTAGACACAAACACTACCAACCTAAAAAATAAAATAAACACGCAACCAAGTGGGCGACATCTGGTTCATTCCGCGTTATTTTATTATTTTATGTCATTTTATTATTTTATGAGAATGATAAATAATAATATAAATTGATTATTAATAATAATTATTTTGATTGTCTTGAAAAATAAATATATTACAAGTACATTGATCATCATAATAAAAAGCCGAACCATTTAATTTAAACAATAAAGATATTTGTTACTGTTATCATCAGTCAAAAAATGAATTGCGTCAAAATAAAAGTCACCAACCGAATAAGTGAAAAGTTGAGTGTTATAACTATCTGCTACTTCCCGTAACACCACATTATTAACAGCAATTATTTATAATCGTTGCCATTGGTGAAATGCTCACAAATAGAAAGAACTATACTCGCAATAATACAAAATGGGAGTTTTCTGACACCACAAAATGATCTGAATCCAACCTCTTATCTAACCCAATAAAATGTAAAAGCCATGGTCAATGCGTTTGCCACCCATTGATGTGGACCCAAATGTAAATGGCAGCTGTTTGCCGATCCAGCAGGCGAATACACCTATTACTGGCGGTAATAATTAAAATTTGTCTAGCGCGTAGTGCGTGCTTAGCTAGTGGGATACTAGCCATCTATAGCCAAGACTGCTGAGAATTCGTTCAGGACTACAGAGAAGAGGTTCCCAGAAGTGCATCAAAAGAAGACGCTTTGAACTCTCGTAGGAATGCCCAGCTAAGAGACTATACCGCCAGACGCCTATCTTCAGTATTCGGACACCAGTATTTAGAGACATTACAATCAATTCTTATAGTTATACCTAGTAACAATTTTGTGCGTGATGACTAAAGTGGAGTATTAAAGTCATTGCTTGCACTTTCAATCTGTTAGAATCTGTTTGGCCGGTTGCCAAATACCATTGTGTCTGCTAACCAGCAGCATCCTGTCTCCTCTACAACAGAGAGACACCCCAGCCTTAGCACTCTGTAGCCGCAGCTACCACTGAAACACAGAGTCAGCCATTGTAACTTAGCATCTTGCAGTACCTGTGACCGTATTTCTCTCTTAACACGAGGAAACCGTTACATTGGTGGCAGCAGTGAGATTCAGTACATTCTCACCCCAGTACTGCAAGAGATAGCTAACGGCCAAACACACCAAATACTCCTTACCCTTTGTCCTGCGTATTGGTGCTCCCCCCTTGTGTACAGTATCTGGTAGACCACCCCCCTACCACCCCACGGATACTGCTCCCCCTATTCCGTAGCATCTTCCTCCAGCTGAAGAAATAAGAGGGAAAAAGAAGTTCTGTGTATGGCTGCACACAGAACCAGGAGTGCAGGGCGATTGCCAGCCGGCACCCCAGAGGCAGCAGCTCTGGACAGATTAGCAGATACACTAAGGGGAGTGCTCCACCCCGTGCACCTGCACCAGTCTTCAAACCACCGAAGTACAACGGTCATGGAGGCATGGAAAACTTCATCGGACGTTTCCTAGAAGTGGCTGAAGCCAACGGATGGGATGACAATGCCTCCTTGCTGCATGTGAGAGAAGCTCTGAGAGAAGAAGCCTTGGATTGTGGGAAGCCAAACAACCTTGGAGCTGTGTTCACTGCACTCCGTGCCCGTTTTGGCCTGACACGCCGTGAGGCCCTGCAGAAGATAGCACTGCTGACGAAAGCTCCCAAGACCTCCTTACAGGAGCATGCTAATGAGGTTGAGAGATTAGTACATGTCGCATACGGAGACTTGCCAGCAGGACATGTGGAACTTCTAATACTAGAGACGTTTGCCACCACTCTGGGCCACCCGTATCTACAGAGAAGCCTAGAAGAAGCTGTTCGTGCGGGAGCGGAGTTCTTGCAAATAAGAGCTTACACCGACAACAAGCCATCTAGAGTACGGGTTATAGAGGAAGAAGAAGAGGAAGAATACAGGTATGATGAAGAGTACCATAAACCTTCCATGCCCCATTACCTTCATTTGTTGACGGCTGCCGTGGTTACGCCTGCCTATAGAGAAGTGGAGTATCCATATCCAACGACGAGGCATCACTATCCGGCTCCTCAGCAGCCACCTACACATGAAGATACTCTGAACGGACTGTTACAGACAGTGCAAGAGATGACAACTGAGATGTGTCAGATGAGGCAGTGGCAACAGACGGTGCCCCCACCTACTCCTGTGGTGCAGCCTGCCCCTCAACCTCCTATGCAGGCTCCACAGACGGTGTACCACCAATATCTGTGTCACCTGCCACGCCTGGTAATGCGTGGCCACCTCTCTCGACAGCCTGTTCTGCATCTTCCCCGTGTTGGAGCTGTGGACAGCCGGGACACTACAGCAGATTTTGTCCATCCAGCCAACCAGCTGTCACTACACCTAGAGAGATCCCCGGACGGGAAACGAGCAGCGCCCGCAGTAGTTACCACACCGGCTACCTGCGATAAGGTGAAATAAAGAAGTAAAGAAACCAGAGAGACTCGATCCTGCTCCGTTACTCTTATCAGACTTTATCAGAGAGCCACTGCGTAAAGGAAAAAAGCAGGTGGAGAGACGGACCCCTGTGTCGCCACACCCCTCAGAGAAGGCACCCCTGCGAAAAGAGCGGAAGAGAAATGAAGTGAGGCATGCCAAGTCGCCTACCTCTCCTGCCGGCTGCCAGAGGGACTATGCAAGAAGTGTGACATCTCCTACTGATAAACAGCCACTCTCTACTAGTGATGACCAAGTCACCCCTTCAGCTAACCTTGACCGGGCGAACAGGTGGAAGAAAGAGCTAGCGAGGATAGAGAAGTATAACCATGTCCCCCTTGCTCCTTCACCCGGGCCCGTTAGACCACCCCTTAGGAAGAAGGAAATGATTTCCTCACCCAATTGGCAGCTGCCTACCTCCAACCGGTACGCGGTGGTGCCGGAAGAAACAGACAAATCAGAACTCCATGAAATCTCTGCCGCCGTACTTTCTGGACTCAACCTGCCCTCATTAGAGCCTGTAGGTCCCCGGAGGAACCGGCCTACACCAGCTAAAGAATATCCGACGGTAACTACACCAGTCGATTCGCCAGTAGAGCACCCTTCGCGCCCTAGAAAGAGAATATTGTCTCCTCCTGACAGAGCTGCAAAGATTCGACCCACTGAGTTGTCCAACATTGAGGTAGAACAGCCGTACCGAGCTAGCTATTTCCTCCCAGGAAAGATGGAAGGAAAAACCAGTCATCCTCCTCGTCGATACCGGCTGCACAACGAACCTGCTATCTCAACACATCTTCGATCGATTACCGGAGCCAGTAAGATGGTCAGTGCAGGAGAGTGAAACTCATGGTATCATGGCCGACAGCGCCCCGATTCCCTTCTATGGCACGGTGAAAGCTACCCTCCGTCTCCGTGATGTGAAAACCAAGACCACATTCATAGTTAGTCACCTGACCGAGGATGCCATCATAAGGATGCCCTTCCTCACTGACCATGACTGCCGTTTGAAGTTCAGTGATTGTGCCATTGTCGTGGCCGGCAAGGAGATGCCCTGCACAGATAAAGATGGTACGCTGTTGATGAATAACATTCAGGTCCTTCGTACCACACAGCTACCCCCGGGCATGGAATCTACTATCCTGTGTAAGGTTCCCACACAGAGCTACCTACCCCTCGGGCTCGTGGAGTCCCGACCTGGAGGTCCCCCTATTGTTGCTAGTCTGAACGAGCCAGATAGCAAGGGGCACATACTAGTCAGATGTATGAATCCGCCTGATCAGCCAATAGAACTGAAGGCAGGAAGCACGGTGGGCCACTACAGAGGAGTAAACCTTGAGGAGATTGAACAAACGGAGGCAGTTGCCATGCCCGCTCCTACTCCTCCAGTCCAATCTTCCCGCTCCCCGGTTCCCTCTCACATTGCTGAGCGATACTCAGCCGCTTTCCCCCAGTGTCAGGACAGACACGAGGCACAGCAAGTAACTGGATTGCTACGACAGTATGCTGCCGTGTTCAGTTCGGGAGACCATGATGTTGGCCAAACCACTCTGGTCACACACAGCATCCCTCTCCTTCCGGGGACTCGACCTATTTGCCAACCCCCTCACAGACTAGGTCCGGGGAAAGAAGCGGAAGCAGAGAGACAAGTGGAACAGCTGCTGGAGCGTGGAATTATAGAACCTGCCTCAGGTGCCTGGAGTTCTCCCGTGGTCCTCGTTGGAAAGAAGGATGGTGCATGGAGATTCTGTATCGACTACCGACGACTGAACACTGTCACACACCAGTATGCCTACCCCTTCCCCGCATTGATGAGAGTCTGGATGCCTTGTTGGGGAGCAAGTTCTTTAGTACCTTGGATCTGGTCAGTGGATATTGGCAGGTTCCCCTGGACGAAGAAGCCAGTGAATGCTCGGTGTTTGCCACACGCGCAGGTCTGTGGAAATGGAAGGTTCTCCCTTTCGGCCTCACTTCAGCCCCGGCCACCTTCCAACGTTTGATGGAGAAGGCACTCCAGTGGCTCAACTGGAAAACTCTCTTGCTCTACCTCGACGGCATTATCGTCATCGCGCCTGACTTTCCTACTCACATTCAGCACCTGGGCGAAGTCTTTCAGCGGTTACAGCAAGCCGGGTTGAAACTCAAACCCAGTAAGTGTGAGCTATTCAAGCCAGAGGTCCGGTATTTAGGACACCTGGTGAGCAGTGCAGGAGTGGCCACGGACCCAGAAAAGGTTGTCGCCATAGCACAGTGGCAGACGCCCACAGAATTGAAAGGTTTACAAGCCTTCTTGGGTACCATAGGGTACTACAGACAGTACATCCCAGACTTCCCCACAGTGGCACGGCCCGTTACCCAGCTCACTAGTAAGCATGCACCTTGGGAATAGTCCACTGCCGAGGAGACTGCATTCCAGCAGCTGAAAGTAGCTATGACCCGTGCCCCTGTTCTTGGGTACCCTGATCCTAAGCTACAATACACCTTGGACACTGATGCTAGCGATGCAGGTGTAGGTGCTGTGCTTTCACAGGTACAGGAAGGTAGTGAGTCAGTAATCGCTTACTACAGCAAGACGCTCAGTCCTCAAGAGCGCAACTATTGTGTGACACGGAGAGAGCTGTTAGCAGTAGTGAAGGCTGTTAAAAATTTTCGTCCCCACCTCGATGGCCAGCACTTTCGTCTTCAGACAGATCATGTATCCCTGCTGTGGCTGTGTCGCCGCCGGGAACCCACTAGTCAGGTGGCTAGGTGGCTCGAGTCGCTCTCGGAGTTCAGATACACTATTGAACATAGAAGCGGCCCCCGACATGGCAATGCAGATGGGTTGAGCTGCAGGTGCCCCTCAGAGTGTAGGCAGTGCATGCGCATTCAAGAAAGGGATGGCGGACCCTCTGAGGCAGACGTACAACGGGAGTTGAAGACCGCCCCTCAGGCTACCTTCCATGCAGTTCACCCCGTCCAGCCGGATACCGACCTTGTTCGGGCTCAGAGTGAAGGCAATCACGCTGTGGTTGTCATCTACCAGGCAGTGTATACCCAGCGCCCTTTCACTAAAGAGCGGTTGGAACTCGGCAGCCGAGAGCTGAGACGGTTGAATAGCTGTATAGGAGTTATGAGACTCCGGACAGATGGTGTGCTGGAGTTACAGGTCTCTCCTAACCGCCGCTCTCGTTGGTGTGCGGTCTGTCCGGCAGGATTACCTGGCAACACGGTCTGCAGACCCATTCTCTTGCACACCAAGGAGTAAGCAAGACCCTGAAACTCATCCAGCTCACTTGGTATTGGCCAGGTATGACATCTGACATGCGCCGTATGGTCAGGAGCTGCGAGGTTTGCCAAAGAGCCAAAAGTGATGGCACCAAGCCTAGCCCCGGCTGCCAGCGCATGTATGCTGGCCGCCCCTGGCAGAAGCTAGCTGTGGATTTGGTGGGGCCTTTTCCCGAGACGGAGCAAGGTAACGCCTGGGTTTTAGTGTTAACAGACCACTTCACCCGATGGCAAGATGCTTTGGCTCTTCCGAAAGCCAACGCCCCAGTAGTGGCCAGTGCATTAGATGAACGGGTCTTTTGTTTTCTGGGTATACCCGAACAGATGCACACTGACCAAGGGGCTCAGTTTGAGTCTCACCTGATGCAGGAGTTGTGTGCTCTGTGGGTCATCGAGAAGACCCACACTACCCCATATCACCCTCAGGCCAACGGAGTTGTGAAGAGAAACAACAGGGTGCTAGGCGTCTCTCTGCGGTCTTTGCTCTTAAGGAGAAGCCCCGATGACTGGGATCTGTTGCTCTCCCAATTGATGAGAGCTTTCAGGGCTACACCCCACTCCACCACAGGAGAGACAGTCAATTACATGATGATGGGTAGAAAAATGTTGCTACCCGACCAAATCTCTTACCACCCCCCTCTGACTGACTGTTTACCTGTGCATGAGTATGCCCAAGACCTCAAGTTGAGACTAGAGGAGGTACATGAAACCCTGAGAGAACAACAGATGGAGATCAAGGCTGAGGAAGGAGAGGAACCCAGCCTATATGCAGTTGGAGACCGAGTCTGGCTGGAAAACCGTTGCAGGCGCCATGAGGAGAATCCTAAGCTGCAGGCCAAGTTCCTGGGTCCCTTCGAGATAGAACAGGCGTACGACAACCATACCTATCTCATCAGCAGACATGGCCAACAGTCTGTGCAGAATGAATTTCGCCTCAAGCCTTACTACCCCAGCGTGGATCCCCGAGGACAAGCGCCAGCCGCAATTGAGCCGAGAAGACGTCCCAACATGCGTGTAGCCAGCACAAGGAAGGCACCAGCAGCGTCCCCATTTGACCCAATGCCACAAGAACTCGAATTGGCTCTTCTACCTAGGAGAGGCCATTTTGGAGCGGCCAAGAGAACCACTACTGACCGACCTACCGGTCACTTCTAGCAAACTGAGGATGGAACCACTGCATTCAGCAACTAGGGATGACACGGATGTACACGAGGAGCCTCCTCCAGCTGCTGAGATAATTCCCAGCACCAACCAGAGTAAGAGTCAGCCGTTAATCCACCAGTACAGAGGCCACACAGGAATGTTGGGGCGCCTGCACGATATGGACAGTCCTTGTGCCACCCATTTACCACTACCGGATGGCAGGGCCCTAATTATGTACACTCCGCACATTGTATTGTGCTGTAGGTCGTATTCTGTACATGTGTCGGGGAGTTGTACCGTCTCGCACATGGCATTGTGCTCCGGGACACGCTTCACATGTACCCTCTGGACTACCGGTGTGTAGTTGACGGTCTCTTTGAGACTCCTCTGTATATATTACTTTTATATACTCCCTGGTTACACTCCGCACATGGTTTTGTGCTATGGGCCATACTCCGTATGCGTCTCTTGGAGCTGTACTTCTTGCACATGGTCTTGTGCACTGGGATATACTCCGTATATATCCTCTAGATTACGGGTTTTGTAGTCGCTGGTCTCTATGAGACTCTCTTATATATATATCCGAGATTTATATATACTCTTCTATCTATCCCCGGCTTCCTATTATAAGGCCAACCTGTGCCTGTTTAACTATCAGTACGGAAGTATCTGATTGTTGAAGCGGCCTGTGTAATGGAATTGCACAGTGTTGCCATCATCTACAGCCGGCACTACACATATATTGTTCAACCTATAGTTACTCAAGACCACCTATATATCCACTACTACCGGAGTACGCTTGAACGCCTTCAGCAGTGTGGCTGCACTACAGGTTAGCTCAAGCCAGCAGGAAGAACATTTCCCTCCTCTAGTAGTTATTTTTATCATGGCATGTGTCGCATGCTGTTTTGTTTACATACTCTCCACCAATCACATTATTATACGCCTCCTTGATTTTATACCTTACTTATACAGACTGGATCTTAGCCCAGCAGGGCAGTTAGTGTTTAGTTAGAGTTAGTGTTTAGTCGTGCTCAGACATTGTTTGTGAGATACTGTCTAGGAGTAGTGCGTGCTCAGCTAGTGGGATACTAGCTAGCCATAGCCAAGACAGCTGAGGATTCGTTCATGACTACGGAGAAGAGGTTCCCAGAAGTGTATCAGAAGAAGACGTTTTGAACTCCCGTAGGAATGCCCAGCTAAGAGCCTATACCGCCAGACGCCTACCTTCAGTATTCGGACACCAGTATTTAGAGACATTACAATCACTTCTTATAGTTATACCTAGTAGCAATTTTGTGCGTGTTGAGTAAAGTGAAGTAATAAAGTCATTGCTTGCACTTTCAATCTGTTAGAATCTGTTTGGCTGGTTGCCAAATACCGTTGTGTCTGCTAACCAGCAGCATCCTGTCTCCTCTACATCAGAGAGACACCCCAGCCTTAACACTCTGTAGCCACAGCTACCACTGAAACACAGAGTCAGCCATTGTAACTAAGCATCTTGCAGTACCTGTGACCGTATTTCTCTCTTAACACGGGGAAAACCGTTACAGAACTATGCGAAAGGTGAAAAGTGATGAATAATAATTTCTACCCGCCGGAGTGAGCTCAGTTATCGCTAGATTTCATAATAACTTTTTAGTGGCAAAGGCAGGCATGTCCAACAGACTCCAGAAAATTTTAACCACATCCACCAAACATATAAAATCTCAGGAATTGCAATGACTGCCAATCTACAAAGATCATGTAATACCCCATAAGATACCACATGGAATACCCCATTTGATACCCCATGTGAGACTCCATGACAGTACAAGATGTCTGAGTCCTGCGATGCCCTTGGAGATCATGCTTTAGAGTAAAACCAAATACAAGGTGGAGATTTCCTGTACAACTATGTGCTATAGAGACAACCAGACAAGAACTACCGTATCCACATATCACGTTAGTATAATATCATACACCACAATCGCAGGAGCTGATGCTGTTAAATAAAAGGCACTGTCGGATCACCAATGCCTTTATCGTTGCAAAAACTGTGAACGGAAAGTGTGTCCAAATGGTAAAATTACTGGTTGAGAATGCTTAGAGCACCAGATTATTTCATACAGAGTTACCTCCTCTTGTTACTCATAATTGTGAAACACACTTGAGCAACTACTTTTTTAATTTATGAATAAACAAGAATACTAATAAGAATGTGAAATAAATAGTAACAAGAAATAACAAATGGTAGTTTTTAAAACCTGTTAACAAGCTTCTTCATACAATACAATGCCAGTTCTTTCATCACAATTGTGTCCAACAATTGTTTCAAAATGCTTCAAAAATTTATTAATCACTAGATTTCCATGCGTCAAAGTTTTGGAGAATTTTTCGTTGTTCAAATCTTTGAAATATGGATGTCTACCAGAACTTCAAAATCTTAAATATTTTGAGCATTCGATTGCTCGGATGCTCAAGGTAAAACTTTTCAGCTCCTTGATGATTTAAAACTACAAACTTTTCACGGTGGAATAATATAAATTTGAAACTTCGTAGCTGTTGTAATAGCAAATGGTTACCAGTAAAAAAACCCGTCAGAAATAAATTTTCGTTTATGTTTAACTTGAGCATCACAATTGTCCTAAAAAAATTAAAGTTCGTGGTCATCATGATAATACACAATAAAAATAATCAATGGGGGCGATAAAAAATAATTAGTTAATAATTATTATTTATTTACATCAGATCTTGACAAATAAATACTACTTATAAGCTGCGGTTGGCTATGAAAAGCCATTCATACACTGGCTGCTATGTCATAGGAAACTATCTCGCTGTGTTTATCAACAATTTTAGATCATATGATTTGGAATGCAAACAATCTGGTGACAGCACACCCTTTTGAAACCAATACGTGCTCCAATTGTACAATGTAGGCTAACCAGCTTGGCAGCAATTATTCCCACAAAAATTATTTGCTCACAAAGCTTTTTCTAAAGTTTCTGTAAATGATAATAAAAAGCAAAAGTAATTTTAACAATGGAAGCTTCTTAACTTTTGCATGAACATTTGTTTCTTATCACACGCGAGAGTCTACGGTCTTGGGTACTTCTATTTGCAATGGAAATCTCTTTCTCATGCGTTCAAGAGAGCATCTTTTGATATTCTTGCTAAGCGCATGTCGAGAAAGGGGCGGTGCCCACCCACCCATAATGCATTAGAAGGAAACTCACCAGTAAATAACTGATAAGACTACAAAGCTCATCTTTACCAATAGGTAAGATAATGAACAGTTCAACTTTGCTAATGTAAAACCAAACCAGCTATTTAACAAAGAGACCACTACTAATATTTTTTTATACACCCCTCTGGATCCCCCTTGTTATCCACCCCTGTGGCACTCTCCCCCTTTTTACACACTGAAATGTATCCATTAATGTAATGTAACATAGATCGAAGGCTATCTATCAACCGACATTACAATTGACTAGTCTGTCTGACCGGGTGCATCTGGTAGTTGGGTGGTAGATGAGTTGGTGGTTGGTTGAGGCCGTGTCTAGGTCAAGTTCACATGGAGGTCAAGTCTAAGTTGAGCTCAGGTGGAGGTCGAGTCTAGGTCAAAGGTGAGTTAAGGTCGAGTTGTCTCAAATCACTGTCATTCATACTGATACCAAAACTTTAGCGCTAGGTTGTTTGCCAATAAATTCTTAGCTAATTAAAGCAGCCTTCAGACCATATAAAGTCAAAGTTAGTCAAAGAAAAAGTTGATGAATGTTCTCTACAATATAAAAGCGCACAGACCACCCACGTACATATGAACCTGCCAACCCTTCAGTTCATTCACTGACACTTCACACATGAACCCAATACTTACTTTGACTCAATTATCAGCACATCCCCCCACACTTAATGGTTAACTTTCTAATTGACTTTTACCTGTAAAAGGTGTTTTCTTCTATAGAAAGTATGTGCATTATGAAACACATACCAACCCCATTTGGACACAATGTAATATGTTTAGCAAAGTTTTGGAAGGCTTCAGGTTCTTGTTTGAAGATGAAAGATAAAATTAATAAAATCTCTCAGCTTACAAGAAAATGTAAACAGAAACAAATTACCTTAAGGAAATCTTTCCACTCTCTAGATTGTTTTCCTCTCTCCAAGTACTTACGAGCTAGTTCTTCTGCATAGTCAGCCATTTCTATTGATCTCTACATCCACTAACAAACTGTTACAACCTACAATAATGTATGCTTTTGTTATATAACAAAATATTACAACTATATTTAATACCAGCCAGCGCACCAGTTGTAACAACAATGGAGGAATATGTATAATCAAACACATCGTTTCCCTTTTCCCACAATTCATTTTCAATTAGTCTCCTTCCATGCTTGCCTCCTGTTGTGATTGCTTCCTTCCGAGATTACCTCTTCCTGTGGTTGCCTCCTCCTGTGGCTCCCCCCCCCCCCCCCTATGGTTGCCTACTCCAGTAGCTGCTGCTCCCTGTGGGCATCTTCAGCGGTCTGCTGCATGGGCAGTCACGAAATCTCGTGATGGCCTCCCCCTGTGGTCACCTTTTTCCCTCCCCCGGGGCCCCAACATACAAAAACTACATTGAGAGAAAACACACCAGGTGAGGTGAGGGAGAGCGGTAGGTAGAGCAAGGTGAAGAGTGAGATTTAGAACAGATTTGTAGAGCCGGGCAGGTGAGGTGAGAGAGAGTGGTGGGTAGAGCAAGGTGAAGAGTGAGATTTAGAACAGATGTGTAGAGCCGGGCAGGTGAGGTGAGAGAGAGTGGTGGGTAGAGCAAGGTGGAGGGTGAGATTTAGAACAGATGTGTAGAGCAGAGCAGGTGAGGTGGGAGTGAGTGTGGAGTAGAGCAAGGTGAAGGGTGAGATTTAGAACAGGTACATAGAGCAGAGCAGGTGGGGTGAGAGAGAGAGTGGTAGGTAGAGCAAGGTGAAGGGTGAGATTTAGAACAGGTACATAGAGCAGAGCAGGTGGGGTGAGAGAGAGAGTGGTGGGTAGAGCAAGGTGAAGGGTGAGATTTAGAACAGATGTGTAGAGCAGGGTAGGTGAGGTGGGAGAGAGTGGTGGGTAGAGCAAGGTGGAGGGTGAGATTTAGAACAGATGTGCAGAGCAGGTGAGGTGGGAGTGAGTGTGGAGTAGAGCAAGGTGAAGGGTGAGATTTAGAACAGGTACATAGAGCAGAGCAGGTGGGGTGAGAGAGAGAGTGGTAGGTAGAGCAAGGTGAAGGGTGAGATTTAGAACAGGTACATAGAGCAGAGCAGGTGGGGTGAGAGAGAGAGTGGTGGGTAGAGCAAGGTGAAGGGTGAGATTTAGAACAGATGTGTAGAGCAGAGCAGGTGAGGTGGGAGTGAGTGTGGAGTAGAGCAAGGTGAAGGGTGAGATTTAGAACAGGTACATAGAGCAGAGCAGGTGGGGTGAGAGAGAGAGTGGTAGGTAGAGCAAGGGGAAGGGTGAGATTTAGAACAGATACGTAGAGCAGAGCAGGTGAGGTGGGAGAGAGTGGTGGGTAGAGCAGAGCAAAAGTAGAGTGTCCACCGCACTCTAATTACAGGAAGTTGCAATGTACAAGTAGTAATATATGAGCAGATCTCCCTACCAAGTGTTTTTTTGTGGATTAGATCTTGGAGGTTATGCAATGAGTTACGACGTTAGATGGATTCGCCGAGTTTATATTGTATTTTATTTGAGGGGTATTTGAGTGGCATTTGAGTGGCATTTAAGTGGCATTTGAGTTTTGATTATTTTTTTACTTAATTTGAACTCATATGGCAGCTAGATTTTGAATGTATGGCATTTAAGTTTTGATAATTTTTTTACATAATTCGAACTCATATGGCATCTTGAGAGAGAGGAGAGAGAAGAGAGAGAGAGGAGAGAGGAGAGAGGAGTTTTATCTACATTGAATAAATATATTGATCAAAAATGAAACATTATAAGATTATATACATTGATTACATAATAAGTAGGGAAAATCTTCCTATATAATATAGCTAGAGTCAGTAAATACTAAGTAATACAAAGCACTACAACTTGTAACGACAATCAATACATACATACATACATACATACATATGGTATCATGAGAGAAAGAAAGAGATAGAGGAGAGAAGGAGAGAGAGGAGAGAGGGAGAGAGAGAGGAGAGAGAGATTCTTTAGTTTTCTATACATTCATATATATATATGGTTAATTATGTACATATTTATGGGTATAATTATATCTACATAGAGAGAGAGGAGATATATCTACATTGAATAAATATATTGATCAAAAATGAAACATTATATGATTATATACCTGATTACATAATAAGTAGGTAAAATCTTCCTATATAATATAGCTAGAGTCAGTAAATACTAAGTAATACAAAGCACCACAACTCGTAATGACAATCAATGCATACATAGATACATATGGTATCTTGAGAGAAAGAAAGAGAGAGAGTAGAGAGAGAGGAGAGAGATTTTTTAGTTTTCTATACATTCATGTATATATGGTTAATTATGTACATATTTATGGGTATATTTATATCTACATAGAGAGAGGAGAGAGGAGATATATCTACATTGAATAAATATATTGATCAAAAATGAATCATTGTATGATTATATACATTTATTACATAATAAGTAGGGAAAATCTTCCTATATAATATAGCTAGAGTCAGTAAATACGCACATGTCCATATTCATGTACATGTGCATAAATGGACATGAATAGGTACATGTCCATATTCATGTCCATATTCATGTCCATATTCATGTCCATTTATGTACATGTCCATATTCATGTCCATTTATGTACATACCTATGTTCATATTTATGTACATGTGCATGTCCAAATTCATGTCCATATTAACATTCTATAGCTTTGTACAGAGGAGAGAGAAGAGAGGAGAGAGAGAGGGATTTTTTAGTTTTTTATACAACCATGTATATATGGATAATTATGTACATATTTATGGATATATTTATATTTAGATTGAATAATATACATTTATGATATAATAACTATATTGAATGCTATAAAATATGTTGGAAAATCACCAAATTAGTCCTCTAGATGGTTAAAATTTACAGTATTTGGGAAATAACTGCAAGAGAGGAGAGAGGAGTATTTGGTAGAGGAGAGAGGAGAGAGAGGAGGCTTGAGCGTAAATATTTCTTTTAGTTATTTACATAATAAGTATATTGAATACTATAAAATATCTTGGAAAATCGTCAAATTAGACCTCTAGATGGTTAAAATTTACAGTATTTGGGAAATAACTACAATAAAAAACATTATGAATGTATGGCATTTAAGTATTGATAGTTTTTTACATAATTCGAACTCATATGGTATCTTGAGAGAAAGAAGAGAGGAAAAGAGGAGAGAGGAGGGGAAATAATTGCACTCAAATGAAAAAAATAGATGAAGCTAGATATTCATCTATTTGTATATATCCACAAGAAAACTGGGGTATTTGGTGAAATATTCTTTTATTCCATTTAATTTTCCTTAATTTTATTTGAGTTGAAGTATTATTTACAATGGTTAGAATTTATTAAAATTACTGCTCAATCCTTTATCCAACACCTACAATAATTCTTAGTAATAGTAGTGTAATGAGACTGAGTAATAATCTACACACACCTTGTTCACTCTGTATGCTGTAGCACATGTTTTTCCTTTAGTTATCTGCAGTTACTTCAATTGGATCTTATCCAGATGTTTTATAGTCTTTGCTGCTACTGCGTTTTGTCTCAAACAAGAGTCCGAAGTAGGCATTGTGTCTACAAAATACAAAAGATTGATTGTTACAATTGATTCATTTATTTTCATCGGCTTTATCTACATAAAGTAGCGAAGAAACAGTTTGTGTCAGTATGAAACTATCTAGTAGAGATAAATTTATATCTAGGTTCAACTAGCATTAAATATTAATTACTTATTATTTTGTTAATAATAAATAATTAGAGTCAGTTACTTTACTAGTGCTCGGACAAACACACAATTTTGTTAATGTCAAAGTCTGTGATCTTACAAAGAAATAACTTAGATACTATTAGCATAAAATTATCTAGTAAAGATAAATTACCTAGGAGTGAATTCTAGTTGAGTTTCGATTATTCTAAATATAAATAATTAAAACCAAATTGATTGGAATCGTAGTAATATTTTTTAAATACAACATTGCTTTGCAACGACTATTAATGAAAGCGATTATGAAATGTTGATGAGTAACCAAGTAATCTAGTAAGGAAAACTGATTGAAATCACGGTAATATTTGTTAATAGATACTTCCAACATGTTTTATCAATGAAAAAATCAAGCGATTTTCAAATGTTTACGAGTAACTAAGCGATTCAGTAGAAAAAACTAACAGAAATCACGCGATATCCGTTTTTGAAATATTTACGATAAACCAAATTGGGACATTGCTGTTATCAACCAAAAAATCAAGCGAGTATCAAATGTTTATGAGTAACTAAGTGATTCAGTTGGCAAAAACCGATTGAGATCATGTGACATCCGTTACAAATATTTACGTTAAGTTAGCAACGGAAAAAACAAATATTTCTTAGAATATCCGCCATAGCAAGTTATGATAATTTTGTACTCGCTCTAAAGGTAAAGGTTTTCAGTCCATTTTTGGTCAGACCAAAATTTATGCGAGACGTTTTAGGCATTATTTCAGTCGACGTAATGTTACCAGTTCATTTTCACAAGTTTTTAATATTTATTTTAAAAATAAATAATTAGAGCTTTCTACTAGTGTTAAATGATTATTGATTATTTTTTACCTTATCACCACTTAGAGCCAGATGATTTAATCAACTAAAGACAAATAATTATTTTAGCGTTTCTTACCTTGATGCTCTCCTAGTAGCTGTAGTAGATGATGCTTCTCCGCTTGCTGTTGAAGAACTGGATGCTTTCTATGTGAAAACAGTGGCTCTTAAATCGCTAAAGTTGCACTGATTAAACCCTATGAATCAGCATTTTTTCCAATGCTTTCGCAGGAATAAAAACTGTTTATTCCCGCGAAAGCAACGGTTTCCATTCGCGTGAAAGTAAATTATTTATTCCTGCGAAAGCAACGGTTTCTATTCGCGTGAAAAAAAATTATTTATTCCCGCAAAAGCAACAGTTTCTATTCGCGTGAAAACAAATTATTTATTCTCGCAAAAGCAACGGTTTCTATTCGCGTGAAAACAAATTATTTATTCCCGCGAAAACAACGGTTTGTATTCGCCTGAAAATAAATTATTTATTCCCGCAAAAGCAACGGTTTGTATTCGCCTGAAAATAAAATGTTTATTCCCGCGAAAGCAACGGTTTCCATTCGCGTGAAAATAAAGTATTTATTCCCGCGAAAGCAACAGTTTCCATTCGTGTGAAAATAAAGTATTTATTCCCGCGAAAGCAACAGTTTCCATTCGTGTGAAAATAAAATATTTATTCCCGCGAAAGCAACGGTTTGTATTCGCCTGAAAATAAAATGTTTATTCCCGCGAAAGCAACGGTTTCCATTCGTGTGAAAATAAATTATTTATTCCCGCGAAAGCAATGGTTTGTATTCGCCTGAAAATAAATTATTTATTCCCGCGAAAGCAACGGTTTGTATTCGCCTGAAAATAAAATGTTTATTCCCGCGAAAGCAACGGTTTCCATTCGTGTGAAAATAAAGTATTTATTCCCGCGAAAGCAACAGTTTCCATTCGCGTGAAAATAAAATATTTATTCCCGCGAAAGCAACAGTTTGTATTCGCCTGAAAATAAATTATTTATTCCCGCGAAAACATAGCTTTGTATTTGTGTGAAAATAAAATGTTTATTCCCGCAAAAGCAACGGTTTCCATTCGCGTGAAAATAAAGTATTTACTCCCGCGAAAGCAACAGTTTCCATTCGTGTGAAAATAAAATATTTATTCCCGCGAAAGCAACGGTTTGTATTCGCCTGAAAATAAAATATTTATTCCCGCGAAAGCAACGGTTTCCATTCGTGTGAAAATAAATTATTTATTCCCGCGAAAGCAATGGTTTGTATTCGCCTGAAAATAAATTATTTATTCCCGCGAAAGCAACGGTTTGTATTCGCCTGAAAATAAAATGTTTATTCTCGCGAAAGCAACGGTTTCCATTCGCGTGAAAATAAATTATTTATTCCCGCAAAAACATAGCTTTGTATTTGTGTGAAAATAAAATTTGTATTCCCGCGAAAGCAACGGTTTCCATTCGCGTGAAAATAAATTATTTATTCCCGCGAAAACATTGTTTTTTATTCACGCGAAAAAAACAGTTTATATTCCGGCGAAAGCATTGGAAAAAATGCTGATTCATAGGGTTTTATCAGTGCAACTTTAGCTATTTAAGAGCCACTGTTTTCACACAGAAAGCATCCAGTTCTTCAACAGCAAGCGGAGAAGCATCATCTACTACAGCTACTAGGAAACCATCAAGGTAAGAAATGCTAAAATAATTATTTGTCTTTAGTTAATTAAATCTTCTGGCTCTAAGTGGTGATAAGGTAAAAACTAATCAATATCAATAATTATTTAACACTAGTAGAAAGCTCTAATTATTTATTTTTAAATTTTATGCTAATAACGTCTAAGCTATTTCTTTGTAAGATCACAGACTTTGACATTACCAAAATGGTGTGTTCGTCCGAGCACTAGTAAAGTAACCGACTCTAATTATTTATTATTACCAAAATAATTATTTAATGCTAGTTGAACCTAGATATAAAGTTATCTCTACTAGATAGTTTCATACTCACACAAACTTTTTCTTCGCTACTTTATGTAGATAAAGCCGATGAAAATAAATGAATCAATTGTAACAATCAATCTTTTGTATTTTGTAGACACAATGCCTACTTCGGACTCTTGTTTGAGACAAAACGCAGTAGCAGCAAAGACTATAAAACATCTGGTCAAGATCTACCAACACCAATGATAGATGTAACACAACATGACTTTTTCTCCTACTTATATGATACCAAACCAATGAAGAGTCAAACTACATGAATTTTGAAGACAGCACACTTCTTCAACACAGCAAGAATTCCTTTTAAGACCTACCACCTACTTAGATGATGCCAAACCAATGAAGACTCAAACTACATGGATTTTGAAGACAGCACACTTCTCCAACACAGCAAGAATTCCTTTCAAGATCTACCTCCTACTTAGATGATACCAAACCAATAAAGACTCAAACCACATGGATTTTGAAGAATTCCTTTCAAGATCTACCACCTACTTAGATGATACCAAATCAATGAAGACTCAAACTACATGGATTTTGAAGACAGCACACTTCTCCAACACAGCAAGAATTTCTTTCAAGATCTACCACCTGCTTAGATTATACCAAACCAATAAAGACTCAAACTACATGGATTTTGAAGACAGCACACTTCTCCAACACAGCAAGAATTCCTTTCAAGATCTACCACTTACTTAGATGATACCAAACCAATGAAGACTCAAACTACATGGATTTTGAAGACAGCACACTTCTCCAACATAGCAAGAATTCCTTTCAAGATCTACCACCTACTTAGATGATACCAAACCAATAAAGACTCAAACCACATGGATTTTGAAGAATTCCTTTCAAGATCTACCACCTACTTAGATGATACCAAATCAATGAAGACTCAAACTACATGGATTTTGAAGACAGCACACTTCTCCAACACAGCAAGAATTTCTTTCAAGATCTACCACCTGCTTAGATTATACCAAACCAATAAAGACTCAAACTACATGGATTTTGAAGACAGCACACTTCTCCAACACAGCAAGAATTCCTTTCAAGATCTACCACTTACTTAGATGATACCAAACCAATGAAGACTCAAACTACATGGATTTTGAAGACAGCACACTTCTCCAACATAGCAAGAATTCCTTTCAAGATCTACCACCTACTTAGATGATACCAAACCAATGAAGACTCAAACTACATGGATTTTGAAGACAGCACACTTCTCCAACACAGAAAGAATTCCTTTCAAGATCTACCACCTACTTAGATGATACCAACTCAATGAAGACTCAAACTACATAAATTTTGAAGACAGCACACTTCTTCAACACAGCAAGAATTCCTGTCCCAACACAGCAAGAATTCCTTTCAAGATCTACCACCTACTTAGACGATACCAAACCAATGAAGACTCAAACTACATGGATTTTGAAGACAGCATACTTCTCCAACACAGCAAGAATTCATTTCAAGATCTACCACATACTTGGATGATACCAAACCAATGAAGACTCAAACTACATGGATTTTGAAGACATCACACTTCTCCAACACAGCAAGAATTCCTTTCAAGATCCACCACCTACTTAGTTGATACCAAACCAATGAAGACTCAAACTACATGGATTTTGAAGACAGCATACTTCTCCAACACAGCAAGAATTCATTTCAAGATCTACCACCTAAGCACACTTCTCCAACACAGCAAGAATTCCTTTCAAGATCTACCACCTACTTAGATGATACCAAATCAATGAAGACTCAAACTACATGGATTTTGAAGACAGCACACTTCTCCAACACAGCAAGAATTCCTTTCCCAACACAGCAAGAATTCCTTTCAAGATCTACCACCTACTTAGATGATACCAAACCAATGAAGACTCAAACTACATGGATTTTGAAGACAGCACACTTCTCCAACACAGCAAGAAATCCTTTCAAGATCTACCACCTACTTAGACGATACCAAACCAATGAAGACTCAAACTACATGGATTTTGAAGACAGCATACTTCTCCAACACAGCAAGAATTCATTTCAAGATCTACCACGTACTTAGATGATACCAAACCAATGAAGACTCAAACTACATGGATTTTGAAGACAGCACACTTCTCCAACACAGCAAGAATTCCTTTCAAGATCTACCACCTACTTAGATGATACCAAATCAATGAAGACTCAAACTACATGGATTTTGAAGACAGCACACTTCTCCAACACAGCAAGAATTTCTTTCAAGATCTACCACCTACTTAGATGATACCAAACCAATGAAGACTCAAACTACATGGATTTTGAAGACAGCACACTTCTCCAACACAGCAAGAATTCCTTTCAAGATCTACCACCTACTTAGACGATACCAAACCAATGAAGACTCAAACTACATGGATTTTGAAGACAGCATACTTCTCCAACACAGCAAGAATTCATTTCAAGATCTACCACCTACTTAGATGATACCAAACCAATGAAGACTCAAACTACATGGATTTTGAAGACAGCATACTTCTCCAACACAGCAAGAATTCCTTTCAAGATCTACCACCTACTTAGATGATACCAAATCACAGAGTGAACAAGGTGTGTGTAGATTATTACTCAGTCTCATTACACTACTATTACTAAGAATTATTGTAGGTGTTGGATAAAGGATTGAGCAGTAATTTTAATAAATTCTAACCATTGTAAATAATACTTCAACTCAAATAAAATTAAGGAAAA
Organism: Cryptosula pallasiana; assembly: GCA_945261195.1. Taxonomy (NCBI): domain Eukaryota; kingdom Metazoa; phylum Bryozoa; class Gymnolaemata; order Cheilostomatida; family Cryptosulidae; genus Cryptosula; species Cryptosula pallasiana. Next base: position 27,520,707 of record OX183140.1, on the reverse strand, counting down.
TTAAATGGAATAAAAGAATATTTCACCAAATACCCCAGTTTTCTTGTGGATATATACAAATAGATGAATATCTAGCTTCATCTATTTTTTTCATTTGAGTGCAATTATTTCCCCTCCTCTCTCCTCTTTTCCTCTCTTCTTTCTCTCAAGATACCATATGAGTTCGAATTATGTAAAAAACTATCAATACTTAAATGCCATACATTCATAATGTTTTTTATTGTAGTTATTTCCCAAATACTGTAAATTTTAACCATCTAGAGGTCTAATTTGACGATTGTCCAAGATATTTTATAGTGTTCAATATACTTATTATGTAAATAACTAAAAGAAATATTTACGCTCAAGCCTCCTCTCTCTCCTCTCTCCTCTACCAAATACTCCTCTCTCCTCTCTTGCAGTTATTTCCCAAATACTGTAAATTTTAACCATCTAGAGGACTAATTTGGTGATTTTCCAACATATTTTATAGCATTCAATATAGTTATTATATCATAAATGTATATTATTCAATCTAAATATAAATATATCCATAAATATGTACATAATTATCCATATATACATGGTTGTATAAAAAACTAAAAAATCCCTCTCTCTCTCCTCTCTTCTCTCTCCTCTGTACATAGCTATAAAATGTTAATATGGACATGAATTTGGGCATGCACATGTACATAAATATGAACATAGGTATGTACATAAATGGACATGAATATGGACATGTGCATAAATGGACATGAATGTGGACATGTGCATAAATGGACATGAATATGGACATGAATATGGACATGTACCTATTCATGTCCATTTATGCACATGTACATGAATATGGACATGTGCGTATTTACTGACTCTAGCTATATTATATAGGAAGATTTTCCCTACTTATTATGTAATAAATGTATATAATCATACAATGATTCATTTTTGATCAATATATTTATTCAATGTAGATATATCTCCTCTCTCCTCTCTCTATGTAGATATAAATATACCCATAAATATGTACATAATTAACCATATATACATGAATGTATAGAAAACTAAAAAATCTCTCTCCTCTCTCTCTCCTCTCTCTCTTTCTTTCTCTCAAGATACCATATGTATGTATGTATGCATTGATTGCCATTACGAGTTGTGGTGCTTTGTATTACTTAGTATTTACTGACTCTAGCTATATTATATAGGAAGATTTTACCTACTTATTATGTAATCAGGTATATAATCATATAATGTTTCATTTTTGATCAATATATTTATTCAATGTAGATATATCTCCTCTCTCTCTCTATGTAGATATAAATATACCCATAAATATGTACATAATTAACCATATATATATATGAATGTATAGAAAACTAAAGAATCTCTCTCTCCTCTCTCTCTCCCTCTCTCCTCTCTCTCCCTCTCTCCTCTATCGCTTTCTTTCTCTCATGATACCATATGTATGTATGTATGTATGTATGTATGTATGTATGTATGTATGTATGTATGTATGTATGTATGTATGTATGTATGTATGTATGTATGTATGTATGTATGTATGTATGTATGTATGTATGTATGTATGTATGTATGTATGTATGTATGTATGTATGTATGTATGTATGTATGTATGTATGTATGTATGTATGTATGTATGTATGTATGTATGTATGTATGTATGTATGTATGTATGTATGTATGTATGTATGTATGTTTGTATGTATGTATGTATGTATGTATTGATTGTCGTTACAAGTTGTAGTGCTTTGTATTACTTAGTATTTACTGACTCTAGCTATATTATATAGGAAGATTTTCCCTACTTATTATGTAATCAATGTATATAATCTTATAATGTTTCATTTTTGATCAATATATTTATTCAATGTAGATAAAACTCCTCTCTCCTCTCTCTCTTCTCTCTCCTCTCTCTCAAGATGCCATATGAGTTCGAATTATGTAAAAAAATTATCAAAACTTAAATGCCATACATTCAAAATCTAGCTGCCATATGAGTTCAAATTAAGTAAAAAAATAATCAAAACTCAAATGCCACTTAAATGCCACTCAAATGCCACTCAAATGTCTCTCAAATGAAATACAATATAAACTCGGCGAATCCATCCAATGTCGTAACTCCTTGCATAACCCCCAAGGTCTAATCCACAAAAAAACACTTGGTAGGGAGATCTGCTCATATATTACTACTTGTACATACATCGCCAATTTTTATAAACATCTGGTGCGGGTGATAAGACAGTTTAACGTATACTACTTACTATATATAAACTCTCTTACCTGTATGTATGTGTTGCGGGGTAGCACTGTGTCTGTATGTAGTGATTTGTATGGATGCCGACTTGTTCTATAACATATATTATATATTTATGATATATGTATTACTATAGCAATATAACAGACACCCCTACGCTGAAAAAGCTAGCCAACGACTAGTGGTTGTAGTCACGAGTCAGTAAACATAAAATGATCAAGGAATGTAACTGTTTGCTGTATATCTTCAGCTCACGGATTAACAATTGAAAAAGAAAGCTTACAATGTAAAGGGTGATTAAACATTAAAACTGAGTCACATATAGTCATCACTAAGCGATTTTCCGTAGCGATTGCCCAAGTTCCAAAAAAAATTGACCAAGTTTTTACTCTAATCTATTCATCAGCGAGTGCTGTCAAACTCTCTTCTACAAAACCTAGCCAACAACTTATCATATGTTCATTGATAGATTGAAGCACTACGGATGACAATACATTATTGGAAATGAGGAGACAGCATTTGTGAGCTGTCATTGGTCAATCAAAGTATCGGCTAACAGCTTTTTGATCTGAATCAAAACCTGACAATAACCTCAAATAAAATGCTAGAAATTGCTTAACGACGTTTTAGGAAACATAAACTGCAAAATCCCACAATCGCTGAGCTAAACGTTTAGCAATCGCTATATGTACAGTTAAGGGCTAGTCTGTGCAAACACACCTTTGATAAGCACTCTGGAGTTGTCTGTTCCTGTGACTGCTGCAATAGGTAACTAATCTGTCCAGTGCCAGCAACTATTCAAGGTTATTGTGTAGCCAACAAGTCAGCAAACTCGGGCTGCAACAGCTATGCCAGCAGTAGAGCCTAACAAAGACATTAATAGGTGTCTTTAGCTAAGAATTTATTAACAATGATATATAATACATAATGCACCACCAACCACAACATTCTAAATCTAACATCTCCGTATCAAATGTCATTTGGGTGTTCCACTGTTCCACCCAGTGTGCTAGTGGTTATTGGAGTTGTCCCAGCTCCTCTTTCTGTCACAAAAGTCACACCCCTAGTTCATCACTGTTTGAGCTAGCCCCAGTCCCTTTATTAGGGCTACCGTCAGCTACTGTTTACATGCTAAAGGCTAGATAACACTAAAACCACTAGTGAACCAATGCCTGACTGCATGCATGACTCCATAGTGACATGAGGGGACAACTCCCCAGTAACAATACCACACATAACTTAAACTTGCACAGCTACTTTCACTGCTATTATCTGATGTTCTTCGCTAACTAACCATCAGACCATCCGTAATATCATACAATATTAACCTGAGGGGCGCTAAGAAGGCTGTTTTTTGTCTAACATTGTGTATAAGAATGAGGCAAATAGTAGGAAACAGAACACACAGACCCCATTCCCAATCCTAAGAGTGATTTCTGGTCGATGTACTCTACTTACTAGCTGACTCACCCCTGCTTGCTAGTGTTTACCTCAGGCATTCTTATATGATAAGCATTATACAGAATAGTAAAAGAAAAACAACTTAAAGTGCAAGTAGTACCTTTGAGCTAGAAATATCAGTGTATGGTTTGAAACATGGTGAGTCTGATGATAATATTAGAGTTGTTTTTAACTGATGCCATTTTTTAAGAAGCGGCAGCGATTTTAGAACTTAAAATTATTTCAAAGTCAGAGTTGTCTACTCTTGGTTTTGGAGTGAGCTCATGAAAATAAGATAGACTATCAGTTGACCACCTCAATGATCTATTTACATTCATTGGCTATGAGATCATCATGACCTTGCAGAGTGACGATTTCAACAGGAAGAAAACCAACTCCAGCTTTTAGTCATACACAATATTAACTGCACTTTTTTACAACTGTACACTGTGCTAAAATGAGAAAAGTCTCATGGAATATTGAAGTGGATTTTGGGGGCGACAAAATCCCTAGCTGTGTGCGGTAGCTTGCTGCCACCAGTTGTTAGAGTAACCTGTTACAACAACAGGGTCGGTGAGTTACCGAATGTATACCAGACAGAGTGTTGCCACTCTGCAACCAAATGCGAGCCCTCGGCTCAAACACATATCTCAAAGTAGTTGAGCATACATGACTTTATTCAACCAGAATAAAACGAGTTAGTAAACAATTTCAATTCCCACTTTACAACTGACTGTTAGGGCAAGTGTTCTGCGTTTTATAGGCAGGGCAAAAGGACAGTCATCCAATTAACAGGCAATGCTACGCAATACACCAATGATATAAAATATATAAATAGACAACAAATAGGCATACAATAAAAGCTTAAAGAGAATAGGCGCCCTAGGGTAATGGGCGTAGTTATAATGTCTGTGTCCAATCACGTCCAGTCTCTGGGTACTCAGTCCTCTCAGCTCTTGATCCAGCTTCTTCGGTGAGAGGTAAGGGTGGTTACTTCCGTTAGATGGTACTTAGATTCTCCCAGGCTACTTTCGGGACCTCAGGCTCTGCTGACTCACTTCCTGCCGGCCCAGTGAGGTCGGTATAGGTGCATACAGGGTCAGTATAGGTGGTATGCAGGGTCGGTATAGGTGTACCCAGGGTCGGCATGGTAATAATTATAATTGTTATTCCATTTAGTAGTAACTACTAGGTATCCTGGCTGTCCAATGGCTATCGTAGTGAAGCCAAGATGTAGTAATAGTTGTGCGCAAAGGGCGTGTACACTAAAATCCACTACAATATATCAAACAATGCCAAGCGTAATTGGTAGTCAGTAAATTTTCAGATTGTTTTCATTTGGCTTGGGTCTAGAGATTGTTGTTCGCCAGCCTATTCTTGCATGGCGTTTTGTTTTGTTTCTTCTGCCAATTCATTTGCCATATTAGAGATTTTAGTCTGATGAAAAATACTAGTTACTATCAGCTGATGCTCAGTTACTATCCAACTGATTGAATCTATGATGCTTTAAAAGTGCACCTTTTGGAAATGTGCTGATGTGTGATGGAAATGTGCTGATGTGTGAAAATGACCAAAAGTTTTAATGCTCAATTTTTTACTATGAGCTAAAGACAAGGTTGTGCCTAATTCAACACTTGTCTTTTATTCACCGATAATTACCATTTGGTTTTACCGTTATAAATAAATGACGCTTATTTAGCAGAAAAATTTATTCTGTGATTATAATTTTGTTAATCAACAGAAAAAGAACCAGGGCTATTAAGTAATAATTTTAGCTTGTAATATAACCACATACTCTTTGTTTCAGTTTTTTCAAATAGTAATTAAACTTTTAGGAGGTTATGAATGAGTACCTTATCTTTTATTAATGAGAACTGACAATGGTCATCAGCCTATCTATACTTTCAGCCAGTAGAATTAAATACCTTGAAATTCTAGCGACTCCTGGCGTATGTAATTTTATCGTCACTATCCCCATTATTGTCGTATGATACACTAAAGGCTCAAACACACTGGAAGCGAAATCTGCGCGGCGCGGCAATTTGACCACCAGCGAAGCCGCCTGCCGCGGCGGTGCCAAAGCACACTGGTGGACGCCGCTAGGGACTTCAATCGGAGTTGTCTGCTCCCAAAATGCAGATAACTTTTGTTTATGAACACTGCTTCCATTTATTATTATTATTTATTTATATTTGAGAGGTTTGCAATAAAGTATACAATCCAGGAGAAAAAAACTTGTTGACCTCTATCTACACTACAAAAGCAGATGGAAAATAAAAATGAGCAAAAGTAACTATCTATTTCTGACTACAATAGCTACACTATAAAGTCAGGTGAAATAAAAATAAGCAAAAAAATATATATCTATTTCTGACTATTTATTTTATAATAATTTGTGTGTGATAAATCAAAAAAGCAAGGGTCTTTGGCGAACTTCATTTATATATTTTTTTGATTATTATTTATTAATTATTATTTTATATTACACATTATGAATTGAAGTATAAGTAGTAGTTAGTTTAATAATAGTCGTCTATTTATTTTTTTCTAATGAACAATAACAATCTTTATTATTAAATTTGTTGCGTTTGGACAGCTGCAACAACTTCTCTACTGTTTGGAAATGCAAAAACGAAAAAGTTAGCTTGCTATCATAAAAGTTGCCAAGTTACTGACCAATCAGCGCGTTTGCCGCAGTGAAATATCAAACATGTTTAATATCTTGAGCGTCCATATATTTTTTGGCAAGCAGCATGCCGCGGCGGATTCGCTAGCGAATTTCGCGCTTGCCGCTTCCAGTGTGTTGGTTACACTGATAGCTAGTTGGCTCGAAGTCATGCAAAAAATAAATAACAAATTTTTTCCCTTGCTGCGTTTCATTGAGTTTAAGTTTGGGCTATACAATGCCAATCTATCGTATGGACTCTACCATGCCAGTTTATAAACCCTTTGTTTAAAGCTAATGACTCCAAAGCCAGTTAGTCAAAGCAGAGCAAACAAGCGAACAGAACACTATATAAAGTTACAAGCATTTAGCACAATATACAATTAAACTCATTTATAAAAGCATCCATTGTTGTTTCTAATTAACTAAACCAAAGCCAAGAAGCAGTCAACTATGGTGGCTCAGTACGTTTTGTGTTTTATAGCGCCTGAATGCTTTCCAAACCGTGAGAGCACTTTTGAAAACTAAATTGTTGTAAACCATCTGAATGCTTTGTAAAATTGTTCATACGACTTGTCAATCCGAAACGATTTGCTAGTCCACTGTATTGGCAATAATTCTCAAGTCCATTAACAATTAAATTTATCTTTTACTAAATACTGAAGAATTAAGTTTCTTTGACATGAATGAAATAAAATGTATTATCATAAAAAATACATAAAGCCTTTATATTTTGGTAAAAAAATTAATTTGTTCTGTTTATCGGTCTACGCCTATGTTAATTAATTTGCATAGAGAGCAAGGCTGCAAAGAGAATAAGGGCAATCCTTTTTGGTTCGAAAGCCATGAGCTTTACAAACTTTTCAAACTTTTTGAAACAGGTCAGATTACTTTAAGATTGCTCCAAAATAGTTCATACGATTTGTGACGTTTTAGACAATCTGAATTGTTTTTTTAAACTGTCTGGATTGTTTGCAAAACAATTATAAGGTTTGTAAAATATACCAGTTGTTGAACAGGAAGTAGTATTTTGTTGCATGAAATCCCGCAGCAGCTAAGGCCACAATATAAAATAATCATAAAGTTTGTTTATAGACAGTTTCTTAGGCTCTCTGCTACATTCACCCAATTATTTCTATGTAAAAGACGCTTTGCGAATCCCATAGACTATTTCAAAACCATCTATACACTTTGAAGACAAACGCATTGAATGTCATGGGCAACCATATTGAACAATAAGCGATGGATCCATCACTACAAACCTTCTATAGGAATAAAAGATCCCTTGACGCAGGAGTTTGTTTTGAGGGAGTCCAGAACAAGATACAAATCTGATACCTACAAAAAGTACAACATGATCTCAGTTTACTACCTTTTAGACTGGCTACTATTTCTTGCTCCCCTCCCAAACCAAACCAACTGCACAGTGTATTACTAAATACAAGGTTTCATCATAAACTTCAAACAACCACAAACGAATAAGTTGCGGTAAGACAGCTACACAAACTTAACCAAACAATTGAGTTGGTAACCTAACAAGACTGTATGATAAATGGTTTATACCACTGCTGACTACTGATTTAATTGTAACAACACTAAAACTGGGTTGTGTAAAGCTTTGTCTATATTAATCAGGTATGTGAAGTGACCCCACAGGTGCCTGCACCTGCAGTTACTTATTTGGTATAAAGTCATAGCAACAGGTAACTTCCCACAACATCTTGATAAGTTTGTCCTTCAAAATAAAATACAAGAAGTAACAACCCCTCACCCTCCTGTACATGACTTGTATGTTGGCTAAAGTTTGGTTTTCATGTGGTGGGTGATTGTAGACAAACACAACAGATATTGTCAGATTGTATGACCACAGGCTAACCGTTTATAGACAAGGGAACAAACCCTTTCTATCAGTAGCTTGTAGCTGAAGGTATAACAACCACACCTACAGCTGTGCATTCAGTCAATGATCTCTCCCTACACTCACTTGATTTTGTTATACGCCCAAAGCTACTATACATCAAGAGGTCAAGCTAAGAAGCCTGATATCAAAATCAAGAACTCGCTCTATTTATATGTAAGTAAAGCACAAATAGAGTGTACAGATGACGTAGCGCAACCATTAGAAACCATTGACTTCATGTATACAAAGTAAATATTGTATATGTAATTATTTAACAGCATTAGGAGCGGCTCAATCAGATTTGCTTTAAATAAATATTTGACTTGTGAGGTTGGAAAAACTTTGTCAGGTTCTTTGGTTTAAGAGGTGAGAGACACTGCCTAAGTAGTCCGTAGTCTAGTAAACCACTTGGATTAGTATTTCATTTCTGATGTACCCGTAGCATCTTCTACTTCCTTTAATTGTGTAAACTGTCAATATAATTTCACTTCAGAGTCTCACTCTGGTCTCCTACAGTTTCTCACTTTGCTCTTGAAGGAAGTTTCGGACTGACCTCCTCTGTTGTCTTTGTACGTAACGAAAAACTTGTTTAAAATTTTTGAGCGTTACTCTTACCAAAAATAAGCAAAGACTCATCTATTCTTGGGAAAACAAATCTGTTTTTAGCAGGACTGGAAACTGAGATGTTTGTCGATGTGTATACTAAAGATCATTTACCCAAAACTGCAATAATATCCTAATTTTATAATTTAAACTATTTCAGATTATGATTGGATCCTTAAATGGCAATAATGATAAACTTGTGGCTATTAATGATTATTATATTAATCAGTAATTAATCAATTGAAATACCATATGAAAGTTAACTGGTACAATGAAAAATTATAATTATTTGTTATGTAAGTGGTAATAAAAGGATCACATGATCAAGGCAGTTGGCCACACTCTGATTACTTCACTTAGGAGGAGAGGGTATTTGAAGTGTAAATAACAGCATGGTAGGATATTGTGGAAGATTTTGGTGCATTCCAGCAGTAAACTGCTTGTTTGCTTGCAAAACACCAACCAGAAGTGCGCTAGGATTTTACCCTCCACCCTTGTGAAAGTGCTGTGCCGGTAGATAGCTTGCTGCACCAGTGGTACAGCATGCAGGGCCGGTTTTGACCCCTAACCGACCTGGTATGGCGATACTGGGCTGGTGCAAGATGGCCGCCGTAGCCGAGGATATCCAAAACTATTTGGGAGCTTACACTAATCTTGCAGCGGGAAGTACCACACCTTGGATCGCCTGATATATCAACCACAGTCTACATATAGCCTTGGGACTTTATGGAGTTTTTGATTGGCCAATGGAGATATGACTCCGCCCTTTAGCCACTTGGCACCATTTACTTTTAACCTTGTTTTATTGCATGATTTGGTAACTATTTATATAACTACTGTCAATGGTATAATTATTCCTTTGCATGCATTCTTATATACAATATGTAAACTACTTCCTGCCAGCCTGTCTATATCATGGCTGGAGCTCTTGTATTTCTTTGCATTCGTTTGTTCGTTCACTCATTGGTTAGTTCGTTAATTCGTTCGTTCGCTCATTCGTTGGTTCACTCATTTGTTCGTTCGTTCGATTGTTCATTTATGTCTTGCCAACCACCCTAACAGAAATCCACCCTAGGACTTTGGCACTGATGAATAAAGCCACTATTCAAACAAAACTTTGTGTAGCTTGTCTGAGCCGTGGGCTTTGTGCTTGCCAACTGACCCAGCAGTGACTGATCATTAGTTGTCACAGTCATACCGGCACAGTGTCCCCTCTGGAGAAGGGTGTAATACTTGAGATTGTCGGAATTTCGTGCCAACCAGGCGGAAATCTCTTACAATGTTTGGTGGGGCTTAATCACAAAAAAATTTATAGACTAACATGAAACAAACTGAGTCAAAAATACGTGAGAGAATCCGCTCAGTTAGATTATGTAGAACTGAAATAGCACAAGTTAATACAGGACAATGAAAGACAACAATTATTGGTTACACCGATAGCTAGTTGGCTCGCAGTCATGCAAAAAATAGCAAATTTTTCCCTTGCACTGTTTCATTGAGGTTACCTTTGGGCTATACAATGCCAATCTATTGTATGCACTCTACCATGCCAGTTTATAAACCCTTTATTTGAAGCTAATGAGTCCAAAGCCAGTTAATCAAAGCAGAGCAAACAAGCGAACAGAACACTATATAAAGTTACAAGCATTTAGCACAATATTATGGTGGCTCATAACGTTAGACGGTTTCGTTTTCAAAGCTTATGAACGGATTTGAAATAGTCCAGACGGTTTGCTAAGCGTCTTTTACATTGAAAATAATTGGGTAATTGTAGTAAAATAGCCCAAGAAACTATGTTTAAAAACGGGCTTGTTGGTTATAATAAATTGATTGTCGGCCTCAGCAGTTGCAGGATTAATGGTATAAAACTGTATTTCCTGTCCAACAATTGTAAAATCTGCAAACCGTATAGTTGTCTTGCAAATAATTCAGACGGTTTAGAAATGATCCAGATGATTTAGGAAATTACAAACCGTATGGACGCTTTAGAATGAGTTTGAACTATTTACAAACCGTATGAATTATTTTGAAATAGTCTGAACTGTTTTAAAATAGTCCAAACTATTTTGAAATTGTTGGAAAAGTTTGCAAGGCACATGGCTTTCGAACCAAAAGCGATCGTCATAATTTTATTTATAGCCTCTATATAACCGTGTCAACATGACGTCGATCAAAAGACATAGAGCAAGTTAACTAACTGTATAAAAATGTTGTTGAATATAATCTCTAAATGAATTTTTACATTTACAGTTAGGCTGCACTTATTATTTAAAATAGTTTAAAGCAAATAATATTTAATAAATAAAAAAATTTATTTATTTATTTAGATAAAATTCAACTGCTCAGTGTTTAGGAGAAACATTATCCATCATAAATGGACTGTAGATTTATGACCAATAGGGCGAACCAGCAAATCGGCTCGGATTCTCTAAGTTCATGAACCATTTCACAAAGCGCTCAGAAGTTTTTGCAAAAGTTCAGACTATTTAAAATTCGTTCAGACGATTTGGAAAGCGTTCAGACGTTTTAAAACACAAAAGGCAAAACGTTCTGAGCCACCATACAATATACAGTTAAACTCATTTATAAAAACATCCTCTGTTGTTTCTAATTAACTAAACCAAAGCCAAGAAGCAGTCAACTATGGTGGCTCAGTACGTTTTGCATTTTATAACGCCTGAATACTTTCCAAACCGATTTGCTAGTCCACTGTATAGGCAATAAATCTCGAGTCCATTAACAAATAAATTAAATTTTCCTGAACACTGAAAAGTTAAGTTTCATCGACATCAATGAAATTAAATGTATTATCATAAATAATAAATAAAGCCTACTAATGTTGGTAAAAACTTAATTTGTTCTGTTTATTGGTCTACGCCTATGTTAAATAATTTGCATAGCGAGCGAGACTGCAAAGAAAATAAGGGCGAGTCTTTTTGTTTTAAAAGTCATGAGCTTTGCAAATCTTTCAAATTTTTCATAATAGTTCAGATTATTCTAAGACTGCTCCAAAAGCGTTCATACGGTTTGCGATTTTTTAGACCATCTGAATCATTTCTAAACTGTTTGGAATGTTTGCAAAACAACTATAAGATTTGTAAAATATACCAGTTGTTGAACAGGAAACAGAATTTCGTTGCATGAAACCCCGCAGCAGCTAAGGCCACAATATAATATAATCATCAAGTTTGCTTATAGATAGTTTCTTAGGCTCTCTACTACATTCACCCAATTATCTGAAATGTAAAGGACGCTTTGCAAACTGCATAGACTATTTCAAAACCAGTCATACACTTTTTGAAAACAAAAGCGTTGAATGTTATGAGCCACCATATTGAATAATAAGCTATGGATCAATCACTACAAACCTTGTTATAGAAATAAAAGATCCCTTGATGCAGGAGTTCGTTTTGAGGAAGTCCAGAACAAGATACAAATCTGATACCTACAATAGTACAACATGATCTCAGTTTATTACCTTTTAGACTAGCCACTATTTCTTCCTCCCCTCCCAAACCAAACCAACTGCGCTGTATATTACTAATTACAAGGTTTCATCATAAACTTCAAACCACCACATACAAATAATTTGCGGTAAGACAGCTACACAAAGTTAACCAAACAAGTGAGTTGATAACCTAACAAGACTGTGTGATAAATTGTTTATACCACTGCTGACTGCTGATTTAATTGTAACATCACTAAAACTGGGTTGTGTACAGCCTTGCCCACATTAATCAGGTATGTGAAATGACCCCACAGATGCCTGCACCTGCAGTTACTTATTTGGTATAAAGTCATAGAAACAGGTAACTTCCCACAACATCCAGATAACTTTGTCCCTCGAAATAAAATACAAGAAGTAACAACCCCTTACCCTCCTGTACGTGACTTGTATGTTGGCTAAAGGTTGGTTTTCATGTGGTGGGTGATTGTAGACAAACACAGCAGATATTGTCAGATTGTATGACCACAGTCTAACAGTTTGTAGACAAGGGAACAAACCCTTTTTATCAGTAGCTTGTAGCTGAAGGTATAACAACCACACATACAGCTGTGCATTCAGTCAGTGATCTCTCCCTACACTCATTTGATTGTGTTATACCTCCAAGGCTACTATACATCAAGAGGTCAAGCTAAGAAACCTGTTCACAAAATCAAGACCTCGCTCTATTCATATGTAAATAAGGCACAAATAGTACAAAGCCTCTATTATAGAGAGTACAGATGACGTAGCACAACCGTTAGAAACCATTCACTTCATCTATACAAAGTAAATATTGTATATGGAATTATTAAGCAGCATTATGATGGTTGGCTACTTTGGTGTGAAGTATAAATAATACCAAATATGCTCATTATAAAGTATTGATGTGTTTCACTCACACATGTAGGAAAAACATGATTTTTGAGAAAATTTCTATGCTAATTTTATAATTTAAACTATTTCAATTTATGATTGGATCTGTGAATGGCAATAATGATAAACTATTGGTTATTAATGATTATTATATTGATCAGTAATTTATCAATTGAAATGCCATATGGAAGTTAACTGGTAAAATGAAAAATTAAAACTATTTATTATGTAAGTGATAATAAAAGCACAAAGTTTCAGCCCTCATTACTATATTTCACAGGGCATTTATCTCTTTAAATTCCACAAGGAACTAAGAAAAATGTTCATCTATTTTGATGATGGTTGTCCAAAGCTGTAGCTTTTCAATTGGTCGAGTCATGAGCTGTTGAAAATGAGCTTTGCTTCTATAAGTTATAAAATAGTCACTCGAGCATTTGGCTCCAGAGGGTCACATGATCAAGGCAGTTGACCACACTTTGATTACTTCACTTAGGAAGATAGGGTATTTGAAGTGTAAATAACAGCATGGAAGTATATTGTGGAAGATTTTGGTGAATGCCAGTAGAAAACTGCTCGCTTGCTTGCAAAACCCCAACCAGAAGAGCGCTAGAATTTTACCCGCCACCCTTGTGAAAGTGCTGTGCCGGTAGAATGACTTGTTATGCCGGTGATACAGCTTGCAGGGCCAGTCTTGACCCCTAACCGACCCGATATGGCGATACTGGGCTGGTACAAGATGGCCGCCGTAGCCGAAGATTTCCAAAACTATTTAGGAGCTTACACTAATCTTGAAGCGGGGAGTACCCTACCTTGGATCGCCTGATATATCAACACCAGGCTAGGTATAGCCTTGGGACTCTATATAGTCTAGGATTGGCCAATGGAGATATGACTGCGCCCTTTAGCCACTTGGCATCACTTACTGTAAAACTTGTTCTATTGCATGATTTGGTAACTATTTATATAACTACTGTCGTTGGTATCATTATTCCTTTGCATGCATTTTTATATACAGTATGTAAACTGTTTCCTGCCAGCCTGTGTATATCATGGCTGGAGTTCTTGTATTTCTTTCCATTCGTTCGTTCGTTCGTTCACTCGTTCGTTCGTTATTTCGTTTGTTAATTAATTCGTTCATTCATGTATTACCACCCACCCTAGGAGAAATCCACCCTAGGACTTTGGTACAGATGAATAAAGCCACTATTCAAACAGCACTCTGTGTAGTTTGTCGGAACCGTGGGCTGCGTGCTTGCCAACTGATCTGGCGGTAACTACCATAGTTGTCACTGTCATACCGGCATAGTGTCCCCTCTAGAGAGAGGAATAATACTTGAGATTAGTGGGACTTTGTGCAAACCAGGCGGAAGTCTCTTACAATATTTAGCGGGGCTTAATCACAAGAAAAGTTATAAACTAGCAGGAAACAAACTGAGTCAAAAATACGTGAGAAAACCGCTCAGTTAGAATATGGTGAACTGAAATAACAGAAAGTCAAATATGACCATGAACAACAACAATTATTGGTTACACTGATAGCTAGTTGGCTCGAAGTCATGCAGTAAAAATGGCAATTTTTTCCTTTGCTGCTTTTCATTGAGGTTACGTTTGGGCTATACAATGCCGATCTATTGTATGCACTCTACCATGCCAGTTTATAAACCCTTTATTTGAATCTAATGAGTCCAAAGCCAGGTAATCAAAGCAGAGCAAACAAGCAAACAGAACACTATATAAAGTTACAAGCATTTAGCACAATATACAGTTAAACTCATTTATAACAACATCCTTTGTTGTTTCTAATTAACTAAACCAAAGCCAAGAAACAGTCAACTATGGTGGCTCAGTACGTTTTGTGTTTTATAACGTCTGAATGCTTTCCAAAACGTGAGAGCGCTTTTGAAGACTGAATTGTCGTGAACCTTCTGAATGCTTTGTGAAATTTCTCATATGACTTGTCAATCCGAACCGATTTGCTAGTCCACTGTATTGGCAATAAATGTCGAGTCCATTAACAAATAAATTTATATTTATTAAATGCTGAAGAGTTAGGTTTCACCGACATGAATGACAAAATGTATTGTCATCAAAAAAAATAAATCCTATTTATGTTGGTAAACAAATTAATTTGTTCTGTTTATTGGTCTAGGCGTATGTTAAATAATTTGCATAGAGAGCGAGACTGCAAAGAAAATAAGGGCAATCCTTTTTGGTTCGAAAGCCATGAGCTTTGCAAACCTTTCAAACTTTTTAAAATAGTTCAGATTATTCTAAGACTGCTCCAAAATAGTTCATACAGTTTGTAAAGCGTTCATACTGTTTGTGATCTTTTTGACCATCTGAATCATTTATAAACTGTTTAGATTGTTTGCAAAACAACTATAAGGTTTGTAAAATATACCAGCTGTTGAACAGGAAACAGAGTTTTTTGCATGAAATCCCGCAACTGCTAAGGCCACAATATAATATAATCATCAAGTTTGTTTATAGATAGTTTCTTAGGCTCTCTACTACATTCACCCAATTATTTTCTATGTAAAAGGAGCTTTGCAAACCGCATAGATTATTTCAAAATCATTCATACACTTTGAAAACAAAAGCATTGAATGTTATGAGCCATCATATTGAATAATAAGCCATGGATCAATCACTACAAACCTTTTATATGAATGAACAGATCCCTTGCCGCAGGGGTTTGTTTTGAGGAAGTCCAGAACAAGATATAAATCTGATACCTACAATATTACAACATGATCTCAGTTTACTACCTTTTAGACTAGCTACTATTTCTTCCTCCCCTTCCAAACCAAACCAACTGCACTTATATTATTAAATACAAGGTTTCACCATAAACTTCAAAAAACCACATACAAATAATTTGCAGGTTCTCATTGTAAATGCTCCATCCTTTACATTGATAATCAGGAGAACCTTCACCTCAGTCAAAAATACGTGAGAAAAACCGCTCAGTTAGAATATGGAGCACTGAAATAGCAGAACTAAAATATGAGAATGAACAACAACAATTATTGGTTACACCGATAGCTAGTTGGCTCGAAGTCATGCAAAAAATAAATAGCAAATTTTTCCCTTGCCGTGCTTCATTGAGGTTACGTTTGGGCCATACAATGCCGATCTATTGTATGGACTCTACCATGCCAGTTTATAAACCCTTTATTTGAAGCTAATGAGTCCAAAGCCAGCTAGTCAAAGCAGAGCAAACAAGCAAACAGAACACTGTATAAAGTTACAAGCATTTAGCACAATATACAGTTAAACTCATTTATAAAAACATCCTTTGTTGTTTCTAATTAACTAAACCAAAGCCAAGAAGCAGTCAACTATGTTGGCTCAGGACATTTTGTGTTTTATAACGCCTGAATGCTTTCCAAACCGTGAGAGCGCTTTTGAAGACCAAATTTTTGTAAACCGTCTGAAAGCTTTATAAAAAATTGTTCATATGACTTGTCAGTCCAAACCGATTTGCTAGTTCACTGTATAGGCAATAAATCTCGAGTCCATTAACAAATAAAGTTATATATATTTATTAAATACTGAAGAGTTAAGTTTCATTGACATGAATGAAAAAATGTGTTATCATAAATAACCCATAAAGCCTATCTAGGTAATTAATTTGTTTTGTGTTTATCGATCTACACTTATGTTAAATAATTTGCATAGAGAGCGAGACTGCAAAGAGAATAAAAGTGATCCTTTTTGGTTCGAAAGTCATGAGCTTTGCAAACCTTTCAAATTTTTTGAAACATTTCAGATTATTTCAAGACTGCTCCAAAATAGTTCATACAATTCTTAAAGAGTTCATAGGGTTTGTGATTTTTTAGACTATCTGAACCATTTCAAAATGAATGGATTGTTTGCAAAACAACTATAAGGTTTGTAAAATATACCAGTTGTTCAACAGGAAACAGAGTCTCGTTGCATGAAATCCCGCAGCAGCTAAGGCCACAGTATAATATGATCATCAAGTTTGTTTATAGACAGTTTCTTAGGCTCTCTACTACATTCACCCAATTATTTTCAATGTAAAAGAAGCTTTACAAACCGCATAGACTATTTCAAAACCATCTATACACTTTGAAAACAAAAGCATTGAATGTTATGAGCCACCATATTGAATAATAAGCAATGGATCAATCACTACAAACCTTTTATATGAATAAAAGATCCCTTGACGTGGGGGTTTGTTTTGAGGGAGTCCAGAACAAGATATAACTCTGATACCTACAATAGTATGACATGATCTCAGTTTACTACCTTTTAGACTAGCTACTATTTCTTCCTCCCCTCCCAAATCAAATCAACTGCACAGTATATTACTAAATACAAGGTTTCATCATAAACCTCAAACAACCACATACAAATAACTTGCGGTAAGACAGCTACACAAACTTAACCAAACAATTGAGTTGATAACCTAACAGGACTGTGTGATAAATGATTTATACCACTGCTGACTACTGAGTTAATTGTAACAAAACTAAAACTGGGCTGTGTACAGACTTGCCTAGATTAATCAGGTATGTGAAGTGACCACACAGGTGCCTGCACCTACAGTTACTTATTTGGTATAAAATCATCGCAACAGGTAACTTCCCACAACATCTTGATAAGTTTGTCCTTCAAAATAAAATGCAAGAAGTATCAACCCCTTACCCTCCTGTACGTGACTTGTATGTTGGCTAAAGTTTGGTTTTTATGTGGTGGGTGATTGTAGACAAACACAGCAGATATTGTCAGATTGTATGACCACAGTCTAACAGTTTGTAGACAGGGGACAAACCCTTTTTATCAGTAGCTTGTAGCTGAAGGTATAACAACCACACATACAGCTGTGCATTCAGTCAGTGATCTCTCCCTACACTCATTTGATTGTGTTATACGTCCAAGGCTACTATACATCAAGAGGTCAAACTAAGAAACCTGTTCACAAAATCAATAGCTTGCTCTATTCATATGTAAATGAGGCACAAATAGTACAATGCTTCTATTATAGAGAGTACAAGTGATGTAGCACAACAATAAGAAACCATTCACTTCATCTATACAAAGTAAATATTGTATATGGAATTATTTAGCAGCATTATGATGGTTGGGCTACTTTGGTGTGAAGTATAAATAATATCAAATATGCTCATCCTAAAGTATTTATCTGTTTCACCCACACCTGTAAGAAAAACATGGTTTTTGAGAAAATTTCTATGCTAATTTTATAATTTAAACTATTTCAAATTATGGTTGGATCTTTAAATGGCAGTAATGATAAACTATTGGTTATTAATGATTATTATATTGATCAGTAATTAATCAATTGAAATACCATATGAAAGTTAACTGGTACAATGAAAAATTAAAATTATTTGTTATGTAAGTGGTAATAAAAGGGTCACATGATCAAGGCAGTTGGCTACACTCTGATTACTTCACTTAGGAGGAGAGGGTTTTTGAAGTGTAAATAACAGCATGGAAGGATATTGTGGTAGATTTTGGTGCATGCCAGCAGTAAACTGCCTGTTTGCTTGCAAAACCCCAACCAGAAGTGGGCTAGGATTCTACCCCCAGCCCTTGTAAAAGTGCTGTGCCGGTAGAATGACTTGCTATGCCGGTGATACAGCTTGCAGGGCCGGTCTTGACCTCTGACTGACCCGGTGTGGTGATACTCGGCTGCTACAAGATGGCAGCCTTATCTGACGATCTCCAAAGCTGTTTAGGAGTTCACAATATTCTTGAAGCCGGAAGTACCCTACCTTGGATCGCCTGATATATCAACCACAGGCTATGTATAGCCTCGGGACCCTATGGAGTCTATGATTGGACATAGGAGATATGACTCCGCCCTTTAGCCACTTGGCACTATTTACTTTTAACTTTATTTTATTGCATGATTTGGTAGCTATTGTAGTGAATTTTGGGGGGCCGACCAAACGTCCACCAACAACACCTCACTCCCGAGGTCAACTTCTAACAGAGGAGTATACCAACTCCACAACTTTTCTCAGAGCCCACTGCTCAAACGCACAACTCAATGTCTTGTTGAGTATGCCATAGTTTATTATACAGCATAACCAGCAAGGTATAATAAACGGTAAATGTATTATGCTACTTGCTCAATCACAAGCAGAATCCGAATA